>CM052125.1:13435869-13478250 GCA_028454245.1 Halictus quadricinctus | reverse complement strand
TTAGAATTTAAATGGTATTCCACTGAACATTATGAAAACTACATGAAAAAGCGAGCTGATTCTTGAATACACATAAAATTTCCGAAATAAAAACCTAACTCTACTCAGTTAAACAGTTAACACTATACCTACCAAGCATTGACAGTATCTGGTAAATATTGCCTTATGAAAATAGCAACCCTAAATTTATTAAGATTGTCTAATGCTTGGACAAGGACAATTCCACTATTTTCCATAAATGAATTTTTACAGTTTCGATTATTGTAAAATACAAAACCGGTCATTTTGACCGTGGTAGGTTTAGTGTTAAATAATGTTTTCTTCCGTTTCAAGAATGTGTACTTGTTCCACTTGTTTAAACATGTGCATTTTGGCATAGGATTTTAGTCAGAACGTGCAATAGTCGCTGATTAAAAATTACTGTTCGATTTCAGAGGATTTGAGGTATCGATTTTGGGGGGTCGGAACGTTTCTGATGTATGCGACAGTGATTGTAAATTTGCTGGAACCCGACTTATCTCATTACCAGCGCAGATTCCCGTTACGCGGACGGGAAATCTTCAAGTTTGGTTTATCGGGGGCCGCCGTACGTGCGCGAGCGTTTAGGTGAGAGTTTGAAAACCGATTAGGGGTGTATTTCGAGGCATCAAAACTAACAGATACCTTGCGCAGTCCAGCTGCACGGAACTCGACCGTCCCGGGCTTCAAACTTGGTCGCTTCGTCACGACATTTATTAACCCCCGCCGTTGGGGTTGCTGGGATCCGTTCTGGACTAACGGGAGAGCAGAGATTAACTTCGACTGTCTTCGATGTGCAGCCAGTTTCATCCAGCTTCATACACTGCTGTATCATCTCCGGAACCAGCTAAACTCTCACAATTTAATCCTCGTAATCGCATTCAATGTATGTGCGAATTCTATTAAATTGCAGGAGAATACAAACTGAAAAGGATTTTTAATAGGCACTTAACACTAGGTTTACGGAGCACTAAAAGTGAGTATTGAGTATCCAAGTGAGTATCCAAGATTTTAGCCATTTTTTAAATAATATGTACCTAAAGGAATAAACGTGTTGAATAATTCCACGTAGATGGATCTTCACAATCTCAATGATCGTAAATTAAAAATATTAGAACCCGTCAATTTGACGGGTCCCGTAAACCTAGTGATAAATACGAGTATGTCTGTTTCCCCCATTTAATCAATGACAAAGAATATACAATAGGCTTCTCAATACGAGCACAGTGAATTCTCGATACATGTCGACAACACAAGTCTTGCCAACGTCGTGTATCGTCTCGAGCCCTGTTAGGTTTACTCGTTGGCGTCCGAGGCCTTTCGAGTGGGGATAATTCCGCGACGTTTATCATCCAGGCCTTGGCGACATATATAGAGAAGTCACTCCGAAAATGATAGTTGCCAAAATTTGCAGGAATATTGCAAATTAAATTTTCGTACGAGTAGAATGTAAGTAAAATTAAGGACGCAAAGGATTAAGCTCCAAAATTGGTATAGTTTCATAAAGACCACACAGATTGAATGATTACGGGGACAAATTGCAATAGGGGAAATGCGCAGGGTGGTTTTCGGTGGTTAAACCGATAAACCGAAGAAGCTAGGCCACAAATCGCGTTCGCAGGCGGAGCAATGGTGGATCCTTGAAGAAAGAAATCGGAGAAGCTGTCAATCGAGCGGCATGCATCTGCCACTTACCCGGGCGAGCCACCCTCGATCGTTACCGCGCCTTTTTTCCCACAATGATGCTCCATTTCGTCACAATTATCGCCATTATTCGGCGCGAGAAGAGCATTTTAGCGTTGGCGACACAATGGGCCGGTATCTATCTACACCGGGACTGTATGTACACATGCACACTTGGTACATCGGCGCGCACACGTGTAGGGCAACCTCCGGTTACGATCGGCGAAATCGATTCTTCCTTTGGCCGCGTTTTATTGTGTTTTGACAAGGCCGAGTCCGGTTTCGGCTTTTCGAAGACGCGCACAGACCGTCGTATAATCATAGACTATCGGTCGGTCCTGAGACACCGATCTTATCCGTGAACGAGCTCGCAGTGGACACGCACCTTATTATTCTCCTGCGTCAACGAACGCTATCTGATTGCACTAAATCTAGAGTTACTCGCTTTCAGAAACAGTTTTATGCCGGTCCAGGTTGAAACGTTCTTTTCTCTCGAATAGAAGATGCTCTCGCTTTGATTGGACACGGAGATTGCTCCTGGCGATCGCTGATCCAATTACACACCTTTCTCAACCCCTCCGAATTTCTTGTTTGTTCATCAGTTCTAGACCGAAACGTAATCGTTATTCTGCGGATTTTACGCATCTATAAAAAAGGCAAATCCGAAACTGAAAAGGTACGAAAATAATTTGAGAATTCAGTGAAATCTCGATATTAGTCACTTGCACGGTTCTGGCGAGTGACATTTAGACGAAATCTATGGTTCTCGCCGAAGGTTGCATTTGAAATACACAGTGCACGCTGGAAATGTAAAAGTCACTATCCGTGGTGGAATGGGTAGTCCCAGTGACCTTTAAACGCGAGGCTCGCAGTGACTTATATCGGGAATTCGCTGTACTAATTATTTTCGGATGATCAAAAATACATTTTTATTAACATTGATAATTGGGTTTCAACGTTACTCACCTGTTGCTACTTGTGGAAAAATCAGACAATGAATTATCTGGGTTCTGACCCAGGCATAAAGTGTTAGCAAATGAGAAAGGTATGCAGACCATTCGAAATTAAAAAATCGTGTTCCTGATCTGCAACAAAATTACTAGAAATTTTAATAAACGCCAATTGTCAGCATCAGGTCGAAAGATGTCTCGTGTATGACAGTGAAAATGTCAATTCTGTTGTCTGCTAAATTTTGGTGGGAAAGTACGTAGTTTTAAGAAACGCTGCTGAAATCTCGTGGCGCGGAAACCGGCGAAGCCCGACGGGAGCGGCACGATAGAGTTTATAAATTATGAATATTTAAGCAGAAGCTGCCGCGGAAACGATATTTCCCTGGGCCGGTGCAATAACGTTGCTCGCCGTGTAAAAGGGATGCTTAGGAAACAGGATGGTACACGTCGCTAAAACGGCAGCATCCCTTTGAGAGGAGCGTCAAAGCTAATGGACCGTCTCTCTTCGCCGTCCTGGCAGTTCTATCGTGTTTCTCTTCGCCTTGTACCGGTTTTCTCTCCTCCTTTTCCCTCTCGGTTTCGTTCGCAGCCTCGTTACAAAGAGGGTCACGTGCCCCCCCCCCCCCGCCGGCCCAACTACCCAGAAGCCCTGCTAATGTTTAGTGCCAGTTGATTGCAAGCTCGTTAGAATATGCATAAAGCATCGTTGTTAAATGCTCTTTCTCTTCGCTGCCTCGTTTCGTGGATACGCGCGCCCAGTTTATGTCTTCACTTCTGCTTTCATCAGCTTCGATATAGTATTTTTTCAATTTTCGTTTTGGAGGGAGAAATATTGATTTTTTGTTCGACGGAGAAATGCGTTTCTGTTTGGCAATCTGCGGACGAATTTGATTTTATGAATTTTATACTGATCCACAGTGTATTTGACATTATTAAACTGCGGGTTTTATGCATTTACACAACAGAGACATTCGAAGAATTTCAAAACAATATTATTTCCAACCCAGTAAAATTATTGAGAAAAGAATTGGCAATTTTAATCGAGCCTGAACGTTTAAGAGACTTATTTGAAATGAAAATAGAAAGCTGCTTAATTGCATTACCCTTTTACGGTGGAAACAACCCCTGAACGTTAAATTGGCTAACAACATTTTTAAACATCTCAAACTATTTGAAATTCCATAAAATTCATATTGAACCATAAAAAATCAAACGTTTGGTTACACTAGAAAAATACATTTTTGCGCTCATAGTTCGACGTGATTGAAAATAAATGGAAATCGAATGACCAGAAGGACCCACGTGTCCAACTTCGATTCTCCGCTTCTTCCGGTAACTGAACACCGTGACATCGTGTTCGAGAGAATATCGATCCCTATTTTTCCTCGACCACAGCCTCGGATCGACACCCCGTGGCTTTGCTGAAGATGTTAGAGTGCTCTCGAAGAGGCAATGACGCGGCCAACGACAAAATAACGAATTGCCACTCGAAAACGGAAGCGAGAGCCCTCGGCGGGACGCCATTTGTGTTTACACCGTCACCGATGGTACGAGTTTAACGAAGCGTGGACAGACTCTTTGCGGATAAACGCGTTTCTGCACGGTGGACCTGAAAAGCGAATGTTTACAGCCAAATGACAAAATTTTGTTGGACTTTTCTTGGTACCTGCCGATCGACACGCTTGTCAATAACTAGACTGCGGATTTCGTGCATTTATGTCATGAAACCAATTTACAAATGTTGTATTATTATCAACTTATTAACACGTTACGAATTCTTACGTTAACATATTCATTGTACCGATTAGGATTTGTAAAATGCATGAAAGTTGGAGGACTACTCAATATCATACATTTGATTATTTTCAATTTGTTTTTCGTTAAATAACTTGGCAGTCAAAGTGCTAAACATATAAAAAGAGAAAATAAATTTCTATTTCACTCCAGTTTGTTGCAATTCAGAGGATTTTTCTTTTGCAAAAGGTCCGCAATATACTAACAACTTTACGCCGGGATTCAAGATGGTGGACTCAGTACACTGTAATTGCTATGCATTGAAAAGTGCGTGAATATCGAACATCATCCATAACTACGATTTAAGATTTAATACGAATTTATATCGAAGCAGTTAATTGTTAAAGTAATATTGGAAAAAGTAATATCTGTAACATCGTATATCGTTCAGAAGCTTCTGTTCGACAAATTACTCGAAATGTGTAATCTGTTTGTACTTCGGAGCAGCAAAGGGTTATTGCTTCTTAGAAAATAGTCGATTCGTAAATCTCCAAGTCGAAGAACCGAGTTATGGTCGGAGGGAGAAGAGTGGGCTAGTGAAAAATCGGTGGGGTAGTGGGAGAGGTGTCGAGCCTATTATCGAGGCCCATTGTGTCGAGAATCGGGGACCGATGGCGGAAGGAAGGACCCTAGGAACGAGATTTGTCATTGTGGAGTAGAGAGGCTCGTGTTGCCGCGTGGCCGCGCCAGAAACCGAGCGGAAGTCCTCGAGATCTGCTCGAGAGCCTTCGCGCACCTTCTTGATTCCGGTCGCGGTCGACGCTCTGCGGCTGAAACGTGACCGTTTGGCCGTGTAACAGGATTAGAGGGGGGGATAGATTAAATTCGAGATATTTAGCTCGAACCGTTTCCACCCTTCTTCGACCCCCTTGCACCCTCCCCACTCTCTCTCTCTCTCTCTCTCTCTCTCTCTCTCTCTCTACTCGTTCAGGGTCCCCCCGATGACGTCCCGTGGCTCTCGTGTCCTCTCGCACAGAGAAAAACGGAACAGTAGGATTTTCGGCAATATTTTCGGTGTTTAGCCTTTGTCGCCGGACAGTGGCCATTGTCGCGTGAAACGATGGGCGTGGAGTTGCAGACGAAAGGGAGACCGGCCACCTTCTTGTCCTTCTGCTTCCTTTTCAGGGCCCTCCCGGCGAAAAAGGGCCCGTGGACGGCCACTTAATTTGCCCCACACGCATACTTCGCTGACTCTCGAATTTGCTTTCTGCCTCGGCTCTTCTTCTCTCTTTCGCTTTCTGTCGCTCTTTCTGCCTACCCCCCCCCCCCTCCCCCCACCCACCCCATCTTCAACCATACGCCAATAACGGCCACTAATTGTGGGATGCGGTGGGCCGGACCGGTTCCCGCTTTCTATGGCATCTAACTCAAAAGAGGATTTCAGGGGAAAGGGAGAGTATATCAGGGTGGGGCGGTTTCGACATAAATTCGGCTCGTGGCGGTCGATTTTTCTGAATGATATTTAGGCCTAATTTCTTCGAACACGCTAAATGGTTCGTCTTAACAGCTTGAGTGTTCGATCAGCAGTCTCAGAAATTCCGTCAAATCAAAAAAGTTGACAAATTTAGACTGTGTGGTATTGAAAGTACACTTTCCACCTTCTTCTATTTTTCTGATCCAGTCAAAACGACCGGTTTTATATTTTACAATTATTGAAACTGTAAAAATTCACATATGGAAAATACTGGAATAAATTTCTTGGTCCAGGCATTTATTATATTGAAAATTGTGGACAATCTTAATTTTAGCGTTGCTGTTTTTATATGGCAATATTTACCAGATACTGTTAATACTTGGTAGATTTGGTGTTAATAAATTCAAATGTTGTTTGCAAGTGTTTGATCAAGTCTGGGAATAATTGTGCTATGCAGAGAACGGGGGATCGTTTAAAAATCCCAGTGAATTGATTTATGATTGTTCATTCTTCCGTATTTATTTTTCACTTTAATCCAGCTCCTTAATTTAAGATCCTTAATTAAGACAAAATCCCGTTGAACTACCTCGGTACATTTGGAATTGCTGGTGTACCATTTTTGTTTATTCACATGTGCTAACTTTTATACCAAAACTGAATTATCCGTTTGTGTAACTGTAATCCTTTTGCAAGCGACCAAAATGTACAAATAGCTTTGTGGGCTCAATATTTAAAGTGCGTTGCATAAATTCTTCGTTCTGTGAATCGATACAGCAAAATCAAAAAATTTGACTATTTTTACCAAAGAGTACAAAGAACTTCAATCACGTGGAAAACAATTTAAAAATATTCTCAAATCCTTTCAGTCTCTTTTCAGTGTTGTATTTGTTTAATATCCGCGGTCTAGTAACGACTCTATTGCCTCTGTTGTAGTGTTATAAATTTATGCTGCCAGATTTTTGGTAGGTGGTCCCACGAAAGATTAGAGCCGTAGAATAGCAGGCTGTTTGAGAATATTAATGTCGCCGCGATTAGCGGTCGGTAAGACGCAAAGGGGGTTTGCAATATCAACGATCCTCCTTTTGATACGGTCCCGGACGATCAACGATCACGAATACGAGATCAAAGCCACGGCACCGTTGATGCTTAACGTCCAAATGTCGTCTACGACAGCGAACTTTCGGATGAATATTTCAGGGTAACCGTCCCATGTTGTTCCCGCAAAGAGCATTTGTGTAATCTATCAGTACGTCCGGGACGTTCGGGGAACGAAACCCTTTTGTCACGCGCGCGAGGTGCTTAAACGGTTGGTTAAATTCGAAATGGGGGTTTTGATCCTATCGAAAGAAACCTGCCGTGCGGGGGCAGATCATCGTCATTTATTGATGACGAAAGAGGTTCGACTCTCGTACCCGCACCGCACGGGGACTTCGGTTTGCGGGAACATGTAATCAACCAGTTCTTTGTTTTTCTTTTTGTTTTGCGTCGTTGCACGGTTAACGTGACCGACGACAGGTGATTAATAACTGCGGGGAGTAAATTGTTATTACTGAGAATAATGAGTGTAATTATTCTTTATCGCCGGCAGTCAGTGAATGCTTATGATGGATCCTGTAAAAGTATGAAAGATTAGACAGAGAATTACGAGTTAATCGTGAGAAAGAAGAGACGTAATTGGAGAAAACTATCAATATTTCATCAAGTACTTGAATAAAAATAATAAAGAATAGTCTGTTACCGCTGCGGTGAACAAGATTTTTCCCTGCGATCAATATAAATATTTGCTCGCTTATTTTACAACAGATATTGAACTATCAAGGAAAAGTAGAATTGAAGTTTTTATAATATTTTCAACAGAACAAAATTCGTAGAAGGAATTAAATTTTATAAAAGTTTGTACCTTATTCTTTCTTCAAGATTTTTATAAGCTGTCTGCCCACAGAAATTCTTGTTTTAAAAATACTATATTATTTTTAACAGTAAAGGGACAAAAGACAATTTTTTAATTTTTTTTTAGGGGAGTCGAAGATGTTAATGTCGAGGGCAACACTTGTTCGTCTCGTGGAAGGGGTAAGTCGCTGCTAGGGAACAAAGAGAATGTGAGCATCCTAAGTGAATAATAAACATCGCAGCAGGGTTGCATGGGGGTGCAACTCGTCGCGTTTAAGGTGGCCATATTGGCCCCGTAGCCTAAGGGCTGGCTCCTTATTTATCCGACCAGCGTCGCGGCGACCCTCCTCGCAGAAATGATTATTCGGCTATTATACGATGATTACCCAATGGTACGTGGGTGTAATACGAGAAATAAGTGTGCAGTTTCATGCCACCATAGATCCAGTGACAGAACGACTAAACCCATCGAGTGTTACCGCGTATTTAACGCCTCTAGGAAACACATGGTCGTACATCTGTCCTGTATACTGTCGCCTTATCACTGTACACCCCCAACGTTTCACAAACAATAATCACAGGTTTTGTATTTTACGAGTGAGTCAACACGTTTGACAACTAATCGTGGGTTCTTGGACCAGTCAAGTTCGACAAAAATAATGAAGAGCCAGAAATCTTGAAAATTGTTTTATTGTTTGAAGAAAATGTTGGGTAGACAATTTGCAAAACAATCATTTCAGTCGAAGGTCTTTGATACATCCAGAAAAGTAGCTTCTCCATAGTCTCAATTTAGAAATATAAATTGTAAATATGCGAAACAGAGAGTAGAATTATTTTATTTTTTTAAATAAATTTGCAAAAAAATAACGTGGGAGAGTAATTGTGTTGGAACGTTGCTGACAGAGCTAGTAGATTTCCGTTTCTCATCCGGTTCCAACGTTAAATTATCTTTTTTTCGAGTCAAAAATTTGACAAAAAATTTGCAAAAAGAATATTAAAGGAGGATATCGGTGAACGTCATTGGCAGAGCCGGAGAACATCGGTTTCTCGGATATTTAGCAATAAAAATCGTGAATGTGTAGCATAAGGGACGCGCAAGAGGGAAAATGCTATAAGCACAGCAGGCTGCTGATACTCTTTGAAAATTGAATCTCACGACCCGTCGTGGTTTATGGCATGCAAATTGGGTTCGACCTTCCCCGCCGGTCTTTCTACCAAATCCTAATCCAATCCGCTTCTGCGTAAAGTCTACCTGCCCTCACTTTTGTACGAAACATCAACTTGAAGAAGCTGAACATCTTCCGATGAGCATCCGTGCGATTATTTCTTTAATTCGGTGCTTCTTGCACTCGTAGGCTTTCCGTGAATCTTGAACCTTTAAAAACTGTACAAACTATTCGAATACATTGAAAATAAATTTATCACTCTCAAAATAATCTCGGTACTATTTTATCCAGCTCGTTGTTTCTTCGCTTCTCGATTTGATCCATGATCGATAAATTAATCCAACCCTTGAATCAACGTTTGGACACTCTGGTGTCTAATTCGAACTAGTTTCTAAAATTTCTGACATTAAATACAAAAATTGTTGATATCGACATAAGGGTAAACAAATGCAGCTATTAAATTGACATTGCAGTTGGTGTGTCCTTACTCTAATAAATATAGCTGCATTATTTTTATAAAAATCAATACATCCAACACAAATATCAAAGATGTTATAAAAGCAGAATAAAAATTCCTTTCGAACGACATATGAAAAAACGATAGTCCCACGTATCGAGAATGACACAACCATTCCATTTAGACCCGAAGAAAATGTAATAAAATAGAAACAATGTTATGTTTGCTATTGCAGAGCCTCCAGCATTGAAATGCGACCATGTACCGGGTGTAACGCGGCGAATGTTTTCGTTGGTGAGCAGAAAGGACCACGGGTTATTGATCATTGTCATCTCGCCGAAGTTTAATCTCGTATACCCTGTCCGGGAGTTCGATTACAAAGAATACTAGGAACGATTTGCCTCGTGCCCCGCGATACATCCGCTTCCATGTACATATTTAACGTCAGATCGCGTGGAACCCCTTTTCTGTTTCCATTATGGCGAACGATTAACAAGAGGGGATCCCCTTTGTTGCCGAGTCGAACCACGAGACGACCGAACCACGCAACAGCTGCCCGATGGTATCGATGTCCTTCGATCGAGATATATCTGCTTCTTATCGACTCGTATCACTCGTTTTTTCCATGCCACTTCTTCTGCGGGAACTGACGCAGCTTTTTCTCACCTTTGCTCGTGTAGAGGTACCACGGTAATTACACCGGTCGGTAATTATTCCTGAGACGGGAAGGGGTGAGTCTCGGAACCCCTTTCCTTTTTCTTCTCTTTCTCTGCTTGTGTACAACCGGGCTCCCCGGCTACATTGTTGCTAAAAAAAGTGGTCTAGCCAGTCTTTTTTACGCGCCTATACCTCGCGAAATTAATTTGGAATGCGAACTCCGGCACGTTTTATTGCATTACAACGTGAGATAGATATGTTCAGGAAATATACAAGCTCTTTATAACGACTTTAATCGCCATTCCCATTCGTACTTCTTGCAATTGAAAGAGAAGAAAAATTCGATTTACGTTCTTATATCTCGCAAAGATTGTATGATATCAGTAAAAAGTTGATGCGTGGTTATTGAAAAGGACGGTATCTTTAATTTGTAACAGGATAAAAATATAATAAAAAGGTCTTGTACGAAAATGTTCTTTTCAACGAAACAAAAGATTGATTTATATTTGTTTAGTAATCTGCATACTTTCCGGAAGACAGTCCAGCCAGAGGAGCAGAGAAAATATAACGGGGGTCTCGATTTAAATACATGTTATTATTAACGGACTGCCACGGGAACACAATGGGCCCGAGAACAATTTGAAACAGAGACACGATTATGGACGGCTGTCGCAACAACTCAAGTGTTTTCGTAGGTTCTCTAAATACGGACTACAGCGGAGGTTTAGTTGCTGAACGGTATCAATACAGGCATTCTCTGAAACTCGACGGGAATAACAATTTTCAGGGCTTCGACGGTTTTCATACGGAGCCGTTCTGCAAGAGAACCATATCACCATGGCTTTGAAAGTAATATTTCAGAGACAACCTCGGTTATGATTCATTTCCTAGTTTCTTTATTTGAAAAATGAAATTCGTGTTTCTCGCTTAGAAATATTCACCGAATCGATACAAATTGACGCGAAAGCGATTAGTCGAAAATGTCACAGAATTTTCCGTGAAACGGCCAGTTTCACGCAATTTATATTCGTATACATGACGCTGTTACTTTTTTTAAATAAATATTGAAAGCACCAGAGCGAAGTTTGGCTTTCTGTGTCTTCTGTTCGGAAAATTATGAGTAAAGAATTCGCCGAGACGTCTGGATTAAAATAAGATCTGATAATAGTGTACTTCGAGCATGTGTTAGTTAACAATTTCACGAGAGATCAATTAGAGTGACAAGCTAGGGGATGGAATATAACCGCGAACCTTGTCCCTGGAGGATCGTAGACG
This sequence comes from Halictus quadricinctus, assembly GCA_028454245.1. Classification (NCBI taxonomy): domain Eukaryota; kingdom Metazoa; phylum Arthropoda; class Insecta; order Hymenoptera; family Halictidae; genus Halictus; species Halictus quadricinctus. The sequence goes on along the minus strand of CM052125.1, from coordinate 13,466,946 downwards.
ATTGTGGAGGCGCTTTCACCATGGGTGCCATTTGTGGATCACTTTTTCAGGTGAACAAACCAATTTTTAATCTAATAAACCAGCTCTTTACCAGAATCAGCAAGTAAAACGTACCAAAAATTCACTTCACTGTGTGGATCGCATTAAGTAAGTATTCATTTTTACTCTTCTTCATCCCGCTTGTCAATTTAGCACGTTTCTCGCCGATTCTGATTAAATCTGTTTTACAACCTCAAATTAGAATAGATATTAATAAATAGACCGACGCACGAATTTAAGAACACACACTCTATTCAATTTAGTCAATTCAACAGAGTCAATTGCTTTAGGAAATCTTGCACGAATAATATTATGCTTCAGATTTCTGATTCTACAGTTAAATAACCTGAACTGTTAACTCCGAAAAACGTACAAGGGTTAACGCAGTCAAAAGACATTACGTAGGGTCAGGCACTAGAGACTAACATTTAAGCAATTTTTTACAAATCTAATCCGAATGAAAAACATTTGCAGAATTTGCTCGAACCCGTAACAACACCTCCAGACATCGCCTAAAATACTTAACAAACAATCCAAACACAAAAATAATATGCACCTACCTCTATTAGCGTCCTCGAGCCAAAAACTCGAGATCCTAACCTGCGGGTCGCATTGGCCCGATTATAATCGTAATTGGCACCTTCCCGAACTCGGCCGGCATCAGTTCAGGTGTGTTGAACTTGCAGAGCGTCATCGGATTCCGGAACGCGCCTTCGGGGATCAATAGGAGGCTGCTCGGCGGTCTGGCAGCGATGAAGAACCGAGTGCCCCAAGTGGCCGGGAACTTCGCGCTCTGGGGCGGTCTTTTCTCAGCGATCGAGTGCACCCTGATCCGCTGTCGATCGAAGGACGATCCGTGGAACTCGATTTTGAGCGGCGCCCTGACTGGAGGCGTTCTAGCCGCGAGAACCGGCATCCCCTCGATGATAGGGAGCGCGACGGTTGGGGGTGTATTCCTGGCCTTGGTCGAGGGGTTCGGGATCATGGCGACAAGGCTTCACGCCGATTCCTTTGCCCAACACATACAGATGTACGACGCGGAGAATCTTCCCGAGTTCCATGGCCTGTCGCCGAGGAGCAGAGTTGGCTTCAGCGGAGCGCCAATCGCCGGTGACATGCCACCCCCGAGGCAGATGAACACGGCGAACTCTGTCGATGTGGACAGAATCGGCAAGGGCAGATGAACCCGGAAATTTCAGTGAATTTTTGATCGGACAATCCACCGCCCGCTTCATCCCTCATGCCGTGATCGTACCTGTAGGCCTTAAGAAAATTAACGCGTTTACCTCCATGATACTCGAACAGGTTTATCGCTTTAGGGGTGATGTGTCTGTACCACTTGTTATGACGCATTGTGTTTTAATAAAGGATTGATCATTTGTTAGTAGAATGTTCGAACAGTTTCGCCGAGTACAGTGATTTCTGTGTATATGTCGCCAAGGCCTGGATGATAAACGTCGCGGAATTATCCCCACTACCGCGGGGTATACCCCGTGAGGGGCCGCGAAGCTCGAGATGCCTCGGACGCCGAGGAGTGTAAACATAACACGGCTCGGGTATGTCTCCTGGACGATACATGACGCTGGCATGAGCCGTGTTGTTGACATATATCGAGAGTTCACTGTATATCGTTCCTTTTCTACGATACTTAACACTTTATCTACCTGTAGCCTATCAATCGGCTTTTTCGGGACTGAGCTGTACGGTAAATAATCTCCATAATCTTGTTACAAACTACAACTTTAAAAGAATTGGCTGAATTATGGATAAAATTACTTTATCTTTTGAACAATTTGTGTCAATTTTAATTGTCGTACTCTCTTAATAGGCTTTAAAATAATTGTGCTATACCAAGAGGGGCCTCAATAATCTTCTTTTAATTTCAAATGAAACTATTAGATTACGTTACTGGAGATGACCGATTGGTTTACGATTGCAATTCCTATTGCTGTTGAAAGATCTATTAAAAATTCCTTAGCCTTCCGAAAATTATGATATGGTCGCCGGTAGATAATGTGTTGAGCTGAAGGAAAGATCTAAAGAAACAATGACGGATCAATTGCCAGTTGAAGTTCCGAGCCAGCTGAAGAGGGATGCTGAACATTGTCCCATTTCGAATAATCCTAAGTTACCTCGAAGAGGAAGCCAGTGACCCAACCAGCACACGACTGACCATCTCGATTATCTGCTCCATCTGTTGCCCATCATCGATGGACACAGATCCGAGAGATAAGAGAGACGTCTCTGTTCGTCTCTCTCTCTCTCTCTCTCTCTCTCTCTCTCTCTCTCTCTCTCTCTCTCTCTGTGGCTAAGAAACATTTATTTCGCAAGGTGGTAATGACTGTTTTGACAGCGGTTCCCCCTCACCACCAGGGACAATCCGGAAGGTACAGCCCCGACGCTGGAGGCCCATTGTCGCTGACACCAGATTGGAATCAATATTTACACTCAAGCCCGTGTAAGCCTTGGATTACCGAAGGCTCAGCCGATCCTGCCAACCCTTTACCGATTGAGTCAGAGAAATTTTACGGCCGAAAGGATCGCCGGGACGAACCGTTCTCGAGGACACTCGAAACAGCAAGTTGTCGGGAGCTTCCTCGGTCCACGGGCAGGATTTTTCACGCCGCTTTTGGCCCGACACGGGGGAGCCAATTCAAGGGTGACTATACTCTCGATAGGCATTCAGTTAGGATCAGCTTTCATCGGCGACAATGAGATCTCGATAGTTATTGTGCACGGTCTATCAACGGCGCGTGGTACACTGAAAAGCGGACCGGCCGGATCTGCGTTGGCGTGGATAATTCGGAATTGGATCATTCTGATCTGGGAATCAGGCTCGATGAGAAATTCTCGGCCTGAACTTTCACCTTTGGAGGTCCGGCATTTTTCTGCGGAAATTTGGAACTTATTTTCCTCTAAATTTATGTTTGACATGGACCACGTGTTTCTTGAAGTTTCTTAGTTTGCTCCTAGAAAGTATAGTGGACACGGAAAATATTAAAAATTTACAAAGTTGTATACGTACAATGAGTAGTCGTCTATTTTCGGAGATTGCTACCCGCGAGAGTATACCTATAACTCTTTGCAGACGAAAACTTTTCCTAATTTACTTTTTTGAAGAACCGAAAGTATGTTTCCTCTGTGATATAAAATGAAAAATTGAGATGCCGAATGTAACAATTAGATCCAGGACGAATTGAATAATTCTTTTATTTGGACTTGAAAATGCCAAGTTTAGTAATTGTAGGCAATGTTTAAAATAATAAACAGTGCGAGCGCGATTATATGGGAAAGATGAAACTCTAATGCAGCTAATGCAACAGTACCACGGAGTTTAATGTAAGAATCATTGGGTAAGCGAGTAAGAAATTTAAAGGTTAGTGAAAGGTGCAGGAGAATGACGAGCTAATTGATCTTGGTTGGTGAATTTACGGTGCTCATTTTTTTTAGCAATTTTCATTACTGCGAGTTTGGATACAGAACGTGTTGAAGTGAAGTCATAAGAAGTTAATGCTTCTAATGGGTAAACATGAGGGCAGCAATAATTGTTATTGGCTAGCTTTATACTTTACTATACAAATTCCCTTGTTGACTAGTATAAAACGATATTGTCTGATACGTTATAATTGGAAAAGTGAATTACATTATCTGGAATACAAAAATAGTGCAATATTTGTTATTTTATTTATTTTAATTCGTTTTAATGATTCATTTTACTTTCCCACAAATGATTCTTGCCGCAAATCTCATAAGATGCCGTTTACATTTCGGCAAGAATCATCTGCTCCTGAAAATCTCAAAATAGCGCCACTGGACGTAGTGGCAAAACGCTCAAACTGTTAGCCAAACATTATCGATAATCGATCATTTTGGGACTTAACCACTGGCGCCATCTGTCGTTGACTTATCACCCAATGTACTTTTTTGTCTCACGTCCGCGGGGCTCTAGAGCCCCCTTACCATTTTTGTGTCACATCCTACCGTATCGGTGGGAACTAATATTGTGGAACCAATATCACAGGCGAGATGTAGGAGTACCCCAGTCAACTTATTATACTTCGAATAATCATGCGTAAAGTTAAGATTAAGGTATTGGTATTCTTCTGTCGGTAAATTTGTGTAATAGTTTGAACGTTTTGCCGTTATTTCAAATGGCGCTGTATGAACGTTTGATAGGAGCAAATATATCTATAAAAAGACACTTACGTGTTACAGATTCTTGAAATTGTAAATTATAATGATTATATATAATCCTTTCATTATTTAATTAATATACACCCACTCAAATAATATTCCACATTTTATGAAACCACCCCAACCCCACAGCTACACTGCAAAAATGGTATTCACATGTTTTCGATTGTCCAACGTGAACACAAAGCAGTTTGAACATTTTGATAACCTCCCAATCAGCATCAGTGAATGCAAAATCAGTAAACTACTTCTCATGGACCCGCTATGTTAAGCAACAACGCCAGAAACCCGGAGAACTCAGAACCGAAATCCCCAAATCCTCCATTTTGTCCCTCCGGTATGATCACTCCATCTAATTTCCCCTAATTAATTACACTCATCTCCTTCACCTCTCTATCCTTCCTCGAGTAACGCGAGCAAACTTATCAGCAAACTTATGGCATACAATAAAGAAATCGTAGGAATTAACGCACACCTCAAACGCTAACCAATAAATAGTGGACGTAACCCTGAAGGTGCAGAACGCTGGCTCAAGAAGGAGAAAGGAAATCCTACGAGAAGCAGCGGCAGCAGTTCTGGAGGCAGTTCAGCTTCAGATTTGAAGAGGCGTCTTCAGGATCTGCCGTCACCAAACGAAGCTGCTTTGCTGGCAAGTCGAGCGATCAACACCAGCCGACGACTTTCTAGGAAACGAGATCTTTACTTCTATAACGAGACGAATCGAATCGACGAGAACGACGAGAAAGAGGAACAGGAGTCCCACCAGTCCAGAAGAGGTTTAGAATCAAAGAACAGCGACGCCAGGACTCGAAGAAGAGCAAAGTTTCTCCCCGGGGGCATGCAGGCGCAGGCAATTGCGTCTCAGCCAACCAGTGCGAATAATTCTGATGAAGTACTTTCGGTAGATGAGACACCAAGAACCGACACCCAGCGGCACAATTCGCTCTCAAAAACACCATCCACTCACAGTACACGCTGCGATCAGCTCCCAGTTATCAACTCGTCCAGGTCGCAGAAGAGCCCTCCTTTATTTCGGGTTTCATCGAGCAGAGCTTCCCTGTGTAGTGCGCCATCGAAATTCGGCGGATACAGACCCAACTCGGGTGTAATCTTGCAGAATCTCAGCTCAGGCAGTGAGCCAGGCTCTGACTATGAGAACGTCACTGATAGGATCGGTTTTCCTCCGAATATTGAGTTAGGGTCAGCTCCGAGTTATAACAGAGTCTCTAGGATTCCAACTCCTCGCCAAGTCTTCAATAATTTGGATAGTTCTAGGCATTCTTCAGCTTCAAGCTACAACAGATTCTCTAGGATGCCAACTCCTCCAGAAGTCTTCAGTAATTTAGATAGTTCTAGGAATCTCACAGCTTCTCCTGGTTCGAAGATAAGTTTGGACGAATCATTGAGTCCAATCAATGAATCACCTGTCAATGAGAAGGATCATGGATCATCGACGATGTCTTTTTATAGAGTCAAGGACACGCCAAGAAGCGATTGTTGCGATAAAAAAAATAGCACTGATAAGACTGCTGATCAACGAAAGTTTCTGTCTGCTAGAGAGAGTCTTTCTGGTTATCGTAGTCAGACTTTAGAGCCGCTGTCTTCCTTGGGGATCCGCCGCGACGTTTCTGTAGAAAGGGCCCCGACAGAAATCCGCAATTACTATGAAGAGGACCGTTACGGGGAAGAATCTTTGGGAAGCTATCAGAAAGTTTCGTCTTCCAAAGAATCTCTCGACAACCCTTCATACTCGAATTTTATTATGAATGCTGACCAACCAGCGTCTCTGGAATCTGTGTCCTCGAAGCCAGAGTTCGAGAACTTGAAGACACAATATCAGGAGAACCTTGGGTCTCCGATGATAAAGTCAGCGTTTTCGGGAGGCCTTTCTGATAAAGATAGCGTGCATTCTCTCGAATCTGTGTCCTCGAAGCCAGAGTTCGAGAACTTGAAGACACAATATCAGGAAAACCTTGGGTCTTCGGCGATCAAAGCAGCGTTCTCGGGAGGTGCTTCCGCTAAAGGCAGCGTGCAGTCTGTGGAATCTGAATCCTCGAGGTCAGGGTTCGAAAACTCGAAGACACAGTATCAGGAAAACCGTGATTCTCAACTGAGTAAGACATTATCCAAGTGTTTCCTGGATCCGAGTGAAATCAAAGCCACCAGGATTCCCATGTCGACGACGAAGGTCCACGAAAGGACGGAGAGACTGTCCTCTCCTGGATTTCGAGATGGCTCCAGCGAGAGAAACAACGCGATCTCGGCTATTCTAAAATTTCACAACAAAGACTCGAAGAAGATGGAAGAAGACGTCCTGGGTCGAGAATCCACCAGGAGTCAAGACTGTCACGAGTACGTTAACGTTCCTTCTCTCGCTCTGAATTCGCAGGACGTGTCTTCCTCATCGTCTTCTCTGAAGAAGACTGCTTCGAGGAAACATGTAAACGCGGACGACTTGATTGAAGCCTTGTCGAATGTGTCCTTGTTGCAAACAGAAAATACTTACAGGTTGTCACCCCGGACGTACTCTGGGAAAAGTGAAACAGCGGATGCCTTGAAGAAGTCGATGAAATTTGACGAGAACTATGAAAGATGTACGTCATCTAGGTCTCGCGGTACAAAGCCAGCAGAGTCGTCTACATTTAGGGAACGGGATGGTTTGGACCCTGTTTCGATCGAATCGGACAGACAAGCGTACTCGAAGAACTTTCTGGCGTCCGATTCCGAAAACGAGAGCAATCTTCGATCTGACAAAGAGTGTTCTGCGAGAAATTTGGAAAACAACGAAACAAGTAATTCATCAAGAGCAGTGGATCTAGAAAAGGATGTTGCCTCGAAATCGATCAAACATGACGCAGCTGACAGTGTATACAAAAACTATGAAAAATCACGGGACAGTTCATCTCCCTTACATCATATGAATGAAACATTGAAATCGAAGGCTCCTGCTGACGAAGAGGACCTGGAAGAAGACAGCGAGGATTCAGAGAGTCCTCGCAGCGAAGGCAAGCCAATAAACAGATACACAACATCTCCGAAGTGTTACGAGACACTCGAATCTCTGTCAAAAGACCTAGAAGACTCGGACAATTTTCTGACGAACCTGAAGTCCGTCGAATCTACGTTTCCCATGAGCTATCAAGTGAGCTATTTACAGCCTAGTTACGAGGGCGAGGTGTCCGACAAGCTTACAGAAAGAAGCAGGCTCAATCTGCTCGACAATCAGATCGGAGACGGTCAAGACGCTTTCGTGAAAGATTCCACCAAGTTCGAGCCATCAGACTCTTCAGAAGACGAAGATCAACAAGACAAAGTGATCGACGGCAAAGTCCGAGTCTCTTTGGAGAAGATGGCGGCCGAGCAGTTCCGTAGGAACATTTACGCAGAGCAGGCCAGAGCAATTCAGTCCGACAACCTATCCTTTTTCACAGAAAAGTTGTACGGGACCCCGTTTTCCGTCACGGAATCGGCATCGACGTCGAAGCTACGATACTCTCACGACTCCCCAAGGTTCAGGAAGAAGAGCCAGGATCGTTTCCCTTTCACAATGTCCGAGAAACCCAGCGTCGCTTCCCATAAACACCCTGGACGACTTGATAGCCTGAACGAAGAATCAAAGTCTCCGGAGAGGACCTACAAACTGGAACTGCACCCGAGTATCACGAGATTAGCTGGTAAAGGGTTCGTGGAAACACCTGCAGAGATTATCGATTATGTGTCCTTCAGCGAGGATCGACCATCTCGTTCAGGAATGAAAGGATTGATGAAGAAGTTCTCGGCTAGGTTAAAGAAGCCTAAGAAACTCGATGGAGAGGCTGTTGCTAAGACAACGGACGTTCTCTACAAGAATCGGGACTATCAGGGAGACTCCGTGGTAGACAGCTGCTCGGAGTCTTCCTTATTGAAGGAGCTGAAGGTGTACAACAGTACTTCTGGGAACCCAAGTACCGGTAAAGAATCTCCTGACGACAAATCGTCAGTAGTCACTGAGAAGTCTCTTATCAAGAATGAAAGTTCTAAAGACACGTTGCCCAGTGTCAATTCCTACAGACGACGCGATCGCGACAATTTATGGGTCCAGGAGATCAAGAACCCTGATCAAAATCGTATCGAGCAGGTTAAGATCACGGAGACGCCGAAGAAGACCGAAGACAAGTCGAAAAAGGACCCGTACTCCGTGTTCTTCGTCAAGAACTCGCAGCAGACGCCGGTGACATCAGAGAAAGGGTCTCTTCCCGAAGAGGAGCCCAAAAGCGAGATCTCTACAGGGAAAAGGAACAAGGTGAAGTTCCGAAGCAGTGGTCTGGCTGTTATGCCCAAAGCGTCCGATGAAAATGTCCCCAGGAGTTCGATTAAAAGAAGGAATTTCGAAAATCGGAAGGAAGCAGGCTGTCTGTGTCTGCGATTTTACCGGATGATCGTACCAGCTGTCAGGTATCGATCTCGGAAGAGCAAGTCTTCTGGATCGCTGTCGGCAAAGAGGAGGCCTGGATTCTCGCCGGGAAAGAGGAAGGGATGACGATTTCGTTTTATTTTCTGTATATACATTTAACAATATCGAACGCCGTGGTCGCGAACGGTTGTACATTTGTAGAATCGTGAGAAGACGTTTTAATCGTTCGAGGGAACAGGTCGCTCCGTTCGGCGATGGATCGTGGATCCGGTTCGCTGACCAATAAAGAGCGCTTCATCGTTCATGTTCTTTATTTATACGTCGTTCGTACATGTCTCGTTTATTCTCAATAATAGTGTTGCACGCTTACTTCCATCATGTTTCTCTGTACTCTCTCTCTCTCCCTCTCTTACTCTCTTTCTCCATCCTCTCTTATTCGTCGTGCGAGTCTTTTGCCGAAGATGCGCGTTTATCGAGTGTGTTTATCGCCTTAATAAAACGTTTCTCCGCTACGCTTTTTTGCTTTAACTTATCATCGTTATTATCGTTTACCATTATAGAAAAAATAAGTCTTTAAATAATCACATAAGAGTCGTCGAGCCTTCGAGAACCGTATGGGATAAGGGGTGGGGGTGGGGGAATAACGGAGGAGGGGAGGGGCGGAAAATGAGAGAACGTGTTCATTTTTTTCTTCTTGTGTGTACATATACATGCATGCATAACGTGGTACTTCGTCGACAATACACATGTAAACGATCCGCGGGTAGGTACACGTTTGTATGACGCGTTCGTTCTTTCTCTGTGTGTGTCTTGTTCTTTTAAGTATTCGAGGGTGATGAAAGGTGACGCATGGCGTGTATGTGTGTGTGTATGTGAGTTCTGTTAATTAGTGTGTTTTCCCTCTCGTTTCACGGCAGAGTATCCGGCCCTACATGGTTATCCTTCGTTTCGCCAGCTCTGTCTATCTCTCTCTTTCTCTTTCCCTCGAAACAACGATGCGCGCTAAGCCTAGAAAAAATCTATCTACCGAGAAGACCAGTCGTTTTCGCGTTAAAACTAGACGAGGTTACGCGTGATTCCGGTGTACGCGGCCCGGCGAGGAGGTTTTTAATCGATTCGATGAAAAGGAGGTGGTCAACGGCCACCGGTGAAAAGGAGCAGCAAAGAAAATCAACGCTAAAGGCAACGCGTTTCCGCGATCCGCCTCTAGCCACGCTTCTTTTCCCTCCGTTTCTAAAAAAGGAAAGGGAGCCGCGAGGCCCGCGTCTCATGCCCCTACATGTTCACGAGGAAGGGTCGGTCGGTATTCGTTCGGAAACCAGCCATTTCGAGAGCCATTTCGCTCTCGAATTTGCCGAGAAAACGAACGACCAGGATGGTGGGGAGGCCGAGATGAAATTCGGAGTCGCCATTCGCGGACTATGATCAGCTGTTTCGCTTCGAACGACGATGCAGGTGTTCGGTAATATCGGGTTGTCAAGCTTGTCCATCGTGCTAATCGCCCTTACGCTAGGCGGCAAGCTGTTGTACGATGTCGAGCAACCTTACAGCGTGATCAAATGATTTAACAGTGGCAGAAACGCGGGTTTACAGGTCTCTCCGTTCCTTTCTTAGGAACCCGAAACACAGCGAAGGGTTTCGCGACCCTTCCGTTTGGCCGTTTACTGTATGCACCATTCAGATTCATAGTCTAATTCGGTTATTTCTTGTTCGATCGCTCGTCGTCGTCGTCGTCGTCATCGTCGAAGCTCGTGTCGTCGGGACGGGACTGGCCGGGGAAACGGCGTCTCAAAGGGGGTGGAATGGAGAACTCTTTCCGCACGTAGAACAAAATGTACGGTTTGCACTTGGCGACTGCGTCCGTGGTCGCCGGACGCACCGAGCTATCGTTAAAGTGAAACCATTGTCCATCGTGAACAGCGAAGGCAGTGTAGTGTCCAGTTCCAGCGCTGAAACAAACAAAAAGATACCAAACCGGCCCGTGAACCTCTTAAAATCTCTTTGTTAACGCTTGCCTCAATACCCGATAAACCGTCTGGTTATTGACACAAGGCTGGATATAAATCGCATGGGTCCATTACCAGAAGAGAGGATGACGCTACGTCTTAATCAGATGTCGTACATCAAGTGGCAAGTCATCACCAAGTAACTTGCTACATTTTTTGCGAGGGCAATTTTCAGAAGCATTTACATTTGTTTGCAAACATTGTTTACAGATCATTTCGCTGTCTGAGAGCAACTGTCGCAAGTGAGTTCAACTAAAAATGTCGGAAGTTACTTGCTAGTGTATTTGGACTGTGTACCGTCAGCTACACGAAGAGTATCATGGGACAAGCTTCTTTAGACTTCAGAAAAGGAACTGACATCGATTTCAAGGTATAAAAGATACGACTTGCACACTTGAACGTGGCTAGGTAATGTGCTTCGTTTGTGGATTTTGTGTCTGTCTGGCATCTGATTAGGACGCAGCAGCCCGAGGGTAAAAAGACGCACCCCGAACCGTGATGCACGATGACGGCGGCCAGGTCGTACAAATGGCTGTTCGATCCGCCTAACTTCGTCCCATTGACGTCGCGCACCGTGAACGCCGACATGTCGAGCGACTTCATAGGGAAATCCACTTGCGTGTCCACCTTCGAACGATAAGAATTGCACCACCTAAATCTTTTAATGTGAAGGCACAACACCTGAAACCAAGCGTCGCCGTCAGTCAAGCAAAAATTTGAGTAACGGATTCACTATTTTTGTTATCGAACGCGTCGATGCTAACATTAGGCAGCCTGTGTATCCAGAACCTCTTGGTGGACCGTTGCTTCCCCATGCAATTGTCGCAGAAGTAGAGCTCGCTGTCCGTCAGCTCCTCGACTTTGAAGAATCTCGTCAGACTGTACGTGAGACTGCACACCTCCTCCTGCTCTTTCGTCCGTCGTTGCAGTCTGTCCGGTATGTCCAGTGAGAGATCCTGGAAGGGCTCGTGCGTCTTGGAATCTGTTCGGCAGTTCATGCAATGGACCTGCGCGAGGAAACGCGATCCATAATTCGTCCGCGCTTCTCCCAAGAAGAAAATGAATAAAATGACTTTCCAACAGAACGATCATTTCGAACAAGACACTTCTCCCGTCGTTCCGCGTCTGAGCGACGAAACGCAACCACCGGCAACGAGCCATTCCAAACCGAATCGCACGAACTCAACGCAAGATCACCGATCTTCAAACTCGCAGGATTCGTAGTCCTGGAGAATTGCATTTCGGGAAATTTTAACACATTGACTGACACGACCGATGACATTTTACATTATTCTATTAGAATTTACAGGACCTTACACGGACAGTTCTCATTAACTAAATCCCGAAATTCTTCCCCGTCGTTGCTTTACGATCCTACTCCTAGAGTCATTCGGCTCCCCCACTAACCGTTACATTAGCCGCGTCCGGGTAACAACGAGAGAGGGAGAGAGAAAGAGTTACGTCACTAGCCCCTCCCTCTTGCAAAGTATACCCGCCGCGTAGAGTCGTGGTGGGAGTCGTTCAACCTAACAGGCGAGTCGAGGAAATAGCTGAAAACTGCTCCTAAGCATGTTCGGCATTAAATTATTTTATAAATTTTTTAGGGATTGATACTCTTCAGCCAACGTGTCAAATGATCTGTAAAATACCTATTCCCTACAACTCTGACAATCCCCGGAAACCGTACAAGTTAGCCAGCTAAAATTCAACAAAACTGAAGTTCCGAGGACCCGGACCAAGTCCTGCGAGTTCGAAACGGTTCAGCGACCGTGTAGCGAGTTCTAGGCAATTTAGCGTGGAGTGGCTCATCGTCCAAACATCGTCAAGTGCACCGCCAAGTGTCCCGGAAATTGACGGCGACTTACCACGCTAAGAAGTGTGCCGCCAAAGACGGCTGTGACGATGCTCTGCTTGCCCCTGAGACCGAGGGGCTCGTGTCCCAGTCTGGGTAGCAGCAGCAGGAGCTCTGTGTGCAGTCTGTCGAGCATGTAGGTGAGAAATTCGTGTGCGTCCTGCTGCTGGTAGCCGCGAAATCTTGGCACGACCTTCCAGATCACCAGGAAAAGACATTCCGGGGAGATCGCTTGGCCGTTCGAACCGCCTAGATTCAAGCCGAGCAGCACTTTCCTGAGCTCCTCTGCCAAGAGGGCGTCGCTCATGCTCAACTCTTTCGCCCTGCCGGGGGTGACGATTCGCCCCCTGTGCGTCGGTGACTCATCGAACGGTATGCCCTCGAGACACGGCATTTGCGTCAGATACTCGCAGAAGTGGCTGATGTTGTTGAACGACTGGAGTACGGCGTTCATGAAACAGGTGTTGCCGAGGTTCCTCAGGCCGACGACCTTCTTCTCTTTGGTAATCTTGCAGCTTCTACGCTTGGTCGCCGGCCGATTGTCCCCACTCGTACCGTCCAACGAGTGTAGCCTCTTCCTCGCCGTCCTAGGCCGCAGGTTTCTCACCACAACCTCCGCCTTCCACAGGGCGTCCGCGTCGTTGTCATTATCGCCATTCTCGCGCCGCGACGAGGGCGTCGTTGACGGCGACGTGTTCCAATTCTCATCGTTCTCTTTGTGCTCGTCCTTCCGAAACGTGATGCGACGGATCTTCTCGATCTGACCGTTCGACGTGTCGTTCACCACGTACTCGTCGCACATATAACTAAAATAAACGCTCGTTAGTACTTCCAATCTATTCCGTCAGTGAATAGAAAGGGCCTAGGCTAGAGGTCTTCAAACTATGATGCTGTGGAACCCTGAAGTTCCACGAAGCAAAGCCAAAATTCATTTTCTACACAGTCGATATCATTTCAATGAGTTTTCAGAATTTTTCTGCTCAGGATAGCAGAGACTAATATAGCAGAGAATAATAGGAGGATAATAGCAGGACAATAAGGACCAGTAGAAAATGTCTAGTGTCACAGTACCGACATGGTGTGCATCCTTTATGCAAAAATGAATTTTGTAAAATTTATAATTTCAAAGGCTTCGTGAGTCGATAAGGTTTGAAGACCATCGATCCAGGCGGAATTGGAGACTCACCAGAATACTGCCAGGTTCTCACAGTCTATGCAAACGCAGTGCTTACTATCTTGCTCGTGATGCTGCAACGCGTGGCCCGACACGTATCGTCCGCAGTGCACCGCGCCGCAGTAGAGACACAGCCAAGTACTCTTCTCGGTTCCACATACTGTCGGCAACAATAAAATGGTTAGCGATATCGTAAAATTGCAGAGTAATACGACGCACGAAAGTTAATGGCTTCGGTGAGAATGTTAACCCTTCGAAGGCCGTAGCAGTGGTCCAAGGTGGACAACTGTTTCAGCCACGCATTTGCCAGATCGATTAACTTCAGAAAGAAAGACGCAGAGGAAATTGATAAATTAATGTCCTAATAAACTCGGGTCTTTTTACGCGTAACAAGGCTGTCGCGAAGGTATAACGAGGGTCGGGTTATTTCGTAAAACTGTAGAAGGTCGGAACGAAATTTATTCAGGAGTTTCAACGGTGGAGGGTTAAGATCAATGATTAAGGAAACTTTTTAATGATACAAAGGAAAAGGTCGGTTAAATGCTTTGGGACTGACGCTCAGCAGAATTCGAGAGGCATGCAGTCGTTTTCGGAGCGAATGTCGCCATATTGGCGACAGAAGGCTCGCGCCCTAAACTCGCTTAGTAGTCCCTAAAGTCGCAAACATATAATTAGACTGCGAATCTACATGCGAAATAAAAATTGTCTACGTCGTTTGTAAGACACAGAGGTTGAAACGTATTTCTTCTTTCCTTAATTTCCTTAATTTCGTCTAACGTTTTCACAGTTTAGTATTTCAGCTATTCATTTTTACCATACACACACGTAATCCGCAGTCCACGTGTAAGTTAACTATTTAAATAGCTAAAAATCAATGCAAATTTACCCCTCTCCGTATTATTCAGGATTCAGCTAGCTACTACAGTGTGTACGAACAAACTTGTAAAAGTGCCTGTTTTTAACGAATTAAAGCACGAACGCGCATGATTGGTTCTTTAACAGAACAAAGTTGAAATTGACTTAATGCCACCCTTATCTCCAGGGGCCCGAATGCTGGCTATTTAAGTCGTCGTAGCCTTAAGGGCCTTAATGAAAACATATATCTCGGGAAGTGAGTGGCTGGCTGGAAGAAAGAAATACGCTCGTTCCAGGAGCCATTGGATTAAGAAATCTCTCGTTCAACGTCAAACAATTGCTACAACTACGAATTTAATGTAGTCTATCCTGTTCGACGCATGGTGGTCGCTAAATATCACGAGTTTCGCAACGGCGCACCATCTTTTCGGCTGGTCCCCGCTTACGTAATTCTCGAGAGAGCGCGTAAAACCAGGGTGAATGGATGGAGGGCTGTTCGACACACCCCCTTCGCAGTCGATCGATCGCGAAATGTCTCGCACTTCTATCGAGTATGAGATTTTGCGTGCTCGTTTCTTTCCGCAGCGGCGGCGAGCGAGCGTCGAGAACGGTAACGAGAGGAGATTCCGAAACCAGGAATTCATAGATCGTAGGCTCGGCTTTAATTGATCGTGTCCCCCGGCGGCTAATTGACCAATCAACAGAGCATCGTTCAGAAGTGAATTTCCCGGCGGATCTGGTTCTGTCGAAGTGTGCGGGGAGAGTTTGCTCTGGAAAGAAATCGCGAGATTTCGCCGACGGAAAAGACCGTTGGCTGGATGAAAATTGAAACGCTGGCATCGGGGCTGTAATCCGATCTTCTAGGAGCTCGTTCCCGAGACGCGGGGTGTGCGCGTTTATTTCGCAACCGCCGCGCCGTGCGAAACGCCGCGGTTTCGAATTCTACACCTCGCGGAGTATTCGCAGACGCGGAGAAATTCGGCAGGGATCGATCCGCGATCGCTCTAAAACGGTCCGCGGGATATCGTTCGAAATAATTTTTCCACCGGAGTCTCGAGAAGTATTCTTGGACGATCGTTTCGGTCCTGGCCGTTCGTAATCGTCGATATGCGCGCGTGCAGGTACGAACGAGTTCTCGAATTTCAGATTCTCCCGTGGTGGATGGATCGGTGATCGAAGCTGTACGCCTCTTCCTCGATGGCTCTCGCCAAAACGAGAAGAAGAAGAAAAAGGAGAGGACGAGCGATCGAGGAACCCGGTGGTGGTGATCCTTCGCCCGTGTCTCTTCCCACCGTCTCTTTTCGCCTGGGTGACGAACGATTCGGCTCGCCACACCTACCGTGCGCTTTTGCGTGGAAGAAATTTTCGTGTGCGTGGTTCGCGCATCGAGCTGTGGATGCAGGATGGCGACCCGACCAAACCCAGCCGGAGAGAGAACCCGGCGCGACCCGTCGCGTCACGTTACGTCACGTCACGTCACGTCTCGTCACGTCACGTCACGTCAACCCGGGGGACACCCGGCACTCGAGGGCCGCCGATGTGAAACAGAACGGAAGAAAAATTCGTTAAGGCAGTGGCACTGGTATCGGGGCATCCGATTAGCAACGACGCTGTTATCGATTTTGCTACGTCGTACCCGAACCAGCTTGCAGCGCAGGAAAAGAGACAGAAGAAGAGGGGTAGGAGAGAAGAGGGGGGGGGGGGGGGGGAGGTGTGGAGCATGGGGTTCTTTTATAGCCCACGAGGGACGATTTTTCTCCTGCGCGCGATTCGTGCGACCGCCTGCGGTAATTCTTGCCCGGCTTGTAGAGCTCGCGCGACCATAGGGGATATTTAAATTGATCTCGCTGGCCTGGAGCCTGGTTGGCGATGAGAGGGAGACCATTCGGTCGCGAAGGACTTCAAATTTCAGCATGATATCGCCTGGCGAGAAACATTAACGATCCCAAAAGCGGGTACGAATACGCACTCGCTCGTTGCACGAAAATGGGAGCGGAATTTCAGGCAAGATCCGAGGTGTTTTACAATGCACCAGGTGTCCACCAAATTCATAACAATATACAGAAACAGTCGTGATACGACACGCAACATCTTCGCGTCCATCTTGTGCGAACAAAATGCAACGAACGAGGTTCGCGTAAAGAAAGGGCATTCGATTGGGAGTGCAATGAGGGGAACCTACTGCGACGAGCGGTATCGAGCGGTTCGCGAGGGAGGCCCCATTCGAGACCACGAATGACCCAAAATTTCGAGGAGAACCTGGCCATAATCGTCGTCGAGTGGCCCCGACGATCCCTCGAGCATGTAGCGAGCGATATCGTGCGGATCGCGAGAAAAATCCTGCGTGTGACTCATCGGCGACGGGTACACGCGTTCGGAAACGTTTCACGGACTCTCTCCGCGACTATTCGTCTGCCGTTTCCCTCCTGGCAGCTCCCCACTTCGAAACCCTTTTCTCTTTTGCTCCCCTCGGCGAAACACACGTCGGATTAGAGAACGACCGAAACAGTCCGGCCGGTGGAACGAGAAAAAGAGAGAAAGAGAGATAGACAGAAAGAAGCGAAACGCGTGTTAGGGCCGAGAGTCGCCGCTCGCTCGTTTCTCGACGAATGACGACGACGACGACAACGACAACGACGAAACGCTCTCGACGCGGTTTCTTATTTACGTAACGCAACGGCGGTTCTTCTGGGAACTTGTTACGATTAAACGACGACTCCGCGAGAGAGCCCGCAGTCTCCGCGAAACCCGTTCGAGGGCCGTGTCGATTGTAAAACGCTTCTTCCTGCCGGTTCTCTCCGTAACGAAAGAGAGAGAGAGAGAGAGAGAGAGAGAGAGAGAGAGAGAGAGAGAGAGAGAGAGAGAGAGAGAGAGACACACAGAGGAACGGAGAGAGAAAAGAAACGCGCGCCGGTCACGAAGCGAGCGGACGATTGTAAAACGCGTGGCGAGTCCGGCGGGTAGCCCAGGGTCGGGAGTCAAAAGTAAGAGGGAGAGGGGCTCTCTCAAAGGGAGCAATAAAAGTATTGCGCATATTTCGGGTAAATATAGTACTAGGGGCCGTGCAAAGAGAAAGGACAAAGAGACGTGGTTCTCTCTCTCTCTCTCTCTCTCACTCTTCGCGGAGGAGGAGAAAGCAGCAACGAGCAACGAGAGGACGATGACGACCGCAGCCAAGGGAATAAGGGAAAAACTGTGCCTGCACACGAGGCTGCGGTGGCATTCTCTCATTGATTTTTCGAACGCGTCTGGCGGCCCCCGATGCTTCTCGAGAAATCTCGAGGCGGTGACTCGCTCGCGAAGCCGGAAGCGGCGCAATAAAATCGAGAAAAACCGCGAGACGTAGTAGGGGCGCGGGTATAGAGGAAAAAGGCCGGAATAACACACGGCCGGGGCAGAGCAGCCGCCGCCGGAGAAAGAGAGAGAGAGAGAGCACACGTTCATCTGGCGAGTTCTAATGACAGATCTCGGGGCCAGCTGATTAGTGCTGTCTGGTATTGATTTTCCAATGACGGCCGCGCCGCATACTGAGAACTCCCAGCAGGACGATGCACACGCGCACCGTCCGCGTCCGCGCGACGCTCTTGTTCGGTCCGTCGAAAGAGAAGGGGAGGGCAGAAGGGAAAGAGAGAGAGAGAGAGAGAGAGAGAGAGAGAGAAAAAGTATCCATGAACGGAGCATGCACACGCACACACAACCACCGGACTTATATCGCGCTGAGAGATATACAAAATACGAATGCGTCAAGGAGTGGACTTTTCACAACCACACATAGGGACACGATGCGGTGTCCACGCGCGCGCGACGCTCCTCTCTCTCTCTCTCTCTCTCCCTTTCTCTCTTTTATCATATCTCACTCTCTCTCCCACTCTGTATCGCATACATTTGCAAGGGAAACGTATATATCGTGGCACGACGAGTTCGATCCGCGTTACATGCGAACGGGTACGTATGGGTCGCGCGTCCGAGTCCAAGGCACCGTCGACCACGCAGAGAGTGTGTCTATCGAGCAGCGTCGTCGACGGAAAGGGGGGAAAAATGGTAGCATGCAGAGAGAGAGAGAGAGAGAGAGAGAGAGAGAGAGAGAGAGAGAGAGAGAGAGAGAGCAATGAGAGGAGACTCTGGTCTAGAGAGCAGACGGTACTCGAAGCATGCTTATTTCCACGACGGGAAATAGAAATGGTTTCTGCTCCGTCTCTTGTCGGGTACGACGCCTCAAGGCCGCGAGAGGAACGGCCGGGGCCTCGGTCACGAGAAGTAAAAGGAGAAAGAAGCAGGGAAAAGAGCGAGACGGAGGCGGAATAAAGAACGCAGGAGAGAAGGAAAAGAAAGTACGGTAAAATAGAGGACTCCGGGGAGAGCACAATAGCCCTGGCGAAAGGGAGGTTCGAGAAGATCCGAGCCACACACGGGTACGATACCCTGTGTCTCGGTGAAAGAAAGAAGACAGGACGATGCGTATCCGTGTCTTTCCGGAGTCTCTCGTTTCGGGACACAAGAGAAATAAAAACGCGAGAGAATTCTCGGCCCACGGACACAACACAATACGCCTCTCTCTCTCTCTCTCTCTCTCTCTCTCTCTCTCTCTCTCTCTCTCACTCTCTCTGTCTGATCGTAGAAGGAAGGATAGAAGTATCAGGGTTCTTTTGTATGAGGCCATACCTGCACAGACGAACGGTAGATCCTTCGTGCAGCTTGCTTCTACGTCGTTACCGCCGAATTGGACGCTTTGAGCAAGATGTGGACACTCCATGTTTTCCTAGACACGATTCCGCGGGGCCCTCGTGGCCCCTTCGTCGGCGAGTGCCTGCGTATATGTACGTGCCTGCGTTTACAACGTGTTCTTTCTTTCTCTTTCTCTTGCTCTCTCTTTCTCCGTCTCTCTCTCTCTGTGTGTGTGTCTGTCCTCTCCCTCCCTCCTTTTCCGTCGTTCTCACGTTCTCTCGGAGCGGTGCGAGAGCCAAAGGAGAGTAGTAGCTGGCGGAGGACAGGGTGGGAATGATAGAGAAAAGTGTCCGGGGTACGCTTCGGCGCCCCGCGATATCCGTCACATAGCGCGCGCGGATAAGGGCACCAGGCGCGTCTTGCGAACAACCAGTCCCTTTAACGAAAACAAAAAAGAAGGAAAGTATATATGCAACTGATCCCGGTGCGCAACCACGACGGACTGAGGGAAAACGAGCAGACACCGAAAAGAGCAGCGGAGCGCCCGACTAGCCCCGACTACCGACCGAACGCAACCGAGCTGCGTCGGGCTCGGTTCTGCGGTGGTCGGGCTACCTCCAGAGTCACAGACCACGAATAGTCGACTGACTCGCCGGTCGTACAGTCTCTCTCCTCCCTGCGCCCGAGAGCACCCGACAGTTCCGACATTCGCAGGCGTGCGACCCACGGTCCTGCGAATTCCCTCCGCGTCGTCGCGTTTCCGGACCTCTACGCCGTCGCGTTCCTCATCCCCGCTATCTCTTTGCGCACCCATCACTGCGCAGACATTCCCGGAGGGGGAGAAGCGGAGGGGCGGGGTAGCAGAACCGACGAGCGCTCATGCGGAGCACGAGTACAGTCCCTTCGGAAAGTTTCACAGGTTTCCGTCCGCGAAATCCAGCCCATGAAATATGCATGGCTACACCGAGTACTCGAAACAATGAGCTGGCCACCGCAAGGCGAAAGTTTCCAGATCGTTCTGTGACAGTACAACGTATTTCAACTACGGAGAATATACTCGTGCTACGCTGTTTTTCGAAAGAAGGTACCTAAAATACTCTCATAGTCACCATAGCTACTCACCCAACACCTATTACTTCGGGTAGAGAGTCTCTCTGCTTCAGACTGGCAGCTGTTATGGCTGTGAAGATATTCCAAGCTAGCTTCGTTCGAAAAACAGACTGTAATATCGGATAGCATACGAAAATGATATGTAATGACGTGTGCGTTCAACGTTATCGCTGCTTCTCGATAACACATAATTCCGCAGTACGTTAGTACCGCTCTATACCATGGTATATACACATAGTATTATAATTTTATAATATGTAACTGCTATTCGTTCTATAGCTAATTTTTCTGATACGCTCTGGAGACCTCGGTATAGATTTACTACGTAGTTTCAAACAATATTATTGTAGACCTAGAAGCTGTGCTTACGTGTTCGAAAACTTTTTTCACCGACTGTACACGTTCTCCCACTCGCAAGTCTCGCCCTAGACTATGGGGGCAGCACTGTTGCAATAGCGAGTTGTCAGCCAATCAGAGCGAAGAGAAACTTTCTTCCGCCCTCTCCGTCATCGCGTTTTGTCACCGGAATTTCGCGACGACGCAGAGCGAATGCTGTACACTCTGTCTCTCTCTTCATCGAGCCTCGCCACCTACTGTTCAGGTTGGGCTAGGCTACCTAGCCTTGGATCGTGCTAGGTCGCGCAGCCTATGAACGAGTTGGCCAGGTCCGACCCAGTCGTGTGGGTGCCGAAGAAGGGCGACGCGTTTTCACCGATAATGCACACACGAATCGAATGTTGCGTCTATTTCAACATTTATTCCACAAGGCGTTTTCGATATTCGAAACGTCGGGGAGGCGTTGAAAAATTTGATAGCGCAGAGAGTTAACGCGTTTTTTTGAATACGCCCTGAAAAATGAATTGATTTCTTAATGGGATACCGAGAATTGAAATACCGTTTTACTGAAGTCGAATTGTTAGAGGCAGTCTACCTTTGAACAAAACTTTGATGAATCTATTAATTTTGATCGAAAAATTTTGTATGGAGCAATATCAATGCATATAGAGGATGGAATATTTAACAAACTAAGGGAAGAGTATGTTGGGCTTGAAACGAATTATAGAATGTGTATGATAAAAAGAAAGTGAACTTTTTCGTTCAATTAAAATGGCCGACATTCGCGCATGCGTATATCGGGAATAACTTATAATTAATTTTTTTTATGATGCTTACGAATAACTTAAAATATTATGAACTATCGTTCGAATTATTTATTCGAACGTGCTGTAAAGTTAAAGTTAAAATTAGTTCTCTTGAATTTCACTAACATTTATAGATACACTTATAAATTAAAAATAAGAAAGGAAATGATTATTTCAGAATGTCAGCTTGCAATTTTATTAAAAAATGCAATACTAACAATCTTATGTTATAAAGAAGATAAATTTAAGAACGTCTGCTATACGGTGGTAATTGGGATTGTGTGAGTTGGAGTCCTGGGATATTGTTGAATCCCAGCATCTGTAACATCTCTTTCGTCTCTGGATCGACCTCGATGATGTCGTGCTCCAGGGCAGAGACCTCAGGAACATAGTTGTCACGGCGTTCCCTCTCTTCTTCTTGCAGTTTGATGGAGATACCACGCACTTGGCTGTGTCTCAGACGCTTCATTAAATGCGTAACAAATCTGTTCAACAAATAATAGTACAATGTGTTGGATTTATAAACTGAGGGCAAATTGTTCTTCATCGTGTTATCGCGTTATTATTATTGTTAGTAAGACACAGTGAAATCATAAATTAGTCCAAGAAAAAACGGAGTAAATAAAAATATTAAAATGTACCTACCCAGCGATTTTGTTACGCAGAGATTTGCTAGGAATAATAGCAATTTCTTCGCATATCCTCTTATTCGTATGGAAGTCCATAGTCAATCGAGTATAGTACTTCTCGATGATGAGTTTCGCGGCCTTTTTGACCGTCTTTGTCCTGACGCGACTCTGAAAATATAAATGATCATTTTATACTCACAGATCATGCTTCCAAATTATCTTTCGCTCGACGTCCGTATATACAAAAAAGAAACCAAAAGACACTGGCAACACTTGCACATAACCTCAAATCGATAAACTAACGATTAACAAACATTTTTAACTGGTTTCAACAAATAATATTTCAATTCCGTTACTCAGTGTATTTATTAATACGGTACAAAGTGATTCGTTTACACATTTAATTAGGGATTGCTGTAATTTTTACTGATTACTATTAGAAAATATCAAAACGTACGCACCATGATGGCTAGTGTATCGGAAAAGACATGAACCAAGATGGAGGAGAGATACTACCGCCATGTGACTATCAACAGCTGCGGCAGAAGAGGGAACTATCGTATGCGTTGGTGAAGACATCTATATTTATTCATTGATTACCTTCAGCAACTTAACTTTTTACTATCTAGTGCTGATAATACAGCCAACTATCAAATATTTATACTGTCACAGGATTTTATGCATTTATGCCAAAAATGGGTGATAATTCAAGATAGTGAAAATATTAAGAGAGTTCAAAGTAAAATTAGTAAAGAAAGAACTTTTTACTTGGCTCCTACCTCTCACAATTGATACACAAAACTTCCATTTTGCATAAAGCACCGCAGTCTACTAATCACTAATATATTTTTCTATATAAAAATGTGAAGTTTCTTACTATTTCCTACCTCCCGTTAATAAGTTAGATCCTGCACGATAAAAATTGTTTCAAAACGGTTCGTTCTGGGTGGTAGAGGGCGCAAGAAAGCGAAAGATGTTGCCCAAAATTGGTAATGCAGACCGTGCGGCACAAAATTCCACATTACGTCACAATAGTTTGCTTGCAGAATCCGTCAGTGACCAAAATGATCACAGACCTAATCACCATTACCAGTTACAATCTCCAAAAACCTGAAACGACATCACAGACCAAAATCTCGACTGCTCGAGGATACCGACGCCCGGAAACCGCACAACGTTGCGCCAGTTGCCCGCAGGTGTCGGCACCGGGCTAAAAGGTTTGTGGCAGTACGAAACGTCAGTGTGTCAAAACATGTCGCACGCTGCGTTGTCTCTTGTCGAAACCAGCGTAAACGCGTCTCAGTTGGATCATCCGCGAGTGACATTGTGCGTGCGGGTGGAAGAGAACACTTTCGAAGGTGCGTCGCGGTTCGAGTCGAACAAAGAGTCTCGTAAACGCGAGAAAATCGAGAACGCCAGGTGACAGGGTAGAGAGCAGTCTGCTGCGCGATAGTGGGGGATGTTGGTTGGTGGCAGCACTGTCGGATGAATCGGTAAAAGGAGTAGGGCGAATCCGTGCGAGAAAGACACGTGCACAGCTTGCTGGTGGGGGTTAGGTAGAGTGAGATGACACGGTACCACGAGTACATTCGCCAGACAAAGACAGACAATTCGTTCAAGCGTACTCGGTGCTGGCTCGCCGGAGAGAGAGAGTTCCCCTCGGGTTGGAGAAGAATAGAACTAGACGAGAAGGAGGGCAGACTCGCGAGGGAGAGGCGACGAGTTTGTTTATCGCCTTGGTGAACGGCGAGAGCAGTCAGTGCGGTGCTACACTTGGCCCGTAGTGGTTAGGACGATCGGTGGTAGTTCGGATCCGTCGGTTTTCGGTTTTTCTCTCTTTTCTGACAATTATTCTCGCTTCTCATCGGGGATACTGTTGAGTGCGCGGGTGTCGTGTCCTCGCGATCGCATGTCCTCGTCCGTCTGACTCTGAACCGGGGACCTCGTGACCGAAGAAAATGCCGCGAACCACTGCCAAAACATAGTCAGTTTCCGTGTCTCGCGTGCCAAAGTCGTTGACAGTCGTGTCGCGCGCCCGGAAGATCGCTGGAATTTCACCGACAACCAGCACGGAGACACCGTGATACAGCGACCAGGTAAATCAGTTCACCTTTCCCTAGAATTTCAATTTCTAACACGTCCATTGCCCCCGAATTTTATTTTCAGATTTGCTACATAGGTTCGTGTTACTGTTACTAGGTAAAGGAGCCTCCGACACCTTTCCCCCAGGATTTCAATCGGAAAGGGACCCGTGTCCCCCGAATTCTTCTTCTTACGAATTACTGGTTACGCCTGTCAGTTTCATGTCCCTCTGCGTGCCCCGTGCTCCTGTTAGTAGGTAGGGGATCCTCCGACAGCTTTCCCCCAGAGTTTCAACTGGATGTTATCCCCCGAATTTTGTCCAGAATTGCTGAATAGATTTTTGTCTCTCCGTGCCCCATGTTTTCGGTAGATGTTTCCTATAGGAGAGATCGAGACTGATCGCTCTCGCTATTTCGCGCGGCCTTTGTTTCTGTCAGCTGACATCGCGTCCTCGTGTGCCTCCTAGTGACTTTCTCTTCGTGAAACTTCTCTCCCCCCCCCCCCCCCTCTCTCTCTCTCTCTCTGTTGTGGTGTGTATCTCGTGTCCGCAGTGTTTTTACCAAGCCAGGCCCGGTTCTGTTCTCGGGGCCGTTGAACGCGTGTTTCGACGGGAATGGTTAGGGTTACCAGATGTGCTCTTTTTGTGGTACATGTACTCTTTTTGGAGTACGTGTAGTCCTCCCGAGGTATGCCACTTTCTGTACTTTCGTTTCGTTTCGTTTCGTTGTTCCCTTTCCCTGTTTCGTTTCGGCGAATTTTGATAAACGTGCGGCCAGCGTCGGGCATGGAGCCGGCGAGGTCCTTGACCCTTTCAGGATTGTTTTAAAAGATTGGGAATGTTTTACTTGAACAATTAGATTGTACATCGAAGTATTAAATAGTGGAGAACATTTACTGGCAATTTGTTTCGCACAGAATTATATTACCCGTTTGTAATTTCAGAAACTAGACGCAAGATCCTAGTTACGTTAATACGGTAGTCTATCACGCGAATTTTATGCGTGTCACACAAAATCTACTTCCATCATGGAAGCATCATTGTGTCCAATAATGAATGACACAATTTCACTATAAGTAGTTTTTATTTAATTACACATATGTATTTGCAAAATGTCATAATTAGAACACGCTTACGTTTGTAACTTGCAACCGAACGAACGCGTAGCACATAGTATTACTTTGTAAAAGTAATTGCGTAGAAGATCCTCGGATCTTTCGCACACATTTTTCACTTACGTTTTAATTATTCAATTTAAATGATATTTGATTTATAACTTCAAATTTTAATGAAATTGATCTCACAACACTGACAGGAAGAGATCAGGAAGTGAATTTTCAGCCGGAGGAACGTATGAGGGTTAAACCTAGATCGAAAAAGTATGTAAAAACAAATTGTTGCGTATGGATGTGTAAATCGTGAAAATATCTGGAGTGTAGACACGTGCCTTGCGTTTTTGATTCTTTGACGGAGTTAGACTTTGAAATCTTCTGTTTGAGGCTTTGTGGGGCGTTATGGGGATCACTTATCGAGTGCAGTGTCTTTTCAATGGCACAATCCGGTAACCCCGCGCATCGTTCGCGAATTTCTCCCCGAGTGGCAGGTGCGAGGGGTCGTTGATCGAGCATATTCTTTCACTTTCATCGAAAATACACACGCTGACCGCGATCGCGCGGTACGAATCGTACGCGAGCGCGTTGCTTAACACGGTGAAAAAGCCTGTGAAAGCAACGAGTCGCGTTTCACGCGCGATCCGGTCCCCATTCCGGCCAGCGAAAAATCATCGATCCACGCGGATCGCATTCACGGGGGCCGGCGCGGACGATTCAAAGAAAATCTGTCTGACGGACGCGTCAATGATGCGACGCTCCCGAAAATTTTTATCCACGATTAATTACGGTTTCGCGAGGCACGCTGCGACGCTACCTTTTCATGATGATTTCCTCGATCTTTTTTTTCTTCTTACTCTTTTTGTCTCTCTTTCGTTCTGCTCGGTGGCCTGGTTCGCGTGTAACGTTGTCTTTTCAGGGAACGTTACACGCGATGCGCGGAGAGAAAAAAGGCAGGTTTGCTTGTACAAGTTGGTATGGTTGTTCTGTTTTTTCTTTTTTTGGTCTTGTTTCGTTAGGCTTGTCGCGATCTGCTCGCTGACTTTCCCGTTTACGGTCGAATTTGAATGTTTCTTTGCTTACCGGCCCGACCTTGGTCGATTAATATAGAGACAGTATTTATATGTTGCCCTGGAAATTATAGCTGGTGTGATAGATACTGTCGCAAATAATTTTGTCGTAATTACTTGCGATTATCACTTGCAGTAATTATGATGTTGCACAATATTTGCTGGCCGAACAGTAAATATTGTCTATATACTAAGTCGTAATTATTGTAGATACAATCGTGTTTATAACAAACAATGTGTAATGTAAATTAATGCTGCAGCATATCAAACGTTTGAATACGAGATTCTACTGAATATCTCTAATTATTCAATTCGATTGTTTGGAGTCACTGATACTGTAAAATTATTTTTACCAGCATCAAAATTAAGGTGTACAATTAAATAATTTTATTTTTTGCTGAAAAGGTAATTGGACAAATTTATTTGAATAACCAGAAATATTTGAAGTTCGAATGGCTCGAACCTTATTCACAGTCCTACTCTAAATTCACAAAGGTCGACAGGCTGCTGATGGCGATAACTAAAACATGCGTGAGTCGTTGACACGTGACAGTTGGTGTCTGGCTCGTTTAGATGCGGGTGAAAATTAGAATAAATTCAAATGGGACGCGGTACAATGGGATTTTTATACTGGCCACGTGGCAGTCAGTATAGCGGTCGATTGCCACTGGGAATGTGGGATTCGTCGCACCCAAGTGGTTCAGTTCACTTCCGATTCGCGTAGTGATCGGTTCAAGTGCGGATGACAAAGTGTACCCCAAAGTTACCGAAGGTTTAGTATCGCTAATTAAATTATACTTACTTTTAATCTACTGCTTCAACAAAAGTTAAATATACGGCCGAATTTTAGCACTAAACCTACCAAGCATTAACAATATCTGGTAAATATTGCCTTATGAAAATGGCAGCTCTAAATTTATTAAGATCGTCCGTAATTTTCAATACATCAAATGCTTGGACAAGGAAATTTATTCCACTATCTTCCATAAATGAATTTGTGTAGTTTCAATAATTGTAAAATATAAAACCGATCATTTTGACCATGGTACGTTTAGTGTAAAGGTTTAGTGTTTAGTACTATGTTCAACCGATTCAAATGATTTGCAACTAAATGTCCGTAGCGCCTGCGTAATTAATAGATAGGAAGATAAAATATAGAAAATATGTGGAGTAAACATCTGCAGTCCGTTAATTGACGTGGAACAGAATGAGCAAAAAGCAAATATATTTTATACAGCTCGGGGATTCAATTTGGTTCAATTTGGCCAGATTCAGAGTAACATGGCTTCCGGTAAGCAAACTGGACCATCGGGAAACGTTCGTTCGTTAGCGAGCTAATGGAGCATTCAAGAGTATTTTGTTAGCTTGCAGATAAGAAGAGAGAGAAAAAAAAAACTATAGAACGCTCCGACCTTCGACGTGTTTAAAATCCGCGAGACGCCGTCCTATTTGCTCTCTCATTATTCGTCTATGGAAACCAGGTATACATCGTTGTTCACGGGCCGCGTATACATTAATGTAGTTGTCACCGTACCGTCCAGACGCGTGTTTGTTCGTTGCTATCGTCATCAGCGTCTTCTCGGGTGTACTCGTGTCATTGGTAATTGAATTTAGCACGGAAGACGCTTGCTCCCAGATGCAGGCGACGTTGGACACGCTATGCCAACCTGCACGCTGCAAATTGAAAAAATATCGCTGAACAATGCATCTTCGATAGGCTCTCTTGAACAATTTCTCCACAGAACTTGGGTCAATCGAAATTATCACGAAATCGTACGTTGGAGGACTTTGCAATAAGCAATTTTCACAAACTTGATTCTTATCGCTACAGTTTAGGGTAGAAATTTTAGTTACCAATAATTAGGTCTTACTGTAAATATACATAAGAATGTTGCTATGATTGTGGATCTTTATGCCAGTACTTCATGCGAATCACCTGTATGGATAATTTTGTAAAAGTCAGAAGAAAGAGGATATTTATTTCATACATTTGCTCATTGCCCTAGCAAACAACTTTTAATTAATGAAGAACTAAAAGCAGCGAGTAATTATTACCTGGTTGAAATTTCATTTTGACAAATTGATCTTAGAAAGCAGTGAGCTAAAATCAGACAGCTACACCAAAAACCCATATTTAATGTTCCACGTTGCGAGAAAGCTTCACGAGTAGAGTGAACTCTCGATATATGTCAACAACACACGGGTCTTGCCAGCGTCATGTATCGTCCAGGAGACATACATAGGAGCTTCGCGGCCTCTCATGGGGTATACTCCGCGGTAGTGGGGATAATTCCGCGACATTTATCATCCAGGTCTTGGCGACATATATAGAGAAATCACTGTACTTGTAAAAATTTGTATTTGAGGTATATTTTTGTACACATTCGACCCTCGGGCAAATCAGCTCGGGCGATCAAACATGTAAGAATGTTGAAACAGCGTCCGTGTAATTTTGGTATCAGGTTCACGGTGGTTCGGCGGGTGTTTAGGTCCCGATAGGTCTTATCGGGCTCCGGCTTTTTTTTGCTGATGGACGTAAGTTAAATTGCTCGTAGTTGCTCGGTAATTAGAACAGAAATATCGTGCAGCTGTTCTGCCGGTGGCTCGTTTCACGCGACAAACTTGCATGCCCCGGACGACGACGCGTAATTACAATTGACTTTCTCGCCGCCTTTATTCGTTCACCGCGCGTGCCTATAATACCTTTTTTTTGTTCCTCTCCCTCTTTCTCTCCTCTCATTCGACGGCTCTTTGCTCTCCAATCTATCACAGATTCGCGGAATCATCCTCGGGGAGAGAGGAATTATGGGCGCGACAATTTTCGCGGTAATTGCCGGTCGCTTTGTTGCTCCGATCGGCGCCGCTGTGTGCCAGTTAAAAATACCACGCGAATCGATGACACCGATGTCGAACATAACTCCACGGTTTGTTAGCGATTCGATCGGCCTGTTAGATAACCGTCGGCTCATCTCGGCCGAATCGATTAACTTCGATTAATGCCGATCGATTCGACCGGCCGGCCGATCCCCGTTGCACATAGAACGTTTATGTAATATTCAATTAAATAGACATTCATGAAGTTGTTGCATATTGATCCCGGGGGGAAAGCACCTCTTCTCTCTATTTGTTCGCGGAAAAACGTTTCGCCGTTTTCATGAATGAGAATTACGTGTAATAAGCTTGGCCCCGCTCGGTTTTTTGGTATTCAGTTGAATAGAAATTTACGAAGTCGTTGCATATTGATCGCTCGACGCCCCCGCTCAGCTGTGTGTTTTGCCGTTTCCGTGAATGAAAATCGTTTGTGGTGGGAATTATTGTCCGCGCTCCGCGGTTCATGAAGTGGCTACTGTTTTTATGATAAAGTTGATTCGACCCTATTTACGACCGCTTAACGTATGATATTATCGCTTGTAGTTACTCCTACGCGATTAATTTGACGTACTATAACGTCGTGGGATATTCTAGAAATTGACTGTAGCTAAGGGAATCGACAATTATTTTCGTAACCCGCTAATTTTAGCTGTAATCGAATCAGTACCAAACTGTACACAAAAACATCGTTACAATCTCACCGGTTGAGAGAGGTCCATTGCAAAATAAGGAAAAAATTTAGTTCTCGGCCAGCATTTCGACGAAACTCGTCGGTGTGCGTCATTTTGGTCGGTTGTTGTTTCAGTGTTATCCTGATTCTATTAGCACAGTGTGTGTATCTCCAACACGAGATCATGTAATCGCTCAGCAGGTAACAGCACTTACCGAAATAAGCGATCGCTAAACCGTCGTAACTTTCGCATGGCGGGACTTATCGCGGATGAAATAATAATTCGAATTTTCGGTCGGTTCATTAGCCGGTTCATTATTCAGCTCGTTGCCGGCGATAAAGTTATCTGGGCACGTGATCTGCTAATTGTTTCAACGGGGTCAGTTAGGGGGCGGGTTCCTGATGGCTCGATCCCGCGTGCAGGCGTGCGGTCGCCTAACAAAATTCGACCGACGCAACCGGGTCAACGACGGAAGAACAGTCATTAACCGGTGGTGCGTCGGCGAACATGATCGCGTGGCTAAATCGGCCAGGATTGCGTCGCGTCGATGGGACACTCGTCCAGGATCGTCGTCCCAAGCTCCCCTGGACCGAGCGGGAGCAACACAAGAGAGGTTTCAGGGACGGTCGATGATCTAATTTCGATCGCGAACTATTGGGGCGAGTGCACGTGCTCGCGGAAGTTCGGCAAGTAGCTCCGCGAGTCCACCGGCAAAGGGAGAAGTCGATATACCGGTCGTATTGTCGATAGTTACCGCGAAACGAGCGAAAGACCGTTCTAGTTCGACGCGGGGCTCCGAGTTAACTGGATCCCCCGGCGAAATTACTATTGCGCGCAACAGTTTAACAGGCAAATTGGATCCGAGCGCGAAAGACGCGGCGGCCTCTTTTTATTAGGACGCGCGAAAATGTCCCCGCGATTTATCGCACGGTCTTTTTCGAACGTGACTCTTTGCTTCTTCCTCGTTGCAACTTGATGGAAACAAATTCTAAAGCATTCCGTGTATACTCATTCCAAAGAGTGAACACGATTTTCTTCGTCCTTGCAACTTCATGCAAAATATTCTGAAAAATTGCTTCTATGCTCATTCTAAAGAATGAAATCTCGACTGTTACACTCTTCAACATACAGCGGGTCCAAAAAGTGTTTGTTATGTCGTCAACATCTTTCTTCCATTTAATCAGAATTGCAATGTATCGAGTGTAAAATCGTTGCCT
>CM052125.1:13368313-13432360 GCA_028454245.1 Halictus quadricinctus | reverse complement strand
TTGGACTAATTATAGTCACTGAATTCCTAATGAAAGGGACTATAATTAGTCCAAGGTCATTCAAGGTCAAGGACAGAAAAAACGTATATAAAGATATTTGAGGTGCTAACGTTTGGTGACTCACCCTGTATAGAGAAATCACTGTGTTTGCATTTGATTAGGAATTGTCGAATCGTGTGGGAAATGTCTTCGCGGACCCCAGGTGCCACGTCTCCCAAAAATTGGAGACAAGAGCATTCGTTCAGATTTGAAAATGAATTTTCACGCCGATTTGCTGGGTGTACGAAATGTTGTCAGAATGTGCTAAATTCGAAAAGACTGAAAAAGTGACTTGGTGTAACAGGAATTTCTTGGCGAAATTATTTTGGTTCCTGCCGCGAAGAATGAGAACCCGAGAGACTCCTGAATTTGTTTTGTTTGGTAAATCACTGGGGAAATCGATAATTGCTTAACGAGGTTGCGATTTATCGGATCGAACGTCTTCTTGTTTTGCTCGAGGAGGTTTGAAAGCAATCGGGGCACTCGTTGTATTAAATTTTAATTTATCGAATTCTATAAGAGAATTGCACAGTTAGTTCGACAGGTTGCTGCTATCTTTTCATACATCTGTTTTTAGGATTTATTTTCGACGAAATTACTTTTGTTTTAAGTACTCTTGAATTTGTTTTGCTTATCGTTAGGGAGTCAATGAGGAAATCGATGATTGCGTATGCAGATTGCGATTTATCAGATAGAACGTCTTCTTGTTTTGCTCGGGAAGGCTCGAAAGCAAGATTCGTTTTGCTGAATTGCAATGTATTCAATTCCACAGGAGGATTGCACAGTTTGTTCGACAGCTTGTTACTATCTTCTGGCGCATCTTGATTCTGAATTTGTTTCGCTTGGAAAATCGATAATTGCTTAATGAGATTGCGATTCATAAGATTCATCAAATTTCATCAGATTTTTGCTTTACTGGAGGAGGTTTGAAAGCAAGATTTGCTGAATTATGTAGGAGAGAGTTATGTAGGGGAATTATTCATTCTCCTCTGTAATTTGATGTTTATTTTCTAATGTATTCATTCGTAATCATTGTTTCTGTATTGTTACATTATTGTCATAGTAAAGAGAATAGCAAGGACATGGGAATAAATTGTGCGTCGAGTACATTGAATAAAATATGTCTAGCAGAGTGCTCACATTATTCACAAGAGGTTAGGAACTTTTTAAGGAAACTTAAACCGTGTTATAAAGATTCAAAAGCCGATCAGTATCACTGCGTCGACTTTATGCATTTATAGCATCTTAGATCTTTGAGAATTCGTAAAAAGTATTTAATGAAATGCAATCCTCAAAATAAAACCTCTAACAGAAACATGTTTTTTCGAATCCTTTCTCTATAAATCTGCTGATCAAAATTTATGTTCGCATAAAGATTATTCAGTGATTTTATTTTCAATTTCCAAAGACTCGTTGTGCGTGAGATAGGGGATGATTTTACTCTTTTCAACTGAAAATCATAGCTTGCTTGATAAGTAGATATGCGAAACGAATTCCTCTTATGTCAGATACGGCGTGTGAACGTATTCTTACTATAGCGTTACTCCCCGATTGACTCACGTGAGTACGTAGTATTTCGGAGCGCAAGGTCATCTCAGTTCATTGGACTTTTGCCGGTGATTAATGACCAGCTTTGTTTCCTTCAAAGTTATGCTCTGCGGATCGTTGTCTGTTCTTTCGTCTCGAACAGTGAATAATTTCCAACAAATTAGGTGTGCTGAACAATTTAGAAAGTTCCGGTGGTATGCACATCGATCTGCAAGTTTATATCCCGGCTCTCTATATGTACAATATGGGTCCGTGTTATGCGCATGTAAAACTATACAATACCATGAAATCGCGTGATGCAGTTAAAAATAAAGTCGTTACGCTTTCCAGTGCAAAATCATGGTATCGCATTATGCCAGGATTTTATCGGGGAAAAAATTCTCGGGCAGCTTGTGAACCGAATCGATATCAATACTAAAATTACCGAGTATTTCCAGCGACTCGCATCCGAGGAAAATATTTTTTAAGTCAACAATCTGACAGAGCAGGACCGTTCCACCAACATCCGCGCGGCGCATCTTCTTTCTCCACGCGATTTTAATTCGTCATAATATTTTGCACAATCGCAGTTCTACGTTCCTTTACGAAAACTCTTGCTTGCAATAATCGTGAGAAAATTTTATTCGATTGAAGATCGAATTTCTCGGAATTTATTCCACAATTCTATCCACGTTATAAATATTTCAGTGGACGATAAATATTAGATTGTTAAATCGTGACGAGCGCATTTCCCCAGAATCGTAGAACTGAAGCGTCCCACGACTGGTGAAATCCCCAAAAATGGTAAATCTGCACAGGAATGGTTGCAGAGAGATCTGTACAGACCCGATCGGGAAAAATCGAACGACGCCGAAGTGAATCAGCAAGTTGTTAGAATCGCGGATCCCGTTACCAACGGGGCACAACGTCACAATCTCTTACAAAAATGTCGGCTGTCGAACAGGCGAGACCGAGCAAGTTACTCTCTCGAGGAGAGAAACACAACCTGGCCCCCCTCCACCGAATATGGTCACGTGGCTTCTCGGTTGCGTGAACTGGGGGGCCCCCTTGTAAAAGCCTGCTGGAAACCGGTAACTTGGGAGCCCGACAGAACCCGTTTACCGGCGATATACCGTTGCAGAGGGGACAGATGCGGTCGCGGCTGGGATTAAACGCCACTCCGTTGCTTGGCCGATGGCAAAAGAAGAACTGAAGCCACCAGGGACTCGGCCTGTGCTATTCTTCCTCCCCTTCTGTCTCCCCTCCTTCCCCCCTCCTCCTCTCAGCTTCTATTTCTCGTCTACTCTCGATTTCTGCCCGGTTCTCTTCCTCCTCTCTTCTCACTTTTCCTTTTTCTCGGTGTCTTCGTTAGCCTCGTTCGACGCGTCTCTCTCTCTGTTCTCTTTAACCCCTAACTAGCAACCTCGAGCACCCCAATTTTGTCTTCTTTGCACCGCGAAATTTTCTGTTTTGCGACCGACCGCCTCGGCCAATTTCGCGAGCATATTAACTAGCCCGAGCTGGCTCTAATTTCCATGCAGACACGTAATTACTTCTTAGCATTTTTCTTACCCCGCGGGAACTCGGCCTCTGCGACGCTGCAGTGTGCCGGGGATTATTACGGACTTCATTTGGCCCTGTGGTTTCGGTTATTCTCGAGGATTGTTGTAAATATTTTTCTCTTGCGTTATCTTGTTCTTTCTCCCTGGCTTCTTGTTAAGATACCGCTTGTAATAACACTGTTCTTCTTGCAGCTTTCGTCTGCTTTGCTTTCTTTTCTTGGATTTTTCCGTTACACTCCTAAACATTTCTCTTGCGTCACGCGAACTTATTGTGATTTTGATCTCTGCTTCTTGTTAAGATATCGCTCGTGATAAGCCAGGTCTCTCGCAGTTTTCATTTGATTCTCCGATCTTCTTTTATTTTTATACGTTGCTCTAAACATTTCTCTCACGTTATGGCAGCTCGTAGTGCTTCTGCGTTCCCCTTTCTTCCTGATTACTAGTAGACCGTAGACTTTATGCATTAAAAACGACAGTTAAAATACAGAACAGTAAGAACAGGAGAATTTAAGAGTATCGTTACAATTTTTATTTAGTTCCTGTTTCTGAAACTTGTTGCAGGAAATGTTTAATTTGCACAGACGTCCTGAGTCTACTCTTTACGATGCGATAAACTAGTTTTTCGTGTAGCTTTCATTCGATTCTCTGCTCCCGTATGTTTCCATATATTGTTTCTATGTATCGTCTTCAGGGTATTTCTTTATTTTCTTTGAACGGGCTACCA
The DNA here is from genome assembly GCA_028454245.1 of Halictus quadricinctus. Lineage (NCBI taxonomy): Eukaryota > Metazoa > Arthropoda > Insecta > Hymenoptera > Halictidae > Halictus > Halictus quadricinctus. The sequence continues at coordinate 13,428,508 of CM052125.1, read as the reverse complement.
TAACCACCGACAACTGAGTTATTTCTTAATATTTTTCTTCCATCGTGTATCTTATTGCAGTCTCCTTTGGGCTTTGTTTAACCTCATGCAATTTATATTCTCTCTCTCTCTCTCTCTCTCTCTCTCTCTCTCTCTCCCTCTCTCTCTCCCTGTTCTTCTCTTATTTCGTGTGTTCGCTAAGTAAACTTCTTTCTCCTACGGTACCCAACATACAATTCACGTTTAAAATTTCTATACTGGTTTCTCTGTACCCATTTTCCTTTATTACATTTGCAATATAAAATCGTACTCCGAAACAATCAGGTACAACGATTGCAAACTGAGCGAGCATCGTGAAAGACATTGCACATTAACATTAACTTAACAATCCGAAGCATAATATTACCGAGTCAAATTAATGCGAACACAAGGTTTGCGAGGATTGAAAAAATCAAACCACGGTGAAATATGTGAAAACAGGCGCCATTAAAATTTCAATGAAAATAAATATAGTGCAATTACTAAAAAATCCCATGAAGCCTGCACCGCTTTGATGGGGGTTAAATCGATTTCGAGGCACGGTCGAGCGCTCTCCAGCATTTTTTCTTTTTCTGTCGATCATTTTTGATCAGCGGCTGTTGTATTAGGAAGACCGAATATTTTCGCTCTCGATCACGTGTCGAACCACTCTTTTTCTCTCCTCTCCTCTCCTCTCCTCTCTTCTCCGGTAATCGGTGACCACGCTCGCAATCTTTTTTCCCAACGAGCACCGTCACGAGACTACATCGTCCCTGCGGAAACATTCGCTTATAGCCGAAGGAAGTTCGTGTCCGCGGGTATTCGGGTTGACCGTGGTAATTTCGAGAAGTATTATGTAGATCGTGTTCCAGGGAATCCTGGTTCCCTCGAAGAATTACGATGCTGAACGAGTGCCGCGGCTGGGGAGCTACGCGATCGGGGTTTGTGGGGAGTTTAACCCATCGGGATGGAAATGCTTCTGAATACGGCCGGTCGACTTAACTCGCTTGTATAGTATCTCTGCTCTCCCTATGCTCGCGATGTTCGACGTTAGAAAGAGTTCGGTGATCGATGGACGCGTTCTTGCTATAGTTTCGGTCACCGTTTACGCTGCTCCCCCCATTTATCATTTTTACGCTGCTCTTTCCCGCCACAGTTTTGTCTGATGTTTACCACAAACTTTGTTTGTACCGAAACCGTTGCTTTAATGTGTCCAGCTAGGAAAATTAACCCTTCGAATTTTTGTTCAATGCTCTCCAAGGAATACAGGCCCTTGGACAAATATTGTGTCTTTGTGTACACGGTCAACTCTGAGAATTCTTTTCTTATATTCCATGCGATGAAACAATTGTATATACAGTATAAATGTCACGGAATTATCAAGGAGTGTAAACATAACGCGGCTCGGGTATGTCTCGTGGACGATACAAGACGCTGGCAAGAACCGTGTTGTTGACATATGTCGAGAATTCTGTGAGATGAAACGATTCGGACCGGCATGGAGCGTTCGTGCGTTTCCTTGAATCGATCAGGTGGCCCTGATTAGAATCATCGTTGACGCGGCGCGTTTCATCGGCGCAATTTGTCGCGGTTATCAAAATATGGTCGAACGTTTTAGCGACGCTCGGTAAACTGCAATTATTTCGCGCAATTTAACTAAACACTGTTTGCAGTTAACACGGAGAGACCAAAGCGGCAGTTTAAATCAATTATCCGGGAAAATTACTTGCGACGATAATTCAACCGTTGCTCGAGCGCCACGCTCCCCGGGTCATTACTATCGACTTTGTAGCTCGCATAGCTGAACAATCGGCGAATAGGGTCCTCGTGTTTTCCGCGCTGTCCGTCCCAGATTTTATCGGCGTTGCATATCCGTTGCACAGCGAGAGTGCAACGCGCGCGCGAGAAGAGAGACAGAGAGAATGCAACGCGGCAGTATGCACGCGCGTGTGCGCTAACCGCGCTCTATGAAAATTACTTTCACTTGCCTCGGCAGACTGAAGCCATCCCACGCCTCGCCAGTCACTCTTCCGAGGATTTCCACCGCCTTCAAATTTATCGTTTTTCTTTTCACCGTCTGCTTTCGAATACTCGTCTGCCCACCAAGGTTTCTCTAATTTGTTAAACATAGGCGCCAGCGTTTAACAGCCGGCGTTTTATAAACAATTGACGTACCAGTTACAGATTTGTATTACCGAAATCGTCTTAATTCTCAGACACTTTAACTCGGAAAATTTTTAACATGTTACATCGTGTCTTCGTATAGAGTGAAAGTTGCGATTGAAAAATTAATTCAAGTTTGGGAAAAATGTTTCTTCGTAGTAATAACTGTCGTAGAACCATAGAAAAATGATTGTACGAATTTCTGTACTGGTAATTGATACTGTGTGTTGCTTATATTCAAATGAAGATAATATTCTTATGGCATTAATATTTTGAATCCTGTGGCTCTTACGTTTTCAATTTGTCTTTCATATAGAATTACGTGGTACACAAAAATTGAAGTTTATGGAGTTCATTTCATGTTTTGTACATTTTCTATGAATTCAGTCAATAGAAAAGCTTAAAAACGAAAATTCCGTTTCGAATAAGTCTGATAAGACTACGTTACTTATTCAAGTAAATTTAATGGAACTCGTACAAGAGTACAATTGATGAGAAAAATTGCAAAAAGAAATACCAATTTTTAATATACAATTTTAAAGTCTGTTCCTGAAATTTTGGTGTGCTGCAAAATCCTCTATTGAAAAAGTTGTTTCACATAGATTTTACTGAAATGAACTTGTACGACTGGAATATCCAACTGAAATGTAAAAACATCGAATATTTCTTATAAATGAGAGATTATTGAATAGTTTTCGGAGGTACACGGATTTCCTCAACATGAATAGGTATGAGAGAATAGGATAGAATGGGTAGAATGGGTTTAGCCGGGCAAACCGAAAGTTCGGTGGCGGCTCAATAAAAGCCGTTCCGTAGCCGGAATCCAAAAAGCGAAATCCTATGTCTCTCACGGACATCCGTTTCGTTTACCCCGAAACGTTGGATCACGGGTCGATCATGGAAACACGTCTTGTCGCTGTTTGCGCGTACTCTCGAGGAAGCTGCTGGGTAAATAATTCAAGTCGCGAATACCCGGAATAAAGGAGGGCTGGGATATCCATCCACCGGCGAAACGTTTCGAGCCTTGAACCGCGTTTTCTTACGGTTCTTCTCACGTTCCGACGCTTTTTTCCTCCGACGCTGTAACCGAAGACGCGCGTTCCCATAGAAACTCCCAATTAACCAGGATTTTATTCACTGACGCGATAAATTCATTTCGGTAACCACCTCCTTACAATATTTATACCCGTAGAGCCCTTCATCTTGGAGTTTAAAGAGATCCCAAAATTACAATTTTTAGTTATTTTATTTCTCCTCCTCTCGATCTAACTTTCTAAGATCCGATAGCGATTTTTCATGATTAACCCCTTGCCCTGCAATATCGAGTCATACTCGTGATAAAGATTCTGAACAGAGTCTCATAAATATGTTATTAATTTCCTTTAAACCGAAATAAAATTCTATTTCGGCGTTGTTCATTTACAGCTATTGAAGAACAATAGATATAAATTTTCTCTCTTTTTTTAGGAAGTTACGAATTACAAGAAAATTGTAATCACTGAAACTGTAAAATAAATCGTAGTGCAAGAGGTTAAGATGTGAAAGTAATTTGTAAATCATGCTGTACTAAACTGAAAATCTTCACGTACTCACACAAATTGTTCCAAAAACGTTATATTTGAAGTGAAATAATATTTGTCTGGACCTTGGACTCTGTTGTTTCGACTGCAGTTTTATATCAAGCAAATTTTTCGCATGTTGCATAGTAACACAATTCGAAGTCTCGAGCGAAAACTTTCCTCGTTCTCGTGGAATTTCGTTCAACTGATTTTTCGTTTCTCTTTGTATCAGTTCATTCTCCCTAGTCTTATTCTGCTTGATTTCCTCATTCTATCGAAATGTTAATAAATTCTCGTATCTGAAGAGAGCCGCGCCGATTCCTCAGGGTATAAAGATAAGGCATGCTTATGCTTCATCTACAACGTTCACGCTGCCAAAGGTTCAGTTCACTTTTTTCTCTCCACTTTTGTCATTTCTTGACAGTCGTTTTTTTCAATATTTTTTGTCGTTCGTATAATCGGTAACTGATAAGAGATATAACAATGCTGTACGAGAACGAAGTGTAAAAGTAACAGGAGCTTAGAAATATCATTATTACAGTTCCGATATCAGAAAACTATAAATACTTGTCGTCTTCAATACTTGTTATCTTTACAAGTCTATTTATAATTTGCATTGTCGTGCGAGCTGCACAGAATGCACGTCAATCTCGGTTGTCTAAAAATTTAAATTTAATTCTTAAACTTTTATAATTCGCATCGGACGATGCATACTATGCGTTCTTAGATTTTCTAAATCTCTGTCTTGAAATAATTGATTGTCGAAAGCCTTAAATAATTAATCTGTGCGATTGATGCATTTTAAAACAGTAAGAACATTGAACGAACTTAAGAATGTCCATTATTAAAGCGATTGGAGAAAGAGCAAAATCTGCAGTCTAATTATAATAGGTGTTTGACGAGTTAGACACACAAGAATCGGTCAAAAAGTGGAAGTAGTTTCTATAAAATAATGTTGGCGAGGTCTTGAAATGATTTGCGAATGAGTCAATTGCATCGAATTTATTTCTCTCCGATTGAAAATTAACATTGAATTATTTCATTCAGCTCGATGCACGCAGCTCTGCGACTGCACAAGGAATTTTATCTGTCCGAGATTAAAAGTGCAGCGTGACGAAATCCGATCTTGAAACCGATGCGCGCTCGTCAAGATGAAATTCGCAATACTGTCGTCTGCAGTTAATGACGGTTCTCGCGGGTCTTTAAACGAGTCGAACGTTTCGCGCGATTACGCGTTAATTAATCGGCCGATCTATGGATCCACCAGCTGAGAAATTAAGATCGAAGATAAGAGGCTGACGCCGTCGGACGTAACTCTGTTCTGCATCCGTCTCTTATTTTTAGTTGAACTTTCGCTCGAGTCATCTCTCGCGTACGCGTAATTCAATCTAAATCGCGGGAACGCGATTATGCAATAATGATCGTGATCGCGAGGCCGACGCGTGGAGCAAAACGATACGTACTGATTTGGGATACCGAGATCCAGGTTAATTATGTTTATACGCCCATTAACGGGGTGATAATCCTCGGTGTTGTCGGAAATCTAATCAGCTGTACGATGAACCTTTGACAGCGTGCTCTAAATTATTCGGAAGACTTCTTTGCGATACTGCAACCATGTTATTTTTATCGTCTGGAAAATGTTCATTTATTTAAGAACAGACTGTGCAATTATTATTCTTACAATTTGAATGCAGTGAGTTGTGGAAAGAATTTTGCTTGAGCTAGTACATCGAATTGTTTTCAAAAATTCTTTATAACATAGACGGCATATTTCTAATGTTATAAATTTGTATAATCATAATAATTGTGTTGAGAAATTTTATAAATTCTTTATAATACAGAGGCTATATCTTTTATTGTATTGTTATTCCATCTGAGCACGGAGGTCTTGTATTTGCGTATAAAAATGCAATTTTACATAAAGGTAGCAGTATAATATTTATGTTCAGAAGGTCGCAAGTCATTCAAGAAATTTTTCTCGACTAATCAGTGCATCGAATAGTTAAAAAGAATTCAAGGCAGTATGAAGATTAGATTTTTTAACTTTATTGTTATCATATCCGAATAACGAGGCAGGAAATTAACCCACAGAAATGCGAATTTGTATAAAGATGCGAATACGATGATAATATTTGCATTGTAAATGTAGTACGTTCGTAAAAGAATTTTATGACGGGATTTAGCGATGGATAGATTGGGGACGCGACTTAATAAGGTCAGAAGTATACTTCTAGGGTAGTGTACCTCCGGAAGAATCAATGTGCACCGTTCTCTATGTAAGCGGCACACGTATCGGTCTTTATAATTAAACAAGAAGTGTTTTTCTCGCTTGCGTTCGGAATAGCAGCGCTAGCTAAGATGCATATTCATGATAGGATGCAGGATGAATTTAAAGTGAATCGGCTCACGGTTCCTACAAAAAATATTTGCGAATTTTGTGGCGCGTAGACGTCGAATATAAAGCCGTCGGATTTCATGCAAATTTTTGCACACGTAGAAATAGTTGTACTTCGCTCGATCCTTAAAAATCCTTAACATTCCATCTGCATTTCCTGTCAATTTTAACCGTATTTAATTAACTCCTTAATTCTGCTCGACATTGACAATTTTAATCGTTCCCTTGTTTTCTATTCTTTCTGACGTATGTTGTGCTTTTCAATTACTAGTTTTACAGATTAACAGTGGTAAAAATAAAATGAATTATACAGAGGAAAGCACAGAAATCGACTGTACAATATATCGATATTAATTCTCTTTGTGCACAGAATTTTTCAAACAAAGCTTTGCGAAATTTGCACGCTGTTACAGCATCCAATTTTCCTCTCCAGCCGAGCAATTCGATATTAAATTTTTAAAATGCTCTAAATTTGTAATATCTTTTTTGATCCAGGAAACCATCGACTCACTATCAGAGCGTTCCCAAAGCGGAATCGATGACGACGGACAAGCGCCATAATCTCGCTAAGCGATTCCGCGCGTTGTTTCTTGTTGTTGCAACAGCTTTCGAAATAAAGCCGCCGTGAAGCATCAACATCTGCTGCAATTCCTCGCCTAATTTTGTTGAGAGAAGGCTCCGAGCCTCTCGGGAAACACAAGAGAAATCGCCGAACAAATTTCTCATTCTCCCGAACGATTAAGTAGATAAAAATTCGGATTCGTCCCTTTTTGTCCGTGCAGCAATAATTACATCAGATATTTAATCATCTCGCATTATACATCGTTAGTCACTCGAACCGTGGAACCCTGCTCGCTGAAATTCATTTTGCAGATTTTATCCCCGGCGTAAATCTCCACGCTCGCGTATTCGCCCAGCAATTTTTCCGCAACGAGCGAAATAATTCGCTTACGCTTTATGTCTTTGCCCCACCCCCCCCGTGATTACCGCGGTAAACTAATTCGTAAATTGAAAATTTGCGTCTCGAATTTGCCCGGAATTTCAGCAAGCGGAGATGTAGCATCCGATCAGCGCCGGTGCGATTAAATCTTTCGAAAGTTTTTGAATGTCGAGATTATCATAACCTGTGTCTGGGTGCACGAGGCCTTTTAGCTATCAGTGAAAGTTCAAGGAAACGCGTCGACCAAGTTTGGAGACTGGTGTGTGCCGAAAGAAGAAACACTTTCTTTCTAATTAGAAGAAGGAAGCTAACCATACTGGACTGCGGATTCTCTGTATTTATGGAACAATTTAGTAAGGTGCGGTTTGAAACAGGAGAAAAATGATTTGTTCTTCTCGTGGACACTTAAGTGGCACCACCGAAGCGCATTAAAAACTGCAGCTGCTGCACTAGCTACTGGATTATCTTATAGAGTGTAGGTCTTTAACCATAAATAATTCAATATACGTTATATAATTGTTACTTTCAAGAGTTTAATTCGCTCGAGGATTAAAAAGCAAAAATCGGTTTTGGAGAAACGAAAAAGTCCTGGGATTAAATCGTTTAGAATTCAGCGGACCAAAGAACAGACCCGGGCAACAACTATATCGCGTTTCACAAAAGAAACAAAAAATTAAAAAAGAAAAAATCCGGACAGAAGTTAGTCGCAGTGACAAATCGCGTCGTCCCGCATGGCGTTCATCGTCGATTCTTTTGTTCGCAGCGTTCGATCAAAGCGTTAGAATGATTGCGGGCTTTATCTACCTATATAGTCGTCTGAGTTGCCGGAAGCGGACGTTAAATAAGTCCGGTAATAAAGCATAACGTCGAGGCCCTTGACTTCGTAGTTTACCTGCAACGCGACCGTAAATCTCGGGGCGATCGCGGGGACAAGCGTTGTTATTACGACAGGTGCGTCAAATTTACTTCGTGCTTAAAATCTCGCTGCTTAATGACCGGCATATATCTGACCCCCTGCCCCACCCCCTCCCTTACTACCCCAACTCTCGCTCTCAAGATGTTGTGCATTATACAATTTGTAAAGCGTGTTCCGCCGAAACCGTGCGGGATCCTGTGACGCCGAACAAATGCGCGTACGGAATTTGGTAAATCGCTGTTTCAGCCTCGAGTTATAAACTTCGCCTCGGTTTTCCTGATATCCTCTAGCGAGAGGTCTCTCTCTCTCTCTCTCTCTCTCTCTCTCTCTCTCTCTCTCTTTCTCTGTAGGTTGGTTATCTACAGGCACTCATAAATTCGTTGTAATCGGCGGACTTGGGGATGGAAGTTCAACGGTTGTTACCGGCGCGGTCGATTCATGCGGAAACTTTAGAAAGCGTGCTAATTTAATTCGAACATCGCGAGAGTTTCGATACGTCGATACGTCGGGTCGTCTTGAAACTCCGCTGCCGAATTATTCGTGCTTCCAACATTGCCCTCGAGTGTCTTGAAATGTTCGACGGTCTTTTTAGAAATTAACTTTTGAACGGGTTCGGTTTGATCGCGGCACTCGAAAGACATTCAGCTGTTCAGGAGCTGGCGATACATTTAAATTGGAGGCTGTTTAATTGAGGGCAATGGGATCAATCGGTGGGGATCAGTTTTAGAAACGCGGCTGGGGAAATTGGTAAACCACTGCTTCTTCGGTGGATGTGAGCATTGGCGGCTGTCGAATTGTCTAGAGCAGGGACCATAACTGTTATAACGATGAAGAAAGAAAGTCATGGAATAGTAAGTATTTCATCGACTAAAATCGTATTGGTTACAAATAAGGATTATAAGTAATCGAACATTTTTCTCTTGTTGGTAAATGTTATCTTTGAGGGAAATTCGTTTCGATCACTTATAACAGTTATCGATGGGAAAAGTTTATTTCGGCCGCTCATAACAGTCGTCGATGAGAAAAATTTATTTCGATCGCTCACAACAGTTATCAATAAGATCTTATTTCGATCGCTCATAAAAGTTATCAAAGTTATATCGTAGAAAATTTTAGAAAAACTGTTACTTTTGGTGCCTGGTCCAAAGTGCTTGCTTATTGTTAAGCAAGAAACAAATGGTGCAAACGAGATCAAAATAGAAGTTTCTAGGGTGTACAATAAACATGGTATTATCCAATTATAGTTAGTCTTTGTGTTACCGAATAATCGAAAACAATGTTGTTATGTGGTTAAAAATTCGAAATCTTGATAGACTTGGACTATACCTTGCATTCGCTTGAACAAATGTCTTTTCCTAGCAATATTTAATAGTTGAAGGACTATATCAAATTGTTGGTACATTTAGGTAATGTTTCAAGGAATATATTAACAAATTGTCAGCTCAAAAGACTAATTTTTAAATGAGCTATAACAATTTCTTGGAGGGCCTTTCCGACTGCCTTCCACTGCATCTTACATCACGATCCAAAAATAAAGAGAAACTAAGAAAGACATTTTCCAAGATTGAAGGATCAGGATGCAGTATAAAGATGCACTGTATCGAGGGAGCACGTTGTGTGGTACGCGTCAGCAGGTCCATCGAGCCGAGTCAATTACGTCGGAGTTGTATAATAAAAACGTGAGACTCGCGAGATCGAAACGTGTCGAGCACCGTGGAACATTAATGAAACTATAATAAATTGATTAATGGACGCGGAGGAAGGCGCGAGACAGAGAAAGCGAGATGGATATATCGACGGGTTGCAGGATCGACTATGAAATCACACGGCAGCGGTGCGTGGCGACGACTAATGCGTCGACATCAATCAGATTATGTTATCGACACATGGCCCGACACTCGGCGGCTACCCTTATTGTTTCGCTTGGGGTGGTGGAGTTTTTGGTGCCGGTCCGATGTTTATTCGCCTGTCTATTCGTTTATGACCGGCGATTCCGCGATGTCGTGTTGTTGTACGAGGCTCCCGGTTCTCCAGTCCCATAATAATTGTTTATCAATCGATTCTCTGGCACGGCGGGGCCGCCGTCGCCGTCGTCCGCTAATACTGAATTTATACAGGCGCGAAATTCGAAAACACGTCGCATTTGCTATGCTAATTTCGGACGTAATAAGCGATCGGCTTGCATGCCGATGAGATTGCCGCGATAACGGCCATCGGAATACCGGGCGCAAGGACGAGAGATCGATGTATCGCTTAATTATGCTGCTCGACTAGCTCTCGCGCCACGGCAATTATCGCAGGGCACGTTCGATCGCGGTTTCTGTGGCCACCTTGGCAAAAAGAAAAGAAAAAAAAACCCGCGATTTCAAAGTGTCGATCGGCACGATACGATCCCGATCACATCATCGGGGACGCTTTAATTAGTCGTCCCCGAGAACCTTCTTTTCTCGCCGTGCCCTTTCACGCTGTTTATCCGCCCGTCAAAATGGAAGCTCCCTGTCCGATAAGCTTTCCTTATTCGTCATTGTACCCAACTATCCGCTTCATTGATTTTCTAGATCCACGAATTTTTCGAAGAATAGAAGCTTGAAGGTGTTTTTTTTTTCATCCACAGTTGGTTGGGTAAAGATAATTCAATTTTAATAAATCAATACGCGGCATTTATAAATTTGCGAAGCTCAGGCAGACATTAATACGTTGTACAAAATTATTCATGTTTTTACTCCGTTGTTACCGTGAAGAGTCGTATATTTTTTCGATGAATTGGATGTTATCGAATCGCCTACAAGAATCACAATTTGCACAAAGATTCACAAGTACGCGATTGTCGAGGAAGAATGCATTTTGTTATTAGACTGCGGATTTTATGCATTTGTAGCAAACCCGAGTAGATGGAATACGAAATAGACGAAACATCAGATGAATTTAATATTACTATTAAAATTATTAAGAGAGGAAATCAATTTTTATATATCTCCCTTTTCTTGTAATTGACACAGACAATTTTTATTTTGTATAAAAATTCCAGAATCATTTTCTTAGCGACAAAGATCCTAGAGAAGGTTCATGATTCTGTCTGGGTTATCGATTCAGATAGGCATTAAACAATTCATTAAAAACTGATCGTATGATTAACATTTAAAAGACCATTAACCAACCCCCGGCAGATCCAAATTTAAACATGAATTAGCAAGTTAAACGCGAACTGAAATTCTCATTTCATTGAATAAATTGCTTCGATTTCACAGAATCGTTGAGATCGTATGGAAAGTGTACGTAAAAAATGCATAGAACACGTACACCACGTCAGATCGAACAAGAACACATTCCCTTAACTGAAATTGTTCTCCGTTTGCCACAAACCGCATAGCGAGCACCGTCGATTGGAAACGGTAAAGAAAGATGGATACAGAAGAATAAACTCCGAAAGCCAATCGATCTTCCTTTGTTTCGATGTACACGGGTGTACCGTATCTCGCGTAGCTTAGAGATCGGAATGATCGATGAAACGAGTCAAAGTGCAGTTTCCTCGGGGCTGCGTGAAACGAGTGATCTGATTGCGTCCGAACGATTCCATAGTCCGCGTGCGAAAGCGAAGCATGATTTGCCCGTATTCGCCGATATCCTTCGAGCCCCTATTTCGAATTTGTTTGGAAACGGACTGACAACTCTCCGGGACACAATTACTTGCTTATATGTCAATGAGATTCGCTCGCGGTGTTAAGCGTTTCGTATCGTCCCACATTCGGCTCGAAAGAGAGACACGCATGATCGACCCGGTGCTGGTAACCTCGCTGTAAATAGTTATTTCGATTCCCATCACGTCCGTTCGAGCAACCCGAAAAGGCAGATGCGTGTTCTATGGCGTTCCGACGCGACCAAGAAAATCCTCCGTGAACGCTTTTCAGTCTCCAATTTCATTCATTACGCGTACCCTACACGCCCATAAATCTTCCGGTGCGATGGTACTCTTTATACTGAGCGAAAGGCACGGGAGAATCTGCCTCCTGCATTATAAAACACGAATTTGTAGCGTTAGTTGAGAAATTACCGTCTTAGCTCACAAATCAGTTATATCAGGGTCAAGATTTTAGACGTTTCTGTCCGTGGGAATTCTTGCGATTAAGTACAAATTCATATTATCTGTAAATTACAACGTGAACTCAATGCCGGTCATGGTTTCCGAAGTTCAAGCTAGATTTTGTGACAAAACTGTCACACGCTTTTAGCATTACATTCGTGACATCTTTCTGATTAAAATTAGTCCAAACACGACATCGCTCGAACTATTTTTGCTTGTTTAATCCAGAATACAGTGGAACTTCTATTATCCGAATTCTCCGTCATCTTAATACGATCACGAATTCGTTCACAAATCGATGAAGATTTCATCTAGCTAAATGATTCTACCATTCTTCAAACAGTCACATTCCTTCGACTAATTCGAACAATCGAGGTTCTACTATATCGTGGATCAAACAAACGATGCACAGTGTATCGTGTTTGGTGTCAATTTGAACAGAAAAATGTCACGGATGTATTAATAAAATCGTGGTTAAAAAGTCCTCAGTAATAAAAATGTTGTTGTAAACATTGACCGGTAGGTGTCGCTGTTTCGTTCACTCGCTTCTTCTTCTGGACGCTGACAGTGGAAGAACGAACAGTATTTCTGCGCGATACAAGTAACATTTTAGTCTGGAAATGTTCCTGGGAAAAATTGCTGAAACTTTGACGCCGAGCTTTCAAACTGTTCCGAGCGAAGATGGAGCATCGTGTCCGAGTAGAAAATCTAATTTCGCTAATTGTCGCGTCGAAAAATGAATTTCTAGTTTGCGGATCGGGCGAGGGACGTGTGCAAAGGGTTAGAGAGCGTCGACGGGATTTATTAACCGAGGCCGTTACCGACGGAAAATTCGTGGGATGGAAAACGCCTGGGCGTGTTATTAAGCCGAGGCGAGCGTCGCGTCGACAATGTATGTCCGCGCGCGTGCCCGGGAAGGGTTAAACAAGAAGCGGGAGAGCATCGATGCGCAAAAACCGCAGTACATATTGCAGGAAAGTGGTAATTCCGAGGTATTTCATCGCAAAGAGTAGCGAGCATTTGCTCATTGTAAGCGGAGCGAAAGGGATGAAGGTGGAGAGCGAGGGATGCGTACGAGAGATCAAGAGTCTGTGTTTGCGCGCGCGTAAACGCGAAACGTTCGAAATAAAAGAGAAACGGACGCGAAGGGGTGGTCGCGATGTTATAAATGGCGCGCCGTTGCGGTTTAAATTATATATACACTGCGAGATACGAAAATGATTAAAAAATGGCGAAAATATCGTGTACCGGTGCCGGGCGCGCGCGCGCGCGCGCGCGGAAAGAATAACGTCGTTATTACAGCTTCAACGAGAGACAAACAGGGAAAAGGGATCGCGATCGTCGAGACAACAAAGAAATATGCGGTCTACGATTTATAGGACGCGAGAGCAACGGGAACAAAAGCGGCGCTTTTACGCACACTCACGCATACACCGAGTTGGTATTCCCGAGTCGGTGCGTGGAATTTCGAAACGACGACGCGAAAGGAACGGGTTACCAGCGGGAGTAATAAATCGATAACGGATCGATAACGAGCCTGGCCTGGCTAGCTCGTTCGTTTTCACAAGCCTCGCTCCGGAAATCAATCGTATTACGCTCTGCGTTAAGGAATTCGCGGATCGCTCGCTTTTACAATGCTGCGTCTTTTCACTCGTCGATTTCCGGAACAAAAGTCGGAAAAATCCGACGCTTCCAGTCTTTGTTTTACTCGGAGTTATTTATTCTGCTGTGTGGAGCGAAAATCGGCCGAAACGTCCAAAGCTGCAGCCCTTTTTACGCCTATGAGGCAATAAAATGGTATTATTTTCATCACTCGAGGGTGGAAGTGCTGATAAAACAACCTCTGAGAAAGATAAGGGTAGTTCATAGCGACTTCTGCTTCATCCCTTATGCATCTTGTTGATCAGAATCACAATTCCACTTCTATAAGTATACAGATCTAGTTCCTGTCTTATTTCTAGTATCTATTTTTATCGAATAGAGCTTAGAATTCTATTTTGAAAAGGCATTCTGCTCGAAACATAATAATAGTACAAAAAAATAATGCCATCAACCATTACCAAAATAATACCGAATAATACCATTTTATTTTTTTTTTATTATTTTCATCACTCGAGGGTGGAAGCGCTGACAAAACAACCTCTGAGAAAGATAAGGGTAGTTCATAGCGACTTGTGTTTCATCCCTTATGCGTCTTGTTGATTAGAATCACAATTTCACTTGGATAAGTATAGGAAATTAGTACCTGTTCTGTTCCTAGTATCTGTTTTATTTTGAAACGGCATTATGCACGAAACAAGTGCTAAATACAAAAAGCTTGATCACTCCGTTTAATTGCATTTCCTTCTAGAAAAATCGTCGTGGATCTCGCTTCATTAAATAAATTGCACCGATCACAGCGTTTAAGGTTGTCTGAGTGTACTGGGTCGACTCGTTTAGCATGACGACGTGTACAGCTCTATCAGAGTAGAGTTTCCTCGGACAGGAATCGGCCGACGCGGCGCGGCTCGGGTTGATAAAAAGTTCCACGCTGTACAAGATTAATCAAGTTCGAGTGGTATCAGTTCCGTGCTTGGGAAGTAGATCCTCGTTCCCCAGTTTATCCGGCTTTTCCGGTTTGAGCACGCGAGACTGGCAACGTCTCATCCCCCTTTCGGAACTACCCCTTGCGAGGCAGGCAGCGAGAGAGAGAGAGAGAGAGAGAGAGAGAGAGAGAGAGATATCCTTAGGAACCGGTCGATGATACGTCTGTCGATCGCCGATAAGGATAACTTAAGTAAGACACGCGGTTCCACTTGCGGTTCGAGATGATTTATTCCTACCTGTTCTCGTAGATCGCTCGATCACCCGAGGGGAGACAAGTCACGCACGCTTGTACGATAGCCGGCAGTGATTCTTGACAGACAGGAAAGGATTTAGACTTCCTGCGATCGGAATCGAACCGGGGAATCGATGGTTATCTGTTCGGATCGCTCCTGATACCAACGTCAACGATTTTTTCACTCTCCTAGTGCAATGTATATGCATTCATACTGCACTAAAATTATTTATATTATTTATAATCACCCAGAAATTCTCCACATTATATCATCGTGTCAGTAATCCTCGATTTGTTCATTTTAAGCTAAGTAAGGGGATTTTAAATCGGTTTTTATATTTCTCCCATTCATTTCTTCAAGCGAGAAAAACGAATAGAAGTTCAGTTTGTAACTTTAGTCAATGTAGAACTTATTTCTGGAACTTTGATGACGATTAAAAATGTTCGAAGTGATCTGTGAGTAGAGTTAATTTTCGAAAAGAATGTTTTTAGTAGCAAGACATGAAAATCAATTCTCTTCTGTCCACCAATGAACAATGGTGTAGTTTGGTTAGCACAGATTGCTCTGAGGAGCACTACTTGAGCTCTTCATAGTACGAGAGCAGGGAAGCCACGCCTACCCAGTGTAGGCCACGCCTGCCCAGTGTAGGACACGCCTCCTCTGCACGAAGACGTCAAAGGAGACTTTTGTCTCAATTTCTTGCTAGAAACTCGCAAGTTCTACAGCTTCATACTCCTCTAAATCATTCGATCATTACTGAAGCTATTTTTCAAGTGGCCCAAGTTCAATCACATTGCTCCCAAGGGCATCCAAGTATTCCCAGCTGCTTCTAAGTGCTCCCAGGTGCAAATAGAGGTGACATGTCAAGCAGAATTTATTTTTCTGTCAGAATATTGTCAACCGAATGGTAGCTCGAGACGATCCCTGGAACTAGAGCTACTTTTTCCAATGGACTCTATGGCCAAAGTTGAACTGACTCTGCCGAAGAAGGATCTTTGTCGATCGGTGTTGGAATACGTAAAGAAAAGCAGGGTCGCGAGGCAACGGCTTAGATATAAAAGTCCGGCGTACGTCAATGGCATAATCTCTGCTTTGCTCGCGGCTAGGAAACGGTGCCAAGGCTCGCATAAATTTCTGGGATGGAGAGGGTCTGGAAGAAGCCGTTTCCTCGCCTGTCCTTCTCCGTCCATTTGTTCTTTTCCTCTATCGGGCTTCTTCCGACGCGACCGATCGCCTCGACGGACTGCGATTTATCACGCGATCGAGACTTTCAATGTGTCTCTCTTCGTTCCGTCGATTTCAGACCTTCGACGGACTGTTTCGAAATTCCCATTTTCCAAAACAAGACCTATAGCAAGTCGGTTTCCTTGCGGCTTTCGCGATCGAAAATTCTTCGGTAAGGTGGACACTCTTGCATCGATCTCATTGGTACTGTCGCAGGTATAAATAAACTGGAAGTCTCATGTATATTTCGAAATTCTTAATTTCCTGAATAACACGTTCAACAATTCAATTTTCCTTTATTCTTCTTCTTCGAACAAAAATTCTTTGAAGACACTATTCATCATCTTCTCCTTCTTCTTCTCGCTTTCATTTTAACGGTTCCATCCCGATTTTTCTTTTTACTAGGTGCAGTCCTATCTCGTCCACAATGTATCCCAAAAACATTTTCAATTTTTCCTTTTCTCTGTTTCATTCCCCAACAAAACGAGACCAATCTTCTCCAAAAAGACGTCTCCAAGGATCGTTATGCAACGTCTCATTCAATACTTACGCAGCCAAGAAAAATCGTGCTTATACTACACAATGCTAATCAGCATCAGGCGAGAGGAGAAGCTTGCAGCTCATTTCGTATTCTCTAAATTAATTTAAAAAAAAAGAGCTCCGACACAAGACTCGGACTGAACAATGTTTGCCTGATATTACGCGAAATTCTGGATCGAAGTTCCGCTCAATTAGCGGTGGAAATCGAAGCGCGTTTATCGAGTCGGCCAGATAGATTTGATCCATCGAGATAGACGAAGGATCAAACGCGAGATCCAGCTATATATCGAGCGCAGTCGTTTTTCCATCTGCTAACGAGCACGTTGCCAAGGATAACGAACAGAATCGATCTTTTCGCGTTACAAAGTACAGGCCGGAGTCGATTCTCAATTTACCGTAATGGTTCGATTCCTCGATACTCGATCCGCAATGGCGAACCGGCCGGCCTTGGTATTTATAATTGACGTTAGGCACGTTAGACCGCGACCGCCGACGTTTCGGTAGGCCCGCTAGAATGAAAACCCGTTGGTAATCGAGGTTTTTTTTTATCCGGACTAAAAGCCAGCAACGAGCAATTTGCGTTTCTTCCACTGACACGAGGCTCTTCTCTGAACGGTTTCCTTTAACGACCGGTCTCGTTTTCCACGCACCGGCAAGATTTTTAGTCGAATCTAGACCTTCGACCTTTTTACTCTAGCCACTTCGGGTTTCGTCTCGCAAAAGTACCGAAGCTAATTGCTTGCGTCTGTAACGCCAATTTTGTCAACTCTGAAAGAGCTTTCTCACATTATTTCAAATTATTCGATGGAGTATCCTATACATTCTGCATCGCAAAATTTATTATTAAATGCTGAAAGAACTTGTTCTGTTTAATTCAGCGTGTTCGGGACTTGCAGCGTGCTTAGCACATTAAAACACTGATTATAACGGAGTAGTATTTCATGTTTCTATTTGATGAAATTTTTGGACGGACATTGACAGAACAATTTGAATTTTAATATTTCAGTAACACACGGTGTCATCTATCTGTTGATATATCATTCAGGACTTTTCTCGCGAATATAAAAACCAGTAGCACTTTTAGCAGTCCATTAACAGAGCGATTACACCGAAGAAAGCGTGATTATACGGAGAGTACACGGATATTGATTTTTAGAACACACTGAGAAAGCTAGCGAGAAATTTAGAGACTCTCTTTCGGACCAAAAGCGCACAATGGCTCGTCATCCGTCTTTCTGAAGCGCTGGCGAAATTTTGGTATCATACAGTTATAAATAGAGAAATTTATTGATCTTGAGAGAAATATTACGATGTACAGCCTGACAAGAACGACAAGTGGGATTTATGGTTTGCACACACGAAATTTATCCGCACAACTATTGTCGGCAAACAATAAATTCGCTGAATGTATAAAAATAAATTGTTCTTACAGCCGATACGTGATCAAATGTTATTGAGCGATGTACACCATGAATATTCGCGCTTAACGTGTACGAAAAATTTATTGGTGGAATTACTCTTATTGAATTATTCGATTACTTTCTGCCTTCTGCGTGACTTGCATGGCAGTAGAATTGTGCTCGTAGTCAGAATGATTAATTACACTATCTTTGAGGTCATCGAAATCGTCAGGGTTCGAAGGATTATTCTGAAATTTAGTATAATATTAATTTATTTCAATTTTATTGGGAATATTAAATTTGGTTAATGATCCTATGAACGCGCATCGATTCTAATCAAATAACTCTGTTACACAGGGTTCTTTAAGCAAGTTACGTAAAACAATCGAAAACCTTTTTATTTCATTTGCCCTCTTCTCTGCGAACGGAAAATCAAATAAATGCGACGATAAAACTCGTGACCCATAAATAAAATATTAACACGTTTGTCTCTGCAAAATACTATAGGGGTCAAAGAAATTTTCCAATAACGGACGCCCTTAATTAAACATTTTTCATAGTCTTCACGCACCAGTGAACAGCACGGTATTTTATGGTCAGTAAAAAGAGAATAGAATTTACACTTTCGTTAACCCATTAAGACCCAACGTTGCGTAATTGCATTTACAGAATTTACTTTATCGAATCCTGTTATTCATGTTGCAGTTTCAAATGGGGATTGGAAATTTTTACTTCATGTACTTTTCACTATTTCTTCTTTCATCTGGATATTTTAAAATCCCTAAAAATTTAAACATTTTTAATATTCTCATCAGCCAAAAATTCTTTCGCTAACATTCACACTCACTAACTGTACGCTTTTATAGTTAATAAAGAATTAGGTACACAAGAGTCTTATATTCTGGCGAAAGAAACTACATGTATAATTTCCAAACATTAATACAAAATAGTATAACCTAAATAAAGGCTCGAATTGCTCCGTGGAGTTCTATCCAAGCGATTCCTAGAACAAGAACACCGAAGCCACGCCCACACAGTACAGAGCACGCCTTCTCAGTACAAGCCACGCCTACTCAGTAGAAGCCACACCTGCTTCTTACAATTTAACCTCTATATTTTACATCTCTTACATTGCTGGAAGCTAATTTATTTATATATTTTATCTCATCACAGATAGATCACTCCAAAAAATTTTCTCAGCTCACTTTCACGAACAATTGAACGCTCTTGAACGCCAAAAGTCGTCTAATAGTTAAGAAGAAACGGATTAACATTTCTCGGGAGCGTCGTTGACTGTTACATTCCGGTTCTCCTATAAACATTCGCGAATCAAATACTTTCTGCGAGGGGCTAGTGAACGTCCCCTAATTTCGTCAACGGAGGAATGCTCGAGCGTAATTTGCCTTTGCCCGGTGTCGCTTGAAATTCATCAGGACGAGTCCGGTTCGAACGGTTCTTTATGCGAGTCTCGCTGGCTGCCGAGCTTTGACGCATTCCGCGTCTTTATCTTGATTCTCGGCCGGCTTGACTCGCCATTTTTCTGTCCACGTTTAGGAACACCTAAATATCTGAATCATTTGTAGAACACGTTTTCAGATTAAAATTATAAGTGTGTTCTTTCGGGATTATTACAAAATTATTTTAATGCTTTTTCTTTCGCGTAGGAAAAAAGGCTTTTGTGTTTAAAAAATTTTCAAACACAGACGCAGCTGAAATATCGAATTTAATTTTGCACTGCAAGATAATATTTTTACGAGGATATGCTTCGGTAAAAGGAACATTTATTCGCGTTTAGGCTAGCTCGGTCTTACTTCGCGACGGTCCCCTTTGTTGACACCGTTTTCTGGTTTCTTTTCCACCTTTCTTCTCGCCCCGCTGTTCTTGTTTCGCTAAAACACGCCGACCCACGCTGATTGGTTGTAATAGATCCTGTAATTGGCGTGCGCGAGCAGCACCGCTCGCTTAGATGGATTCAGAGTTGTGTAAAACAGTTTAAAAACACGCGAATCGTGCCCCACGAGAAACACCGTCGCTCGTTTCACCGAGAAATTTGCTTCCCGTTCCCTTTAGTTGACGCTACAGCCGAACTTTTTCCTGTTGGGCCACTTTCGGGATCGCGATCGCTATTGTAGATCGAAGATTGTGCAACCGACTCATGGTTCTCTTTTGTTTTGCAGGTACGTTCGAGGAAGTTTATCGAGGATACATTTTGGCCGGTTGCGTAAGTCAATTACAATTCGTTATGCGAATTTTCTCTGCACTTTCACGTGTCGTGGAGATCTTCACGGACGACTGCACTAATTTTGCACAGTCTCGTTTTTGCTTAAACATTGTTTTCGAGACACTGAAATCGTTAATACAGGAAGCAAAACTACATTTTTTGTCCTACAACTGAAAATCTCTAGAACGTTTATGGTTAAATTTTGTAAAAATGTGAATTTTTATGAAGATCTATTTGTTATTCAATTTCAGAGATTTGTTCTTACACTGCAGATATATTCCGATGAATAATTTCGTTTTCACGATAGACTTCAATTCAAAGTTTTCATATTAATTTGAATATGCAATGACTCCTTTTAATTATCTGGAAGTGATATGCTTCGAAGGTTTTTTCTACGAATTTTCTCATAAAAATTTTGTTTTAATTAAGCACGTAGAAAGTTCGGTTCAGTGTGCGAGAATGATCTTCTGTCAGAATTTTCCTCCCGATATTATGAGTGTATGAAAGTTCGATTTTAATTGAACATGTGGAAAGTCGATTTTCCGATATCGACCTTCGGAAGTTCGTCTTTAAAAGGCAGCAATTGCACAAAAATGTGCAGTCTGATAATTATCGATAAAGAGAGGAAGATGGAGGGACTGATTGGTCAGAAGTTGGTTGCGGCCGAGCGGTTTGCACGTAATTACGAAACGCATTACGTTAATTCGAACGAAATTAATACTTCGTTTGCAGTTTTCTGTTTCATTGTGCGTTGCGCAGCGTAGACGCACGAAATCTGCGATTTAATTAGGCTTTCTAGCATGCACGATCTAGGAATCACGATAATACTGTTATTAGAAAAATCGCCTTTTACGTTAATCGATGTTTAAGAATCCATGCGTTTCTCGTTACGAAACGAAACGTCACCGAATATGCAAACTTCCGAGTTGAAAATGCTGAGAATTCGATGAATAATATCAAAAATTGTTTATTGGGTACATGAGATAGAGAACGCTTGACTTTCTGGTATCCTAATTGTTGCAATTCGATGAAACATTTGTTAATTCCGAGACTGGTCGATGTAACGATTCGCCACTGTCGATTATTGAGAATTATTCCTGCAGGAATTTCATTGCCCGTGACAAACGTTCATTCGATTATTTGATTCTTTGACCGGCATCGGGAATTTGAGTTCGCGGCAAAGGGAAATTTGAATACCAGCAAAATGAATGCGGCTGCCACGGAATGGAATTCGCGCGAAAGGTTTATGGTTAATTGAAGAATATAGAAAACCGTTAACTTCGTTCTGGCCCCGCCGACTCGTTTAATCGGACAGGGATAGTTCAAAATTTATACATGTAATGAGTCTGCGTAATACTCGCAAATACACTCAAAATTGCCGCCTGTGTTTCGAGAGCATGGTCCCATCGATGTAATCTATCCATTCGTATTTTATTCGAAGATTAAATTAAAATTTTACTACCATTGTCGATCGAATTGCCGATTTATAATTTTTTATTTCGCTATCATTGAAATTATACAGACACATTGATGGGAATGGTTACATAAATTTCCTGAGTTCCATCTATTATTGTAATAAAAATTGTTCCATCAAATTTTAATTTTGTGATTTTTCTGAGTCAACACGTATGATTTATTTTTAATGCTTGGTATGTTAACGTCTAAAGAAAGTTTGCCACGGTAAATTTTTATTATTGTACGCAGTGTAAATATTTTACCATAATCGAATGCCTATTCAAAATGCAAGATCCTTGAAGCTATTTTCGTGCTCCGCAGTTCAATTTGAACTTTTCATTAGATTTGCAGTTCCCTTTTAATTTTAATCATCGAATTAAATTCGTTTGAGGATCTCTAAGATACGGTATAAGATTTTAATCTGATTGGACAACTTTCCGAGGAAAATCATCCTCATCGGCACCTTCAAAGACGAATAACACGTTCATCGCGCGATGCTTACACCTGGACAGCGGATTTTTACTCGGATCCAGTATTTTAAACGCTACTCCGACAGAAAGACAATTAAGTGAAATTTTATTTTTCGCGCGGAGGGTTTCATTCTGTTCATTTTACCATTTAGAACCGGTCGTCGTCGGGTCAGAATGGCCCCCTTTCAGGTTTTTCATTTTGCAATTACTGAAATCATAAAGGCCCTTTCGCGCAGAAGTTATTAAATGAATTCGTTTATTCGTGCCGGCACTACAATAAAAGCCGTCGGCGAATTCCGACACAAACGCGTCGTTGCAATTGTTCCGAATTATTAAAGAGTCGCTTTGGCTTTCCAGACGCGACACTTGCGTTCTAGTTTATGGACGATGCATTTCACGATTGAAGTGCTATTATATTGAATCAACAAGGGATATATAGAGAGAGAGTAATACAATGAATAAATTTTCGTCTAGCTAGAATAGAAAATTCCTGTTGACATATACCTGGAAAATTCTACTTTGCATACAGTTTGCCTACAGTTTAGTAATTACAAGCGTGCAACGCGTGTAATCTTCCATGTTCGCCAGGTCCTCGTAACATCGATTACTAGAAAAATGATCCAGTAATGCAGCCTGTAACACGTTAGCCAAAGTTCCATCGATAATTTCCCGAGGCAGCAGGTTCTTTGAGGAACCGACATTTCGGTCATGACGTCGGAATCTCGTAAATCGATCGGACAGTTTGAAAGTTCCGCTTCCGGATGTCGAGGTCGGCTTACTAGATTCGACAGGAATTTCGGTGGAAGTAGGACATACGACTTCCCGGTTTTTCATACCTGTCCGACCGCCAACATTTATGAAAGTGTGTCTGTGTGCCTGTGTGTGTATTCTCTCCCTCGCGAAGTGGTTCGTGTCTCGCGGCGACGATAGGAAATTTCGCGAGGATGGCACGAGGGAGCAAAGCTGAGCGGAGCGGAGCGGTGCAGAGCAGAACCGTGCGCGCGTGCTCGAGTAATTTACAAGTAGTATCACGGTCCTTCGCCCCGAGTTTTCGACCCGAGAACGACGACATCGAGTTGCCGGCGAGTTTCATGCCGGCTTGGTGCTCAAGAAGGACCGCGTATATGTTTTTAAGGGGCGCGCGAACGCGGAAGATGGCTCGTCGAAACTTGCCCGGGAACCTGCAGAAGGAGAGTCTCCTAAAGCTGCGCCCTCTAGGCTTCTCCAACGAGAAAATCAATCCTTTCACGTTTCTTAAATCTTCTTCTCCTCAAAAACCAATTCACATTTGTCCGATCTTAAGAGTTTTCAGGGTGTGCTAATTATGTGAGATCATTTCCAAAGTCCCTTGACCCTGGAGTGTCCCTTGGGCTCCCAAACCTTTTAGGAATACCGACCCTTTGTATTCCTAAACTTTTGCAATTTTACACTTTTATATTTTAGAGACTCTTGGAATACTGGCAACTCGCTTCTCGAACACCTTTGGGCATTTCTTCTTACTGGGAATACACCCTTGGCAATACAAGTCCTTTGGATTCCCAAGGTCGGTTGGGAACACTAGCAATCCTGAATGCAACCCTTTGCAAGCCTAGAACCTTTCAGATCATCGTTCTTTGTATTCCTTTGAAATATTGACAACACTTGCCTCTTGAAAGACCTTCGAAGAATCTTTTTATTAGAAGCTTGGGAATACCGACCCTTTGTATTCCTAAACATTCTTGAAATACATACATTCCGCTGAAATTCCGGACTCTTGTTCTACATCGGGATAACCCTTGGAGGCTTCAGAACCTCATCTCTGAATTAATAGGAAATTGAACGATTTTGGTAATAGAATTTTGGAATTTGTTTGCTTGAACAGAGATTGCTGAATGTATAAATTGTTAACTTTCTAACAGTGTCATTTGTGTGGATATCTCGACTCCGCGAGAAGCCTTATGATGGATTAAAGACGGAAAATTGTAGAAAATATTTCTGTGGAAGCGCGAATAATATCGGGAGATTCAAGGGATAAAAGGGGAATAATTCCCGTTGAAAGGAATTTCAAACCATTTTCGAGTATCCATAGAAATTGGATTCTGTGAATTTCGTTTTCCTGCCTTGCATTCGATTTCCCGCGGCCCGACCTATATTCTACTATAATGGACGATATTGACCGCGCGGCGATACCTTTGACACGATCTCATATTTTGCATCGCAAAGTCGCAATCGATGATATCTACATTTTAATAGAATCTTGCACCTCGAGATTGAGTTTGAAATTCTTCAAAGCAGAACAGTAAGACAAGCACCCGCTGGATAGACGGCCAAAGCTTTGTATCGTTCGGCTGGCCAGCCAGATAGTTAATTTCTCGGCGTTTTGGGGCGGATTTTCGGTGCAGCTTCGGCGGTTGTGGTTGGAAATAGATATTTCCATTTTGCGCCCCTAGAGAATATTACTTCGATTTTTGTTTGAAGAGACTGAAAGGTATTCGTTAAGACAAAAGATAATGGATTCTTGATTCAGAAATGTTCACAAGTCCCTGTTCAAACCACTTCCACTTCGAAAGGAGATTTCTTTGTCATCTGAAAATTCTATTGTGCGAGTCTATTATTATTAATTCAGTCTCTTCATTTTCCTATTGATTCAGAGATGGGTGATTCTACTGTACAAAATTTTTCTGATCGAGAAGTCTTTGCGATCTCTATTTAAACAAACACCATATAGGAAAAATATTACCCTATCATCCGAGGATTCCATTATCCGAACGGTATATTTCCCGTTAATTCAGAGCGCATCGATTGCAGCGTATGAAGATCGTTCCGCGGCACTGTGCCGAAGAAACGAAGTTAATGCCGTGGATGATTGGAGGGTGTTCCAGGTCGGTAGATCTGCGATTCCCAGGTGACCCGCAAGGGACACGGTCCAACGAGATTATCGGCCCCATTGGAATTTGCAGACACGACGTTTAACCCGTCGAATATGCGCGCCGTTAAATCTCCGGCGTGGTGTAACTTGGACGACCACGGCCTCGGTGCTGCTCTCGCAGGAAACCTGGTTTCTGTGTACACAGCCGCATAGGCGAGCGATCACGAAAGCCTTGATTACCGGAGACCACGGCCGGAGACAGTTATGCCAGTTAGCCGCGATCTCGCGCCTAAGCGCGAGCCGGGTACACAGGCCAAGTTTCTCCCCGATTGCACGTACAAACGGCCGATGCTATATGGGCACGACGTTGACGGCGACGGCGAGGATCGTCGCCGACGAGGCGTCTCAGTCTACAGTCTCCGCAGTCTCAACCTAAACTTGGATTGACACTCCTGCCTCAGACCTTCGATGAAACGGTTCAATTTAACTTGGTAACCGGTGGAAATGGTACGTCCCCTACGATCGTTTAGGTATTCTTGGTCCGAGATCGAACGGGATCATCTCGATCCCCTCCGCCGTCTATCTATCGAACGCTGCTTTTAATCGCAATTGTGCTTGTGTACCTTTGATCCGATCGAATTTTACCTGTCCCAATGGAAAATACTACACTCTCAAAGAAAAAGATAGCACATTGGCACATTGGCACATTTCCTGAACCATAATTATAACGCGAGAAATTAAAGATAGCACGAACGTGCTATCTTTTTCTTTGGGAGTGTATGTTTCCCTAGACTGGTCGTCCTTCTTTTTAGAAGAAATCTACAGGTATCTACAGGTCTTCGATCGTTTAATCGCATTTTTGCTCGTACAAATTGGACACTTAATTTGTTAAGTTTTGAACAAGGATCGTGACATTATGGTGGACTTCCCTTCTACAGGGTACTAAGAGGGAAACGACATTGAAAGTCTATTTTTGATCGCAATTGTAGTGTCTACAGGTCTTTGGCTCTTGAATGATCGAGGCTGGCTGAAAGTAAGCGAATATCGAATTTTCTATTCTGATCAAACAAAAATTTACTTCTTGTGTTATCGATTTTAATGTTTTAGCACTAAACCAGAAGCACTATTGATTAGGACGGCATAGCTCGCAGACCGATTCATCGTGACTGACCGCGAGCTATTATATTCCTCGATTTTTGTCGGAAGCAGTACCCCCATCGAATCGCATGAATCATAGATGAGAACGTCGCGACCCGATCGCCAACGATTTCTCAGTTTCGCTGTCGCAGTTTTTACTTTCGGGATGCCATCGAGTCTCATGAATCACGGGTAAAACGCGTTTCGGCTGATCGGCAACTATTTCTCAATGTTCTCGCGTCAGGAATCTGAAAGTTAGGGACGTTGTCTCGAGGGGGCGAGCATAAATCCGGTGACCGAGCCGCGAGCGCTTCTCTTGCCGCTCGCTAAGATTCAATCTTTATTTTTGTAAAGTCTCGCGGCTGGCTTGTTCCATTAAATTCCAAAGTATTAGACGATACGTCACGATCAAGTATTCATTAAAAGCAAAAGTTAACGGGGAAACTTGTAAGAACTTCGAAAACTCGAGGCTTCTGCTTCATCCATATTCCCCGGCCGTAGTAACCTGCCTCCTCCTCGGGGAATTGCATAAGACACTAGCGGTTTCTGCTGCACTTTGATTGCCGCGTCAACCATACATGGTCGGGACGAGATCGTCTAACCGTGATTCTCAACAACAAATATTTTATGCAGTCGCAAATGCGTACAAAATTACTATTTAGCGTCCCTTCGACATCAAGGCTGTAATTATTTTAATATTAAGATCACCAGACGTGGCAAAATGACTCACTTCAATATGAATAAAGTTCTGTCAACCAATCTGTTAAATTTTTAACTCTGTGGAGAAATTATCATACAGTGTCTCTTAAAAATGAAAATTGTGGTCGTTCAACGCTAGAACTGTTAGAGGAGCTAAAATTTCAAATTTTTCACTTTATAATTATTGAAAGGATTAACGAAAGTGGTCTCTGTAGAAAGTTGTTGAATCAATTTCAGGAATTCGCAATTTTTATAAAATATTTTTTTGTTTCATTAATTGTGAGACTAAATGTTATGTATTATTAGGCTGTGAATCTTCATGCAAATATAAATTTGTCAAGTTCAGAAAAATAAATCGAAAACGGATTTCTTTACTCTACTAGTTCCGTTAAATTCCAGTGACAATATAAAGTTTCATTACGCTTCTTTAGACTTTTTTTTACCGGGTTTTAAACGATCGTAAATGCTGCAAACGCGTAAAATCCGCCGACTATTTGCTGCACACAATACCATTCCTAATTACTCGAATAACAGAGATTTCCTACTTTACTTCGTTCTTAAATGTCATGTCCAACGTTATCGTGAACATGAATGACTTGTTACTAGCGTAATTAACACTCTTCGTTCTTATAGAACGGATTTAATGGCATGCATCTGAAATATCGGTTACGAGGTCTTACTCCAATTAAGATTTTAATCGATGAATCAGAGAGTAAGGTTAAAACTGTGCTTTACATAAGGAAGAAGGACATACGATAAAATTTATGCAGACATTTAGAAGACTGTTATACAAGGTGTTGATAAAACTAGTTCAGGTATAAAATACTTTTCTAAGCAAGTAAACATCGTGTTCTAGCATGATTTACAAGCCTCTCGATTGCAACATTCTCTCTTTGGAATGCCTAAACTCTTCCAAAGAATTCTGTGCTGCATGTTAACGCAAGCTCACAATTCCATTATTCATGAGATAGTTGAACTATGTCGATTATGTAACAAAGATAATAATTATGAGGCGTAGAGACCGTAAATTTTATATCATTGTAAAGTCTGATTCTTCTTTTCACAAACGCGTTCCGAGTTTTTTAATTTTATTTACTTATTTCAAAGGGTTTAATAGGAATACAAAGAACAATGATCTCAAAAGTTTGAGTATTGCAAAGAGTTTGTATTCCCAATGATCTTAGGAATACAAGGGGTCATTACTCCCAATCATCTTAAGAACACAGGGGGTCAGTATTTCCAATGATCTTGGGAATACAAAGAGCCAGTATTCCCAATGATCCTAGATCTGAAAAGAGTCAGTATTCCCAATAATTCCAGGGCTACAAAAGGTCAGTGTTCCCAATGATCTTAGGAATACAATGGATCAGTATACCCAATGATCTAAAGAATACAGGGGTCAGTATTTCCAATGATCTTGAGAATACAAAGGGCGAGTATTCCCAATGATCCTAGATCTGAAAAGAGTCAGTATTCCCAATAATTCCACGGCTACAAAAGGTCAGTGTTCCCAATGATCTTAGGAATACAATGGATCAGTATACCCAATGATCTAAAGAATACAGGGGTCAGTATTTCCAATGATTTTGAGAATATAAAGTGTGAGTATTCTCACTGATCCTGGGACTACAGAGGGTCAGTATTCCCAAATACAGATCGCCAGAAAATAAATTCTCAGAGGTCCTAGAAAAGCAAAAGCAACACCTTGAAATGACACATATCGCACACAACAAAAACTTTTCGTCAAGATCAAATTACGCGTGAAAGACAGCGGCGTAAAAGCGAAAAGGACTAACGCAGGATCCAAATGCGTACCGCAAAAAAGAACGCGATGGAGCATTGTCGGTGGTGATTCCTCTACGGTAAAAGAATCCAGGTCCTTTCATGGATATTTGCACGCGATAACGAGCGTAGCAGCACACTGGTCCGCGAAGAACGAGTGTCCGCGCGTCTAAAGAAGACATTATAGCCGAAAGAGGGGGTGAAAGTTGGCCGAGATTAGAATCGACGGGCGTGGGATCGGCTTCCGAAAGTGCAGGCTGCACTTTGCTGATGTATTTCGTGGCCGTGGCGCACATGCACACACCGTTCAGAGAAGCTCGAACAGCGAGAGGCAGGCAGGCGCACGATAAAGGCGAATGTATCGATCGGCACGTGACGGGACCTTCTTTCACTTCCTTTGTTTCCCGTTTGATCCTTTCTTACGTTCGTTTTTCTTTATCCGTTTCACCGCTCTTTCCTCTCTCTTTCTCTCTCCCTCTTTATCTCTGTTCTTCGTTTCAGCTCCTCGTTCGTTCACAGATCTTTTTTCCGCCGCCTATTCAGCCAGTGAAAACTGAAGATTGAAGTTTTATTCATTTACCGCGTTATCCCGCGCGATAAAGGCACAGTCTCCCTCTCTCCTCTCCCTCTCTCTCTCTCTTTCTGATTCTTCTCTGTACACGTGTACGAGACCCTGTAAAATTCCACGTTTCATCTCGCGAGCTTTTTCTCCTCCTTTAACCCGTTCCTGGCGGCTTGATATGCTACAGGAAGCTCGGCAACGTAACGCCGAGCGGTATCGCTACCCGTTGAATTTTATTGGAAATATCGAGCGAACAACCCCCCTCGGAATTCGTCCCCCAGGCCGCCCCGTGGCGAATTCAGTCAAATATTTGACACTGGAAATTAAGCGGAGCTGCGGAAAACTGCGCAGACCTCGATCAGGCGCTATAAGCAACACTTGCCTACACCCGGGATTATTTGCCGGGACTCCCGGAGTATTTAGTTTGCGAAAATGGTAGTTGGAGAGTTCGCGCATTCTTCACGGACCGGGAGAAGAATTCGGAAGAATTCGCCGCGATTCTAGGGAACTCCTCTGAATTTATCGGCACCCTTGATTTTCGTTTCTTTGCTGTTCGATACAATCTTATAGGCAGTGGATTTTAATGAAAGTTACACGTGAACTGCGAGACAATTTTATCACGTATCCACTGAAACCGTTTAATTTCACGATTTCATAAAATTTAATAGAATGCTTTTCTCCGTTCAATTTCTCAGAATTAAATTCGTTTTGAACGTATTGCAACTTTGAACGATTTCAAATTAAAAATAACTCTAGGCTAGACTGTTTGCACGAAACCGTTCTGGCGATTATTTTGAATAAACTTTTAATTTCACGAGTGATTTTGCATACAGTACACGGTGCGCGTCGTGCCTCGATGATGGATGACGATAAATGCACACTCCACGGTGCAACATTTTTATAGGCTTGAAGGTTTCCGATTCGACGGGTCGCTGCGTTTCCATTATGCAAACAGAAGCCGTGATGCAGGTTACACGAGGAGGGGGGAGGGGGACGCACGGAGAAGATAAAAAGAAGAATGAAAATTGGTGGAAAACAGGATTCCGGCGGTAAGGGGTAGGTGGGACGGTCTCTTAGAAGCAAAATGTGCCGTCTTTCGTAACATGAAAAATCATCGAAGCTATACGGGTTTCGGGATATCGGTCGGAATTGCACGCGAGTGTAAACAACAGGAACAAATTCCAGTCGCGATGGAAACATCGATACTCCGTGTAGCCAGTCGACATTATACCTCTTTTTCTATCGTCTACGTCCGTGTCCTGATTCTTGCATCCGCTATTTACTTGATGCCATCTTTCATTAGCTTCGTTTTTTCCCCCCTCCGGCGCTGTCCACACACAGCGAGCCACAATAAAGCATTTTCTTGTAGCCCGGGACCAAGGAAAACGTGTATCGATTCCTCCCAGACCTTCGATGCAATCTTTTTCCACTCTGTCGAGAACCATAACGTTTGTAAATACTATTCGAAGTGTCAACAGTGGTTAATCTTGCCTCGCTATCGGCGAATTGCCAATGGAGCGATTACTCGAATGTATCTTCATTTCACAAAAAGCACACATTTCGACGTCTCTTATTAACAATGCGTTTATCAAATTGATTGACGTGTTTGTGTTTCCAAAACGATGTGCAACGTTTCCTTTGAATTATAAAGGATAAACGTATGAATTGCTAATATTGTCCATTGAATATGAAACATAGAAATCATCTTCAGCTGTCCCGGCTAATTATAATATTTACAGGACGATGTACAGTGTTATGTTTACAAAGGGAAAAATTAAAAATTAATTTCCTTTGATTTAATGGAAAAACTTTTTTGCTGAAATTGTGCAAGTTACTGGAGGATATGCACGGAAGGGTTCAAGGGCTAATAATCGCATGAGCTAATTCCGGGATCTGGAGACGGTGCAAAACAAAGAGAAATTTTCTTTAGAACCGGAAGCTCTTGCTGCGATTTTTTTCAGCAAGTCCAGAGAGGCTTCCGGCCGGTGAGAAATTTAGAAACGGCTCGAAGCTCGCGGACAAATATTGGGAAAGAACGGGCATCGAAACCGTTGAATTCGCAGAAATTGTGACGCGGATTAGATAGGAGGATTGGGTTGGTCGAAATATCGAATGAAAAAGAAAACAGAGCGCCGGGAGAGGGGAATAATGAACGAAAAACGACGGAGGATTACATTTTTCCATATTTTCCGAATACTCCGGCAGAAGTATTAATTGCTTCGATAATTGGCCGCCGTGGATCTCCATAGTAATTAACTGGTGGACCACGGGCATCTCTCTGGAACCAAACCAAAATTCCTCGAGCCTTGAAAGTTAAGTTTTTTTTCGATTAAGTAGCCACGGTCAACGAGCAGTTTCTACCAGAAGTGTGAAGGTCCTCGAAGAAATTGATATAGATCATTCAAAAATGAATCTTCCAAACTGAAAATTTTTGTACGTCTCATTCAAAACATCTCTTTAATGCAATAGAAATTTTATAAATTTATATTCAGCTGTTTGGTTATTACAAATTCCTAGAGATGAGTCTTTTTTAAGTGAACCACCAGAGTCTTTGAATAAATACTGTCCAAAATGGGGTCACCAAAGAAATATTTATCTCATTACAAAATGAATCCTCCAAGCTAAACATTTTTGTACACGTTCTTGAAAACACGTTTCTAATGCAGTAAAAATTTGAAAACGTCCGTTCGGTCGTCTGTGTATTAAAAATTCCTAAAGAAGTGGGACGTTCTTTACAAGCAAGCGACTGCGTCTTCGAATGAATGTATATTCATGAGCTGTTGTTTCACAACTATGGCAACTGTTTCTCAAATTAATATTCGACCACCAAACGTTTAAAAATCCCAGCAGAAGTAAGAGGTAATATGCGTTAATTCAAATTTGTATTTGTTTGCCGGTTCTTGCAGATTTTTGCGGACACGCGAGTGAATACAAGTATGAGGCCTGTTGGGGTAATTAGTGTATTCGCATCAGTCGGCAAACAGGCTCGATCCACGCCACGGTGGATCGTGATTTCGTCGCGATCTCGGCTCTGTAATTACTTGATCCCCGTCGGTCTCGACAGAGATAGTCGGAGAATAGGAATGGCGGAGAGAAATCGAGCAAAGGTTCTTGGAGAAGGCGGTGCTGCACGAGAACCGGAAACCGTTTCCCGAGGAGATGGGGCTGAGTGAAACGGCTCCGCAGTCGATAGAATGAGAGAGAGAGAGAAAGAGAGAGAGAGAGAGAGAGAGAGAGGGGGAATCAGCAAGAGAATGAACACAAAAGAGAGTGAGAAAGAAGGAGAAAGAGAGAGAAAGCTTCGCCTCTGTCCATTGTGGTTTACCAGCGGATGTTATTTGCCGTAGGTCGAGGAAAACTTGGCACGTATCTGTTAATATTTACCGTGCCGGTTTCGGCGGCTTTTCCGAAAAAGTACGCCGATGGTAATGATCGCGGTATCAGCTCATCTCGGGCCGGAAGTTCTGGTTCCGCGCTTCCGCCCACTTCTCCGGAAGTAGGCCGCACTTCTGGGGGCCGAGGAATATCCCGGGGTAAACTGCGAAACACGGCCGAAACGCCTGGCTAAGATTATTTTAGTCCGCAATCCCTGCAGGCAACGCGCTCTCCTAGGAAAAAACAGAATGGAAAGTTGCTCGCGGAAAGTCGAATTCTCCGGCAGGCTAGCGAGCAGGGAGCCGCGATATCCCGCGCGTCCCGTTGTGTGCCCAGATACTCTCCCGAAAGAAAACGCTAACGAACGGATTTTTCAGCGAACACCGCTCCGAATCCGGCTGCAGAAACTTGGCAACGATTTAGCTGCCACTTTTTTCCACGGCCCGGCGTAAAACCGTGTTCAGAGCGGCAAGCTTTCCTCACTACGCCATCTTAACGGCTGTCGAGCACTCTCCGCGTACCTGACACGATGGTTCTAATTTTCTGTCCACTTTGTTTTGATTGAAATCGCGTGGGACACCGCTCACCAGAGGCGCCAGATTAAGACTTGTCACCCCCACTCTACCATTCCCCTTCTACTGTTCCCCCACTCTACTGCTCCCCCACTGTACTGTTCCCCCACTCTACTGTTCCCCCTTTCTACTGTGTCCCCCCACTCTACTGTTCCCCCACTCTACTGTTCCCCCCTTCTACTGTGTTCGTCCACTCTACTGTTCCCCCACTCTACTGTTCCCCTTCTACTGTGTTCCCCCACTCTACTGTTCCCCCACTCTACTGTGTTCCCCCACTCTACTGTGTTTCCCCACTCTTCCGTCACGGATCGGTCACATGACGCGTTTCGTATCTGTCGTGCACGTGTCACAGTGTCACTCGACCAATCCGGTACTAGTAGAGAGGGGTAGGGGGGGTAACTTCTTCCCCTCAATTCGAGTCAATTCCCCTGATCTGGCGACTTTGCAGCACGGTCTAAATCTGTTGTAGCTGTTGGCGCGAATTCTGGAACGATAAATTCTTTATATGACGTACTGGATGAATCAATGAGGACTGCTCTCTAAAATAACCCGTTTGGAAAATATTTTAGTTAATTGTGTTACGCTTTAACACGTTGACTGGCATGTCACCCATATGTGGGTGACGGCATTATTTGTCCAGGTTTTGAAATGAATTTTCACGCTGATATATTCATTGTACCGATTAGGATCTGTAAAATGCAAGAAAGTTGGAGGACTACTCGATATCAGACACTTAATTTTTACAAATTTTATTTCATTTGAATTGAAGATTCGCAGTCCAGTTACGACTCATTTTGCCGTAACTGTGACTGAATGGAAGCAGAAATTGCATAATCGATTAAACACATTTCTGCACTTCATTAACGAATAAAGGAAAACACTGAAATACCCGAACGCCCTTAACAAGATGCAACTTTGTTAAGATAAAATTTACGGTGGCTCTTCCTTTTCGTGAAAAAAAAAAGAATCTGTCAGTATCTTCGTTCCAAATAGTTCGAACCGATGCGTAGAAATACTATTCTAATGTAACATTGATTGACAGACGTTTCCTGAAAAAGAAAACGAGATTCTTCGGGGATGGGGGTAGGAGTATTAATATAGATCGTCGGATGATCGTCCAACCAATTAATCTACCATCAATTATAAATATGTTTTCGAGCGACCGGGTTTTTTCGAGCAAAGACAGTTTGTCAGTTTGACAAGATGGGATGAAGTCTGACGAGCGGTTGAAACCGGTGCTTTTTCATTCGGATCTAGAGAATCCTGGTTCGGCCCGGTGCTCTTCTGGATCCTCTTCCCGTAACAAATCAATTACGAATTTTCTTCCCGTCCTGTTCGGTGATTACATTTGATCCAGAACAGAGGGTAAACGAATTGCGAAAGAGAAAGAGAGAGAGAGAGAGAGAGAGAGAGAAAGGGAGAGAAAGGGGTGGGTCTTGGAGCCAGCTAGGGAAATTTGTGAGAAGTTCTAATATGATCATCGAATTAACGGAATCGCGGACAGAAAAGCGTGGATCCGCACGTTCGCCGGCAAGAAGACCCCTCTATTGCTCTTTCTTTCTTTGAGACATCGTCTAACGAACGTTGCCGGTCGTTAATTACTATTCTCATTCGTGATCCTGGTTACAATTCCCCGGGCCCGCGATCCCTTCTTTTACCCGAGCCGGAGAGCCGTTCTTTCCAGAGAATATCATTTCCGGTGACGTATTTAGGCCGATGGTTGTGGATGAAGCCCGAGAGAGGATACCCGGCTGCAAAATCGGAATAATTGTGCTGAGCTGCCGGGTTGCAGTTCTCCGGCCTATTCAGAGACGGCCTGACCAATCGAAAAGGCTCCATTGTTTTAGCTAAGGCATCGTTACGCTTCGAAAATTGCGTTTCTGATCCGACCCGAATTGCTCGGCTTCAAGAAAACAGAGCTCTTTGTGACAGACAGCGCACGGATCGTCATGAAAATTGCAATGGAATTTTATATTTCCCCGTGCCAAAATCGCGAGATTATTCCATCCTGATGAATAATTTGCACGCAAGCTCCTCCTCCTTTACAAAACTCGGGAATCTCGACCTGAAAATCGAAATAACCAGGTGTCACTCTGTTCCAACCACTGTATTTTCATTTCGCGAACATTTGTCAAAATAGCCGCTCGCCTTCTGGAGAACTATATCCCGATTTCTCGGATAATTTCGGGTGTCCTTATAAATAGTCTATCGCAATTGTTAATTCATCGCGCCAACAGTTGTATTTTCGCTTTACTCGTAAAATCGTAAAGAGTTCTCTCTCTCTCTCTCTCTATCTCGGGAGCGTTAAAGGGCGTCGGTTAAAGTCAGCGAAATGAAGCGGCCACGATTCGCAAAAGTAGCTGTCTCGCGTATTTCATTTCCGTGACAGTAAGTCTTGAAGCATGGCTTGTCCACTTTTTATATTTGCCCCGAGACGACACTATAAATATACACAGCGGAAAATCACTCTGACAAGAGATATATCTGCCTCTTCGATCTTTATCCGCGTTTCGCATGGGTTTCGTCGTCTTCCTTGGATTTTTAATTGTTTCCATAGGAATCCGTTTCATCGGCGAGCTTGTTTCCTCACCTGCAAAACCGGCCATCCGTGGCGGCTGATTATGGCTAATTATTTGCTCATCCGACTGTGTATCGTTTGGATCACTTTGAAAATTTGCAATCTCATCTGGCGGACCAGAAACCCGCCCTGCTTGCTGGATTATCGATCCCTGTTGCACCCGGAATGCACCGTAATGTTGTGCATGGATCGGCAAAATTTGGTCGGCTCCTGCTGTAATTATTAAATACTGTTTTTCAGATTCGGTCTTTTCGAGAGGATTTTGCTTGTACCTTTAGTCGGTGGGTCGCTGTTTTACCGCATGGATATTTTCCATCATTTTTTGAACGTCAAATGTCTGTTATAAAAATGTGGCAGAAGCCATTTTACTTCTGTCAAAACAGTTTTCTTTCTATTTTTTGAACGTTTCTATACCAGGATTTGGGGATTGAATTGCAGTGAACCCGAAAACAGAATTCTGTATTTGTTAAATCGTCTTTCTTTCTATTTTCTATCATGTCAAGGAGAGTGTTCTAAGCATTGGATCACAGTGCTTAAATTTAGATGTTCGCGGATGTAAAAAATTTCACGGGAACAGTTTTATACCTGCTAGGAAAATGTTTATTTTTCCTTTTATTTTTAGTCGTGCCCAGGGCAATGTTTTTCGTCGCTCTCAAAGTTGACTGACCGCAAATAAAAACGCGTCAAAAACCGTGGTATACTTGTCAAAAATGTTTCTCTTTATTTTCATTCGTTACCAAGTCGCTGTTTTAGAGATTAAATTTTTTAGAATTCAGCCCTCACAGCGTGCTTGTTACTTTTTAATGTATCTGCGAGTCTTAAAAAATTATTCAAATTTGGCCCTGAAACTGCGCTGCATTTCCTTGGTTTATTTTCTGTTAAATCAGTTTTAAAACTGTTGAAGTGCTAAAGAAGATCCAGAGGACCTCTCTGCTTGTCTCGGATCCGCAAAAGGGGTTTCCGTTTATGGTCCCGCAGGGGTTACCTCCCTCTATCGTCCTCTGCGAGTATACATCTGTGATTAAAAGTAACTGCACGTATGTGTTTGGAACGGCAAATTAATCTTAGAAAGTGCATTAGTCGTCGGGCGACCTAATGTTTCTAAAATACATCGCGACCTTTGTAGCGAATCTGGGTTAGGTCCTAAAGGTTCACTGGAATTACTGATCCCTTCAAAACGGCAGCGACACGAAAACGAAATTATACAATTATAATTAACGAAATTATATTTTCTGGTAAGGTAAGATACTACTTTACAATTCTATACTATTACTTTACACTTTTACTATTTTATACCCTCAATGGAAATTATTAAAATGCTTATTCATATATAAGAATTGAGTTTTTTCAGTTTCATAACGCAGTACACACCAGTCACTTTTATAGTTTGTTGGATTCAGTGCTAACGATTATAAAAATCACACTTTTTCACGACTTTCAGCCAACAATAATAAAAAAACCCGAAGAATCTGACATCTTCCAGTGCTTGTCGATTTGCTTTGCATCGGTTGACTTCAAAATTTGTTCATTTTTATTTAACCTAATGTTCAAAGATGGTTTAAACCATCTGTACCGATAAATTAGCAAAATTGTTCGAAATTACACTATTATCCGACCTTGAGCCAGGAACTACCAACTTTCAACAGGAATTAACTACAATAAATTACACCCGATGAATCCGCTGTCTTTTGGTTCTCACTTTTGGCCAAGATTCCCACGGTTTTCGCCACAGTGTGGAATCCTATTCGACGACTTAACGCGGGAGACTCCCTCTGGAATGGGGATCGTTTTCGATTGAAATTTTAACGGGTAAAAGTTCGCGGATCCCCTGTAATCGGCTGCTAAGTTCTCGGACAAGTTCCCTCTCCTCCTGGTACTTTTCGTATTCATCATGACTCGACTTATGAAAACTAATTGGTGTCGTTCGCCGGAGGCACCGTGATGCATCGCTCCGGCGAGCTTCTTGGAACTGTGTACTAATTAACCGGCGACGATGTGGGGCTCTGGTAACTTTTCGATAATCCCGGAACGCCTGGTCGATAAGCGAATCTGGGGGAACGTTTCGAACCGTTTACAAACTTTTTGGTTAGTCGCTCTTTAATCATTCTCTTGCGCTAGTTCCTCCAAAAACCATTTCAAAATACTTATTATTTTGACGCTGTTCTGAACACTATAGCTTACAGTCCCATTATCACATTTACTGTACACAACTGTTCTATTATTCATGTACGTTTGTGTTCCACAGATTAGTTCGGACAAGCGAGGTTCTACTTTATCGTTGATGAAACAATTTAATGGAAATGGTATCGTGTTTGGAGTCATTCTAATCAAAAAATGTCGCGGATATGTTGGTAAAAGTTTCGTCAATACACAATTACACACGAACAAGTTTTATAAATAATTATTATCTCACGTTCCGTTTCCTCGCTTCCTTTCTCTACGTTCTAGCTCCTAGAGATCACAATTAAGATTAAAGTCTTCGCATATGTCTAAGCATTGCTATAAATATCAAAGATTTATCACCACACTGCGGCTTTTATGCACTTAAGCTGAAATTATAAAAACTATATTATTTCCAAACCATTAAAATTCTTAAAGAGGGGATCAGACGTCCTATGTGGTTTCTATCTGTTTTAATTGACGAACAAGAATTCTGTATTGCCTACAGATCGTTCGAAGTGTAGAAAAATAATCTAACAACGAAAATCATTTTCGCAATAATCCCATCCAAGGGAGAAAAGTAAAGTACTTTACAATCAAGGCGAACGGCATCACGATCGCGTGACATTGGTCAACAATTGCTGGCTCCCGGAAGTCACGCGGACGCGACGCCGGCCTTCTATGCGCGTGTTCGTGTGAACAATGGAACTCAAGACCGAAATTTCGCGCGCGGTGACACGCGACAAAGTGTGGGATCGATGACAGACATTTTTCCGCAGGGACAACGGACGGCTTGATTGCGATGAGAAGTTAATAAAGTGCCGGGACCGGGCGTCGTTACGATACTCCGACGACTAGCGTGGCGCTTTCAGCGCGGGCGTGTGCGCGCGCGCGCTGGAACATTAACGAGAGGGTGTAATGGAAGCCGGCACGTCTCAGAAAAATATGGTCGTCCGTTTATCGTGATAACGCCCCCAACGGCGGAGCATAGCTTTTCTCATCCTATTTCCTCGGGAGTCGGTGAGGCGCTTAAAAACATTGCTGGGTAGGTAACGTTCGTGCCCGATCTCTCTCTCTCTCTCTCTCTCTCTCTCTAGAAATGCAATTTCGAAAATGATACGCGCCGCGAGCCCGCGCTCTCGTTGCCCGTTTATCATTCGTTACGCTCGTAAATATTACTTAATCGAATGACGTGCGCCGGGGCAAGTTCGAGGCCAGCGACACGCCGAGCGTTTCCCGCCCAGGGAAATCGAGAACCACCGCGGGAAACTCGGTTAACATCGACCGTGATTAATGAAGAAAACAAAAGAAAAATTGTCGGAGTTATCGAGGACTCGCAAATTGTGAAAGAACACTCGAACCATACCGGGAACCATAGACTTCGTGACGTCAACTATTCTCCTGGGAGTCAACATAAAATTTCCGAAAAATGGAAAATGGTGCATAGCACAGTGATTTCTCTATATATGTCGCCAAAGCCTGGACGATAAACGTCGCGGAATTATCCCCACTACTGCGGGGTGTACTCCGTGAGGGGCCACGAAGCTCGAGAGGCCTCGGTAAACATAATACGGCTCGGGTATGTCTCCTGGACGATATACGTCGCTGGTGAGACCCGTGTTATTGACATATATCGAGAAATCACGGTATTCATAAAATGTCCACAGCAGTGGGGGCAGTTCACTATTTTTCTGGAAAGCTGCTTTCTTTAATTTTTACCTTTATCTTGACACAGTGGTTCGAACTTTATTTTAGGAGCTGCCATAAGGTCCGTGAATTTAGGGGATACGATAGATTAAATCCACTTAATAAATTCACAACAGAAAGGGCCCGTACAACAAAAGTATATAAGAAATTCCGAGTACCCTAAAATCACGTAATAGAGACAACATGGAAAGAACGTCGTCCATCATCATCAAATCCAAGTAAACCCTGTCGTGAAGCGTAAGTTCGACTTAAAAAAATTTTCGCGAAATTAGGCGCAACGAAGGCAATTTCCATGGGGTTTTGCAGTCCGTAGGGCCTCTCATTTCGCTTATGGCAGTTGTAATTCCACGCCACGAGAGTCCTGGGTTACGTACATTGCCGGGATCCTGCTTATTATTACGAGGCGGCCGATGATGCTGGGCATTCTGCGGCGAGAAGGGGAAACGTCTGCTGCCTTCCGGCTATGGTTTCCTTAATGATCCAGGTAAATGAGAACGACTGGCGGTTAAAGCGCAATCGCCAGTTTTATAGGAAACCGTACGTGCTCGGCACGATAAGGTATCGCGCTCGTTTATATTAATTCCGGAAGCAGTGCCGGGCCCCGCCGCGACTGTCCGGAGATTTCAGCTCGATCGCATGTTCGACGGTTTCTGCGCGGTGATTTATGGTACCTGAGATCTATCCGCGCATACCGTTCTCCTCAGAATCCTTCACCTTTAACTGTAATTATCGCTGCGTTCGGAGCCGGGAACCGTTTTGTATGAGCATGAGCCAATGCAGTTTCACTTGGCTCGACGTTGTCGTTGAATTGAGTTTGTTCGAGAGGATTGACATTTTTTTCTGACATTGTCAGAATAACGGGTTCTAATATTTTTAATTTAAAATTATTAAGATTCTAAGGATGCATACATGAGAAATTATTTAGTAAATTTATTTCTTTGGGTATATATTATTTTTAAAATATTGCTAAAAATGTGGGTACCACGTTCACGTTATTTTTATAAAGTAATGCAAAATACAGTTATTTCTCTGTATATGTCGCCACGGCCTGGATGATAAACGTCGCGGAATTACTCCACTATCGAAAGGCCTCGGACGGCTCGGGTATGTCTCCTGGACGAGTGATGTTGACATATACCGAGAATTCACTGTAGTCACTCTTAGTGCTCCGTAAACCTAGTGTTAAGACGAGTTTAGTGTGATTGAGATATTGTTATATTTTTGAAAAAACGAAGCTTCTTATGCAGAAACTTCACTGCACATTTTCGATATATTTTTTGACGAGGAACGATCCTTCATGCGAAATATTATTAGCAAAATAGTAAAGCCAGCCACGGAGGGCGAAGAACGGTTCCCCGAATCACGCG
This sequence comes from Halictus quadricinctus, assembly GCA_028454245.1. NCBI lineage: Eukaryota > Metazoa > Arthropoda > Insecta > Hymenoptera > Halictidae > Halictus > Halictus quadricinctus. The sequence goes on along the minus strand of CM052125.1, from coordinate 13,387,538 downwards.
AAACGCATTTTTCCGTGTCAAGCGAAACGATTAATGGCGGCAATTCGCGTTCTGATTGATGCGTTGCGATAGGTCTCCGCGATTTCTCTTTCCGTGACGGTTTCAAGGGCCGTAATTAGGCTCGCGAGCTTTAGTCGGCCGCTTATAGCAGCCGAGAGGTCTAACGCGGTTACGTCGAATTGGAACGTTAAATTAGAACGTAGCGCAAGTCCTGGCCCCGATAGAGTTAGCGCGCGCGAAAACCGTCGAACGGGACCGAGAAAGAGAGAGAAGCGAAATATAGTAAACCGAAATAGCAAACGAACGCACGCGAGAAACGTCTGCGCGCACGTAAAATCGACACACGGGGACTGTGCCGCGCGTGTGCCAAGTGAAAGCGATTCGCTTGTGTAATTTCCAACACATTGCCGCGCCGGACCGTCGCTGTCCCCGCACACGCCTGCAGTGAAACCGATTTTCCAGCCTACCGACCGATCGTCTAATTAGACGGTCTTTGGCCTTATCATCCCCTCGAGCTATGCACCCCTGCAGAAAGTCTCCGACCCCTCTTGTCAATTCACGAAAATATTTCCAACGAGTTTATTTCCCTGCGAACATCTTTTCCGTGCTTGTTAGCGAACACGAATTAAATCTAGACTACGGGGGTGGGTCTCCAGACTGCAGAATTCCTTTTTGCCGACGTCGTTTGCCTCGCGTCTACGGTATTTTTCTTTAATGTTAAAGATGGAGAAATGGACGAACTTCTATGTTATTGTTAACCGATAAAATTGGCAAATTTATATTTTCTTTTTAGTATTAAGGATTGAGATGGGTTAAATGTTCTTTTTAGTATCAACCCTTTCGCTGCCACGCGAATTTTTGAACTTGCACCAGTGGGCCAAAAATTTCATATTAAAAGTTTTATAACGGTACAATCTTGCCAATAGCACATTTTTCTTAGAGGTGGTCACCCGTGACCACCGTGGCCCAAATGAAAAGACTAGCTCCGGTCCTACGGGAGCCCCATGGCCGTGAAAGGGTTAAGGGATGAAATGCTTACTTGAACTCCCCCCAAAATATTGTATCAAAATTGTAACACCATCACTCAAAACAGTTTTTGTATTATTAGACTCCGGTATTCAATAAATTGTTAAAACTGCGTCGTATGGGAAAACATGCTGAATTTCAAATATGATGAATATGTTCTAGGTCAAAAGGAATGTCTTGATTATGGAGTTAAAATAGTTTCGAGTGCAAAGAGTCAGTTTCGAAGGATTGAAAATTCATCGAGATTAAAGAACCTGCTCCGTATCATCATCAGGTTGTGGGAAACATTATCACATCGTCCTGTAGCAATTCAGGTCGTAAGAATCCAACCCCAGGAACAAAAAGACTTGCCGTCTACCGAGACCACATTCCTTTTTCCTCTTTCACCGATCGACGACATTTTCTTTCTGTCTCTTGCTCTCTGCGCTCGTTTCACCGGGCACCTAAGCTTCCTCCAGCTTTCGAAGAACGCTCAAAATAATTACGCGACCCGAATTCGAGATTCGTGGCGGCAAGTGGACCGCGAACGCGACATTTGTTAACACGAGGAACCGCTCGTTGTCTCGTTGCTGAAGTGGCCCAACTCCGCCGTCGGATGAATTAAGCGGCTGCCACCTGTTTCTGATTTTCCACGCGTCCACAAGCCAGAAGCTCTCCGTTTTCGGATGCGGAAACGCCAGAACTCTCTGTTGTCTCTTCTTCTGCTTCTCTCTCTCTCTCTCTCTCTCTCTCTCTCTTCCTCTCGTTCTACAACGACCCCTCGTAAAAGGAGTTTACGATCCACGGGTGGACCGAGCGAGCAAACCGCTCTCTTTCGCCGCGAGAGTGCGTCATCTACTTCTCGCGAATTATTTACCGGATACGTTCTCGTTGTTTCGAGACTTGCTTCCGACTAATGAGTGGAAAGAATTTACGACGCTACCCCTAAGAGCTTGACAAAAATATCACCGGCCCCGTAACATTTACCACCGAATGCGCTCCCGCTGCGTACCGCAACTTGTCGCCCCGGAAATTGTCCCCGCTTTAAACCGGTCATCCTGCCGGATTATCGAGCGTTCATCTCACTTTTCGGCCAGATTTTTTCCCGGTCTTAACACGCTCTCACTCTCAGCTTCACTCTCGGCTTTATGGCATTTTTTTACTGGTTTATTTACCTCTTGCATTCGTTCTCCTCAGTTGGAGTTGGAGTTGGTGCATATTTGAATTCTGTATTTCGTTGTGCATACATGAAACTTATTTTATAATGCAACAGTAATTTTGGTATTATAAACATTGTTTTCAGTGTAAACAGTTCATTATTAACAGTATTTGTTTCATAGAAAAAATATTCCTCTATGTAAAGGATAAATCGAATGTGTTTCGCTTCGTTAAAATTTACAATGGCGTTGATGTTATTCGTTTCTCATTTTATTATTCATTGAATAAAAAATTCCCGATATCATTGCATACAAATTTAGAAGCATCGAATACTGTTTCGTTTTATTTTCAATTTTCTGGACGTTCCTTGAGAGGTATAAAGTTTTATTTCTTTTTACCCTCTTTGAATTTAGCCATAAAAAGGTACGTTCTCATAAACTACTCAGAATGCAGATTTCTTCGCGAATTTTGCGGGGAAAGAGTTTTATCCCACGTTTTTGGTCAGTTTATGCTGATGGAACGATTTTGGTTTACTCACTGCTGAAAATTGTATACAGTGTGGCACTTAAAAAAGCCTCGTCCACAAACATATAATTTGTATGAGGCTTAAAAACATGGTAACATTGAACGGAGTGTGAAGGAATTTTGAAATTGTACAGGCTGAACAAAAGTACTGTATAGGGTGCACAGAAATTGTATAGTAAAAATCACAAAAAACACAGCGGGTAAAAAATGACAAAATTGTACCAGGAGATAAAAATTGCAAAATTTCTGTGTTGATCAACGTTCAAAGATGATAAAATTACACGGGGTGTAAAAAATGGCTGAAATCGCAAAAATTTCTAAAATCGACCAATGTGTAAAATAAAAAGAATTGAAGGTCGTGACGTCTAGGGTCTCCGTCTGAGGATCTCTAGATAGTCTCAAAGGAATCTACTATAATACTTCACGAGCTTGATTGTGTAACTGGTCTATTAATTTTGCTGCGCCCTGTAGAGCAGCATTGCACTTCTAAACTGGAGCACGCGGGGACCGCAGATTTTGTTTGACAAACCTCCTAGCAGACCATCGACATTCCTCCTCGTCACCCCGAAAACGTCGAGGACAACCCTCGCATTCTATAATTGGTGCATGCGAATGGACGGCACACACGTGCTCGCGCTCCAGTTTCGCCGGGCTTGTTTCGTCCGGCCTCTTAGCACGGATCTTGGGGAATAGTTTGTTCCTCGAGTTGTCTGGCCGGGAAAGCGCCACGTGCAACGTGTGCAATTTTCACGAGCTTCGCGAAATAGTGATGTGAAAAAAAACCCGCGCCCACCCAAAGCCTCTGTTCCTCCTTGCTATGTTTTTTTTTCGCCTAGTTTTTTTCGCTTCAACCGTGACTGCAATACGTTGTCGGCGAGTGCACACGAATCCTCTCAAATAGAGCCGATTAGTATGGGACAATGCGCACCGTGGGCCGCGTCACGCGTAAATGCGTCTGCGAAAACCATTTTAGCTTCTGTCTTCTGGATTCTGGTGGTCAGCAGGCTATGAGGTCGAACAACCATTGGACACCAACTATACTTACCTGTGTTTGATGCTAGATCCTTATGATTTTGGCGAATTTTTATAGCTGGGATATTTGTATGTTCGAGTTTGCTTGCATTCGTGAAATGGATTATTTAATTGTTGACTGAAATAAATATTGAATAAATTTTGCACTTAATTTTAGACGAAATTTTAAACGGCCGTGAGTGCAAAATATTAGTTCAAAGAATGAAGGGTGTTCTAAAATTTATATTAATAGGAGAATACACATTCTAGTATGTACTCCCTAGAATGAATTGAATTAATTTAAACCCAAAAGGCTCCCGTGGAAAATATATTACAATCCAAAATGTATTAAATTAAAGACAGAGTTAAATTAGTGGACTCTTTCAAGGATTAATTACTTCCAAGTTTATAGTATAACTTCGACGCCTTATGAGAACAATTTTGTGTCATTTTGATGCCCCACAGAAAATAAATCTCAGAGTAATTCAAAATCTACAAAAATTGCAGTTAAGAAATATCTTGTCAGTCCCGCGAGGATTCAATAATGCCCCGAAGGAAATGAATACTATAGTCAGTGTTCGATCGATTGTAATACTTTTCAACTGACTAGGTCATACTTACCTGGCGAATCGTACGTCGTCGATGTTACGCAGGTAAAATATAATCAGTTGATGAAGTGGCACGATGTGCAGCTCGGCAAGAGTGTACGGTCACTTTTAATATGCAGCGCGGTTCACGGAACAAACTCTCATTTATCATCTGGTTCTACACTTTCTAAATAGCACTTGCGAGAGTAGCTTCTACGAGAACGTGATATTCTTCCTCTTTACTTATTTAAAATGTTGAGAAACGGGTTCCGCGCGACGGCAACCTATTATAGAAAAGTTTAGCGACACCGGAGTAAGTACACTTTCTGTATTTCTACCTGGCAAGTGCCATAATTCCAGGTTCAAATTTACCGGACCACGCGATCTCGTTTACATCTCTGACACGAGGTTTACGATCTCTGTTTCGCTCGCGGTTGTTGCCATTTCTCCTCGTGATTTCTTTTTCGAACAATTTTCGCCAATTCTATCTCTCATACTTATTAACCTACTTCTTTGAAATCTGATTGGCTATTAAAAAATTCGAATTTAGAACATTTGTGATTCCGGGTCAAGGTGGACCCAAGCCCTACCATTCAATGCCTAAATTGCATCGCGAGGAAGAACAAGAAATGCTCTTATCGTCAATTTTTCTTTTAATTGTATTTAAATATTGTTCATGGAAGAATAGATTTCTTTGCAATTGATGTATTTTTATTTCGTATAAAAATCTACGGTCCACTCGTTCCGCAAGCAGGGCTTAATTATCGCAGTTTTCATCTGGTCAGAACGAAACAGCCTATTCAGCAAACGACAGCATTTTCTAATGCACCGGCAATCGGTAAAGTCGCAGCAGCCGGACCCGATCGGATCGATTAAAGCGAATTAAACGGTGACATTAATTACAGGAAAGCAAGTGTTTCCGAGCTAAGCGTTCCGACCTGGACGTCCGAGATTGAGTAACGAGGTTTGTGTCAATGACAAGAGCGACGAGAATACGGTGCAGAGGAAAGAGAAAAAGACGAAAAAAAAAGAACCGTGTCGCGACAGGCGTTTGCGATTCGTCGGCAAAAAGCCAACACCGGCCAGCATTCGTGATGGCGCCGCGCTGTAAACAGGAAGACGGAAACGAGAACGCGAGCATGAACGCAAGCATGAGAGCGCCCGACGTGCGCTGCCATTGCCGCTGTGCGGAACGGCGTGCCTTTGGCGACTGATACACCTCGGGCTATCGTGATTTCACGTATAAATATTTATACGTGATCAAGGAATACCTGCTCGAGGACACTCTTCGCGAATATTTTCACCGGTTATTACAAAACTGTTTTTTTTTTAACACACACGCGGCTGACGAAGATCGCTGAACACGTCCTCCAAAACGATACGAGCAAGCGAAGTGAAAGATTGCCACTTTTCTAATTTTTACTTTTATGCAACTGCTACTATCGTGTTCATGATTACGAATAATATCCAACAAGATATAATTACGTACTCGTGTAACGAGCGATTTGCTGCCAGTATGCGACGAATGCGCACCATACTCGCCTTCTCGTCCACCGAATAACGATACATTACTATGCGATATTACTAATCGGTTTCGGAAGTAATACTAAAATTGTCTCGTCATAGTAGAAACTAGAAGTAAACACTCTGAATGTGAATGACAACATCATCTGATTCGTATGAATAATACTTGTAAACACATTGGTATAAAATATTCAAACCGTTTCTTCCATTTCTGACCTTGCATGACCTCGATACAGCATTCTATTTAAAAAATTGAAGGTCACCCTCATACCTAACAAAATAGTATAAACTCAAAAAAATTACATACGCCATTGTGTTGCGTGTAAAACACAGTACTACTCTTTCCTCTTTCATCTTTTCCTAATATTTACTATTTACAAGAATAGCGTGAACACCCCGTGTGTCGCCAAGGCCTGGACGATAAACGTCGCGGAATTATCCCCACTACCGCTCGAGAGGCCTCGGACGCCGAGGAGTGTGAACAGAACGCGGCTCGGCTATGTCTCCTGGACGATATATGTCGCTGGCATGACATGAGAATTCATTGTACACTGGGGAAAACACTTCGGACAGTAAAAGAGTTAATAAAAAAAAATCAGCGAACCAATTCGCACGCGATGCCCGCGATCCAGAACGGTACCCGATCAGGCTCAATCAGCGGCACGCGCTAATCCGCATAAACAGTTTACGACGTGCGCGTTGCATCTGCCCGGGACGTTAACAGTGCGATCAATCGGGGGCCTGGTGCACCGAAAGAAACTAACCACCGCGGCAAATTGATTACCCGTGGATGATATTAAAACGACGCGGATGAAACTTTTCGCCCGGCGGAATCTTGGCCGGCTGATAAAAGATTACGGCGCGGATGGGGAGAGGGGGATGGTGGTGGTGGGGGGCTTTACCATTATCGAGTGCCGTGCAACTTTCCCGAAGAAGAACCTGTCGCAGATTATGCCCGGCCACGGGCTGCTGGATAGGGAACATAATAAGCTTTCATGTTTCCTCTGGTAATTCGCGGTCCTCTCTCCCTCTCCTCCTCCTGTTCGTCCCTTTTTTTTTCTCCTCACCGAGATGAACGAACACGTCGGCAACCGGGTAGCATAATCTGAGCGGAAAGCAGAGAGGATGCGACGCCGAGACGCAGCGGTGCTCGCCCGTGTGGAACTTTCAGAGCAGTTTGCATCTTAATTAAGTAATGACGTCGCGCTGAGGACAGTTGATGAAAGCGTCGTCCTCCTTCTCTCTTCGGACCTCCGACGTTCATTCGCGAGACCAGCTGCTTTTAACTTGCAACATTAACGTTGACTTTCAACTAATTCCTGTAACTCGGCAGCGAGCGGGATTCGCCGCGCCGCGAGGCGACGCGACGCGAAGCGCCGTTGTGTAATCGCGTTCGACGACGCGACGCGTCTATCGACAACGTTGCGCAACAAGGTCTAATGCACCGTTGTCTCGCCGCTCATTCTTTGAACCGGGTAATTGATTATTATAATTGGAGCAGCGGCGATCGAGCGTGTTTGCGGGCCGTGACGTTCCGCGAAGGAAAGTTGCACGTGGCCGCGATCGAAAGCGGCTAATTACCGCGGAAGTCTGCGCTAATGTTTTTGCGGACATCTCTGAGGGAATCGACGTTGCGCGTTGTTTCCTTCTATCTGTGAATTTAGTCGATCGGGGTTGCGGATCTTTTTATGCAAAATCGATTGCGAGACTGGAGCCAAGTAGAAATTTCCTTCTTTTTTTAATAATTTAAATGTTTTAATTAATAGTTCTATTAGACTGTTTCAAAATTCGCAGATTCATTTGTCTCGTAAATGCGTAAAGTCTGCAATCTAGTACGGTGAACTCGAGATATGTGTCAGCAAGACGGCTCTTGCCAGCGACGTTTATCATCCAGGGCTTGGCGACATATATAGAGAAATCACTGTAGTCAGCATTATGTATTTATTGAGTTGAAAGTGTGTGTAACTTCCGTGGTTTTGTCGGGTGTTTGGGAGATTAGGAGTGGCACGAGGAGTGGTATTTTTAATATTTTGTTGGAGAGTTTGTTTACTGCAAGCGCATAAAGTTTAATCTGCAGCTGGGTCTGTTAATCTCTTAAGATAATCCTGCTCTGCAGAAAAGAACGAAATCAAAGTTAATGTAATACTTTATTTTGTGATTGTTAAAAATTGCTCGGTAATATTAAGAAATGTTAATAGCATGCTAATCGCAATTGTACAAAAACTCAGGTACCCATTCATACATTTTTTATTCCGAAAAACAAAAATCATTGTTTACCTAATACGCAATCGAACGCTTTCGACAGCACCCTACTACACAACTGAACATGTATTACGTCTTCCAACCACGGAAATTGAATTTCTAATTAATTCCAGGTTCGATTAATCTCAAGAAATGTGAATGCACACAAACGCGTTCCATTTACTCGTTAACTCGGTCGTGATTCGTTATGCTTCTTCTTGCGGTCTTCGTAATCTACCATCGATCGCATGAATAAAGTGGAAAGTACACATAGTTCTACACACCGGTATAATTTAGAGCAAGCCATAATGGCGTTCTGGTGCAATAAATTTAGAAAATTGTTAAGTAAACAAAAACGTACGTCGTAAACCGCCACTTTCCTTTATTTTATACATTCCTCTGCTTTACTGTGCTATTAAAAAAAAAAAAAATAGCTTAGTATTTCAATTAAGCACATACTGAAATCGAATATTTAACAGCTGTTATTGATAACAGCTATCGACAAAATTGGTATGTCTGAGAAATACGAGCAAATTTTGTTAACACCACAATTTTTAAGAATATTATAAATATTTACAATGTAAAATGGTACAATAGGGTACAGAAATTTCTGGTTACACGGGGTATGCAAGATAGACCTTTGTTTCCAATTGCAATTTTACTCTTATTGAAATATACATACAAATTGCTTGGACATCATCAGTGTCTATCCATTGCGCACGAGTCAAAAATTATATTAGATTCCGTATTAAAATACAAGGGGCATGAAATTGTGCACCAATGTAACAAATAAGATTATTCTAAATAATTTTATTCGATTATTATAACTAACATTATTCGGTAAGAAATAGAAGATCAACTGTGGTCGAATTTAATCTATAGCACCACGCAAAGATTTCATATAAAACACCGAACCGTTCTGCACAATTTGGACAGACAAACGCTTTCTACGAGCAAACGTGGCCAACCATAAATCCAAAAGACATTCTACCGAGTCCATTAAACGGTCCGCAGAAAACAAACGCGCCTTTATCGTTGTCTTTCACATGCCACGTTCCGTGCCGACTATTATTTAAACTTCCGTCAGACGTGACAGCTCGAATGTGAAGTGAAAAATCTATCCTGTCTCAAACTTTTGCACGCCGTTGCGCTTTTCTGCGTGATATTCGGTGGTTTTCGCGAGAAAAGAAAAGAGCAAAAGTTGTCTGAAAGGGAAACGCTCGGCGAGAATTTACTCGAGCGATCTTCGGCTTGCAATTTCACGGCTATTGAAATTACACGGAGAACCGAATTTACCGGGCACCGGCGGGCGTACACGTGTCGAAACAATGCCCGCGTGAGTGGACGAGGTAACCGACCAACCAGAGGGAAATTAATCGCTCGAATCGTAACGAAGCAACCGGTTGTTATATTCCCCCCCCCCCTCCCGCCGGGCAGGATTCAATTTTGCGGGGGCGGGTTTTCTTTTTAAAAAATCCAAAGTTCGTGGCACTACCCACCCACGACAGCCACGTACGCTTTTTACCGGTTATGCTTGGACGAGCAGTTTTCCAATTCGATAAAGCGTTTCGCCGAACGACGCGTTTCCGACGTCGTTGAAATGTCGCCGGAGCGGAAAAGAATTTTCCGTGCGGAAGGCTCCGGCGATCCCCCTGCGTCATATTACGCGCTGAGCTATTGTGGAATGCGTATTTCATGGGAATGTTTCGGAATTATTCGCGGGAACCTCCACGGCTCGCCGTCGTCGTTACGCCGCCAATTCCGCGGACGTTTGTTTGCTCGAATTGAAGCCGGAAACTTCCCCGAGACACAAGCACCCCCGGAAAAACGCCGGAAAATATCTCGGCGATGTCGCGAGCATCCTCTTCCCCCTCCCCTCCCCCCGGTTTTTACCTAATTCTACATTATTGCTGTTCTTGAGTCTACCGTACTGTTGAGTCTTCGTAGGTTCGAAAGTCCCTGTTGCGTTTTTCGTAGGTTGCCTTAAAGTCTTGTTGTTCTCCTCGGTATCAGGATGTACAGTAAATTCTCGATATATGTCAACAACACGGGTCTTGCCATCGACATATATCGGTCCAGGTCGTATCGAACCGTGTTGTGTTTACACTCCTCTTGACTCCTCCTCTCCCCTTGGCTCCTCACGGAGTATACCCTGCGGTAGTGGGGATAATTTCCGCGACATTTTCCCTCCAGACTTTGGCGACATATATAGAGAAATCACTGAAAAAATTTTTTTTTGGTGTTGTCAAGTTGACCTTCATTTTTTGAAATGGCACTTTGTATTTTTGACTTGACAATATTATAGCCCGTATCAAGACGAATTCAACGATCTAGTATTCCATGACCTTCGGATGACCTTGAAGGCAAAGAAATGAAAATTTCAAGAAAAAATGACAGTCTGCTTGAATGAGTGATAATAATACCAACTTGGATACCACGATCCCCTGACTTGTCACCACTTGATTTTTTTTATGGGGTCATTTATTTATGCTGTTCATGCTCTGTTTATGCTAAAAAAAATTTTTTCCGAACTTCTTTTTATTGCAATGCATAGCCAATCGAAAACTGATCAACTGTTTGTTTGTCAGATTATCGCAAGTACTTGAAAAATCGTGAAAAGTGTTACGTGGGACACCCTGTATATAGAGAAGTCTCTGTATTGTGTACTGGAATTGATATTTCTAAACTGAGAAAGTTTATAGTACGTTTCTGCTAACATTATAACGTGAACAAGAGTAATGTGTATAAATATAATTTTATTCCCAGCTCACTTCATTTCCAATTTGTTTAATCCTGTATCTATACAAATTTTAATGTGCTGTTTAACAAGACAACAACGTTGCTCTTGCTTCCTAAACCGTTTAACAGGAAGATGAAAAGTGCAGCGAAAGCAGAAAATAAAAATGCAATTTCTTCATTCTTGCCACGGGACCTTGTACAAACTCGCATTATTTGTCGCGTTATATGAGACAGCAAACCGTCCTTGATGACATCTATATGTTATTATTTAAATTTGAGAAGTATTCTCTTATCGATGTACAACGTACACTCGTGTTTATACTCTTTTCCACGGCGGTTAAATTGCAACAGATGCAGTGCACTTTCCGTAACAAGCGAACAAATATTTGGTAACGAATTCTTCGTATTTACTCTTGAATTTATGCAATTCAGAGCTGCGTGCTTGACAATTTAATAATAATTACTTAGCAAATATACGCGATCGTTTGTTGGGCTGAATTGTGGTTTTAATCATCTGTTTCACCCTAGCTCCTAAACCTAGCTCCCAAAAATTGTTTCGTGAGCCTAATTATGTTCATGTAAGCTCTAAACATTTTCTGTGGGCCCTAATATGCTCTTCTAAGCTCTAAACATTTTGTGTGGACCCCAACTATTTTTCAAAAACTGCGCAATACTTTTAGAATCTTTTTATGGTGTCCAACAATTTTTTCGTAGGACCTAAATATTGTTTGTGCAACTATTTGTTTAGCAACTATTTTTTCTAGGCTACACAATTTTAATGTTCTTTGATTCCTAAATATTTGGTGCCAGTCCCAACTATTTTTTATGGACCCTAGAATTTTTTTAGAGGTTCTCGAATTTTTTGGTGAACCCTACCATTTCTCCTGCAGGTCCTAAAATTTTTTCACGAGGCTCAATTTATGCAGACTATATTTACTATGTAAAACTGAACGAGACATTCTTGCCGGGAACATAAAATGTTAACAGAGATTTCTTACGTATATCGAGGCCAGAATTTTCCTGATTCCATAACTGGCGATATATTCCCCCGAAAAGTAACTGGACAGTAACTGATAACGTAAATCCGATTTTCCTCTCGTTAATATCTACCCGAACGCGGCCAGTTTACCCGGTAACGTGTTCCGATCGACCCGCGTTCGATCCGTCGACTCGAATACAATGTCTGCTAACTACTAAGTCATTACAATCCTATTACACGCACTGGTAATGGTGTTCGTAATTATATTACACACCGTTTCGCCCACGGTTAGCCGTTCGTTCGTCCTCTGTTATATTTCAGATATCGTTTAATCATTCGCCTTTTAATTTGATAGTCTGTTGTGCTGAATCAGTCGTTTTACATGTTCGCCCGAGTTTTTTTGATCTCGTTTTGCCTCAGTCCATCGATGTTCGCGACTCTGTCTGTCTCGGTAATTGCTGGAGCATAATTTAATTTGTCTGTAAACTTTGTACCGGAATATGCATATGTTACTGCATTAGTTCTAATATATTGCTCTAGACTACTTTATTATCACAATACCATATAGAAGATGGATACCATCTTCTCTAAAATAAAATTTTTAAAAATGTTTTATATACCTGTGTCTTTTAACAGTGACTCTTACAGAGGGAGTAACATAACAATACAACGAGATAAAATGAAAGAAAGCTCAACACAAAATTAATTGGTGTCTACAACAGAGATCGAAAAATTCTGTGCAATTTTCTACTTCAACGATTGCCACGGCCACAACTTTGAAAACTCGTATATACGATCAAATCGCAGATCAACGGGCCGATTCCATTAGCATCGCGGTAGCATATTCGCGACATTCCGCTGTGGCTGGAAAATCGACAGCACTTAGGGAAGCGATAGCGTCGTCAGGATTAAATTTTTATTCGTTGAACAGTAACTTCGGTCCGGTCTTGGCTGGCCTAGCATCAAGATCCTCGTTCCGTGGATCGTTTCCGCGTGGATGGGGGGTTAGAGGGGGATGATCGAGCGAACGTTGCCGGGGTTTGAAATTCTCGCCGTGCAAGCAGCCTCCCTTCCGTGTGTCGAACGCATTTCGCTTTGCCCGCCGCGCCCGCCCATCGTCGTTCTCGACTTCCGAACGGCAATAATATTGTTCATTATTGGCGTTCCGAAAAATTCCGGTTTCCCTCGGCGAGCCAGTAATTCCCTCTGGAGAGGGCGCAACGGCCATCTAAAGGGGTGGTTTTCGAACGGTGAAGGTTGGTGCGCGTATCGGCGGCTGCGCTTAATGCATTTACAACGTCGCGACCATAAAACCGAGGCAGTAAGGGGTTAACCGGGCCGCGTATCGCTTTCCAAGGGCCAGCTTTCCCGATTCCCAAGAGAAAGAGCGGGGGCGTGGAGTCTGGATGCTCGTTCCCGGTTAAGAGCTCAGGTGGTTTCTCGGAGAGCGCGTCTGCGAGAGAGGCTCGAGGGTCTCGTTTAAGGCGAGCCGAAGTTCGAGGGAGGTCGAAACCGGCTTGTGGACTTCAGGCAAGATCGGTTTACCGCGCTCGATACTCTCGCCGCTCGTAACGAAAACCCACCCCCCGGCCTCGCCAAGCGAGAGAAACCTCACCCGATCTCCACGAGCGAGAGGAGACTCCTCCCTCCCCCTATTTCCATGAGCGTCAGGCAACTACCTCCGATCTCTAAGAGTGAGAGAAAACTACCCCCGATCTTCTAGAGCGACAAGAAACTACCCCCGATCTCAACGAGCGAGAGAAACAACCCACGATCTCAAAGAGTACGAGAAACTACCCCCGATCTCCAAATGTGAGAGGAAACAACCCTGCATCTGCAAGAGTCAGAGGGATCGACCCCCGACCTCTATGAGCGAGAAGAAACTGTCCCCGAATCTCCAGGAATGAGAGGGAATTACCCCCGAATCTCCAGGAATGAGAGGGAACTACCCCCGATCTCCACGAGTGAGAAGCAACAATCCCCGATTTCCAAACATGGGAGGAAACAACCCCCGATCTGCAAGATTCAAAAGGATCGCCCCCGACCTCCAAGGGCGAGAAGAAACTACCCCGGATCTCTAAGAGCGTGAAGAAACTACCCCCGGTCTCCACCAGCGAGAGAAACAACCCTCGACCTCCAGGGATAAGAGGGAGCTACCCCCGTCCTCCGCGAGTGAGAATCAACAATCCCCGATTTCCAAACATGGGAGGAAACAACCCCCGATCTGCAAGAGTCAAAAGGATCGCCCCCGACCTCCAAGGGCGAGAAGAAACTACCCCCGATCTCCAAGAGCGTGAAGAAACTACCCCCGATCTCCTCCAGCGAGAGAAACAACCCCCGACCTCCAGGGATAAGTGGGAGCTACCCCCGTTCTTCGCGAGTGAGAAGCAACAATCCCCGATTTCCAAAGGTGGGGGGAGACAACCCCCGATCTGCAAGAGTCAAAAGGATCGCCCCCGACCTCCAAGAGCGAGAAGAAACTACCCCCGATCTCCACGAGCGAAAGAAACAACCCCCAACCTCCAGGAATAAAAGGGAGCCATCCCCGATCCCCCTCCCCGAGAGAGAGAAAACCAGGGATCTCGATAACCAAGGAAACCCACCCCTTCCTTGCAAGATCGACGACTACAACCCTTCGAGTACCCTCTCACCTACTCTCGCCTCGTTTGCTTCCTCCTCGTCTCACCTGTGCGTACACAAATGGGGGAGACGTCGACGCGAGGAACCTCCGCGTTTAAACACACTGGCGGAACTCAACCGCAAACAGAACCTAGACCGTGCTCCTCTGAATCCGACTTGCCGAAAGAGAAGATGAGGAGTACGAGGCGGGAGGGGTGGGCTTACAGTGAAATCAGTGACGCTAGGTTCGCGGACGGCTCGACTAAGAAGAGTTCGCTGAATTCTGACTGGGGCTGTTGCGGAGGCGCGAGGGTGAAAGTTTCATTGATGAAGAGGAATTGTTTGTTTGGAGGATGGTGCGAGCCTGTTTTGGATTTATCGGGTCGGGTGGAAGATGGTGCGAAAGTGGAGAAGATAAGTTGTATTATGCACTTGATTATAAGGGTTGTGTGACGAATGCGTTTTTGTTGCATGTTGTTGAGGGTGCAGCAATGTCTGTTGAGGATCTTTAGGAAATTGTTTCCGTTGGTTCCGATGACATTTGATAACATAAATGAAATAAGAGTAAGATTTACAAGTTTAACATTTACAAGTTAAATTCCTCATTTTCTGGTGAATTAGACGAGTAGTTGCTGTATTAGGCACAATAGAAAAATTAACGTGTCTACGAGAAATACCTTTAAATATTTATAAACAGTGTACAGTAGAGCAGCAGCCAAATGGATTTTTCTTTTTTATTATTAATCGTTGCAATAAGTTCAACATAAAATATTGACGTTGTTAAGTTCTTTTAATCTTTCTACTCTCTTAAATCTCGCCTACTCGTGTTTGCCATAAATGCGTAAAATCATCGTCTAGTCATAAGAATGGTCTACCATCTGAGGGTTAACAGTAACAGCGAACATTTGTTGTAATTATCTTTTAAGAGGGAAATATTTATTTCTGCATTTAACACTTTGATCGCCAAACTAGAAACCCCCAAAATTCCATAAAATCAAAGTAAGTTATTTAATGAAATAAAAATTCCTCCAACTTTCTTGCATGTTACAGAGCCTAATCAAATTTGGTACAATGAACGTAAAAACGTATATATCAACGTAAAAATTCATTTTAAAATCTGGACCAATAATTCCGTCAGCCATATATGGGTGACGTGGCATTCAACGTGTTAATAGAGTTGCGAAAAGGGCCGCAGGATCGAATCATGGTTCCTCTACCGTCGCTCACGCTCCACCCAGAAGCTTTTCGCTTAAACGCTATCGTCAGTAGCCTCTTCCTTGTCCCAGGTTTGTTGACTGTCCGCTGACAGCGAAGGCTCACTGTGGCTCGGTTAGTTTCGAGGTTGGTTAGTTTAGCGCGTGTGCAGCCACCGCCGCCGTCGCCGCAGCTATTTGCTCGGGGAAACGAGACGCTTGTTTCATAAGCGAGGGGCAAGAACCGCCATCCAACCCCTTCGAACGGGACACAGGAAATTTCCGAGGGGCGTCCCTGAGATCGGGAAAGGATCCGAGCGACTCGAAATAGTGGATCCTCCTGGTGATGAATGCGCGGGAATTGCTACGAGCCGAGCTGGCAACTCGACACGGAGAAGTACGAGCCGCTGGAATGCCGGTGACGTTGATCGATCAGGAAAAGGAGTGTTGTTGATTTGATCGTGGGATTTGAATCGATGCCCGTGGACCGTGCTTTTTCACCGAAACACGCTTTGCCCTTGAGTTTATGGGAAACTTGATGCAGCCTGGATTGCTTTCGAAGTTGTGTAAATCGCGTTAAATATTGAGCCTGAAATTTCTTTACAACCGGAACGATCGATTTCTTAACACACGCGTGTGCTATCTTTTTCTTTAGGAGTGTACACGGAAATGATATGGGAACGAAAACTCTAATTGTGTTCGCAGGTTCGAAAAAAATTATGGTAAATGAATGCCGAGTGATATATTTTGTGCTCTCCGAAATCAATTTTGTTCTGTTTTAATACTGTTGGGATAAAGAAAATGCTTTCTCCAGTGCAATTAATGCTAATCCAATGTTAATTCACATATTTTTTAAATAAAAATATTGCTTCTTTTATTAACTGTTTATTCTGGAAGATCATCGATTAATTGTTATTACTTTCTAAAGAATGGTATTAAGAATGTAATACGGCGAAGGCTGAACCTCATATGTGACTGATAATTACATAAATGTGTCCAATAAGTCACGTTTGTAACAAGTGCATCGTTTGATTAGAATTTCCATTAGAATTTAAAAAAACCAATCACCGTCGCTAATTCCGACTCCCGTTCCACACGAATGAAACTCCTTCGAAAGAGAGCAATCTTTAAGACCAGTGTTAACGAGTCTCGATTAATGATTAATGATGAGTTGTCAATCTCAGCGCAGACTCGAAACAAATGTGGCAACTATGGTTTTCAAGAGCATTTATTCCCGAGCGTCGCGAGTCCGCGTGGGCGTCGGCAAGGTCCCCGTGATCCTCGGTCGAGCGTATCGCGTGAAAAATGACGGGTCAGTTTAATAAAAACGAAGTATAATACGTGCGCTGCACACGGCAGAGCTATTTGTCGGAGGGTCGCCGCGACGTCGAGAGACATTTGACAAGCACGAAAAGCCAACTGTTCAACGTGCAAAGTTTTCGAAATATTTTCCCCGTTGGTAGGTATGTGTGTACGCGTCTCTCTCTCTCTCTCATTCTCTCTTTCTCTCTCTCTCTATATATATCTACGTGTGTTTTCCTTATGTACCGATTCCCTTGATTCGCCACGTTCGCCGATCCCTCGGAAAGAAATTCCGTCGACGTTTCTTCCCGGTCCGGCTGTTGAATGGACGTTTTATGACCGGCGGGAGGGCAAATCGATCGATACGCTTTGACAACTGGCCATTCCGCGAGTTAAAAATAAGAAGCATGAACGAAAAAGTAGGAGGAATCGGGGCGCGGGGGTGGTGGTTGTAGGAAAAAGAAGAAGGATGTGGGCCGATGTCGCGACGTCTAATAAAATCCTGATAAAAAACCGTCGGTCTAAGACGACATTCGGACGCCTCTCGTCCTCTTCTATTTTCCTCCTCCAAGGATCCTACTCGCGTCCTCATCGGTCCTTCTTGCATCCTACTCGATCCTACCGGCAGCGTCTTCCTCGAGCTGGATTCCGTTTCTTCGAGCCACCCCCTCTCTCTTTCTCGGTTGAAATAGTTTCCTGTCCGCTTTCGGACGTCCGCCTCGCGTCTTGACAGAGCTCCGCCATTAATTACACGAGCCGTATAAATTTAATGAAAATTTCTGTCCCCGCGACGACGAAGCCCGACCGCCTCGATTGCTTTGTCACTATGCTAATAAAACCCAGCGAGCATTGCGCGACCGAGCGAGCTTACGGGTCGAGCAGGTCACCTTTGTCGAAGGCCGACGCGTTTTCGTTTCCGCGAATTTATCGAGCTTCAGCGGATCGGGAATGCGAGAGAACAATGCGATGGTATTCGCGGTTCGATTTGCTGTGCTGGTAATTTGTCAAATTGGGTGGAGGACCTTGTTGTATAGAGGAATTGGGGGTTGAAGGATGTTCGGTTTCCCTGGGGTTTGGGGGCTTCTGCTGTATTTATATCAATTTAGTATTAAAACGTCCTTTAAAACAGTACAGTGATTTCCCTATATATGTGGCCAAGGCATGGATGATAAACGTCGCAAAATTATCCCCACTACCGCGGGGTATACCCTTCGTTTTCTGGACGATACACGACGCTGACAAGATCCGACAATATCGATAATTTACTGTATAACTTTTTTCGAAGTGGATCAAACGACCTGACTTTTTGTGAGCAATTAAAAGAACCGGGTTTCCAAATGATGTGGAGAAAAGATTTTGAAAAAATTGCAAATGGTAAGAATTACATGAGAAAATAAAAATGGCACTTTTTTTCTATTTTTTCTTTATTTGAGCCTCTAATGAAAATTTAATATATGCCTTTTGTAGATCTATGTTAGTTATACACATGCTGAAAATCTCATCGGAATCGAACTAGTTAAATAATAATAGTTTGGTCAGTTTTTGCTAAAAATCCACAGATTCTAACATCTTTCGATGCGTGTCGTTTTTATCTGCGTCAACCGATTTCGATGAAATTTTCAGTATGTGTATCACTAACATAGATCCAGAAAACACATTTTTTAAATTTTCATTAGAGTCCCAAATAAAAAAGTTTTCGAAAGTGCTTTTTGTAGTTGCTCTTATAATTCGTAGCAATTAGAATTTTTTCAAACTCTGTTTTGCACGTCATTCGATAAACCAATTCTTCTAATTGCTGAAAAAGAGTCTGGTCGTTTGGTCCAATTTAATAAAAATTATACTGTTTTAGTCTTTCATGTATTTACACTTTGCACTCTATGTGGATTAGGTTCCCAGGTTATCATTCTTTTAAAATGTATTTTATGTCCACACATTTTGTAATGTTGTAGATAACGACAAGTATGTTAAAAAAAGATTCCTTTTTACGTACATTTATTGGTATATTGTGAATATTTTTGTTGTACATTTCTTTTTAAGAAGAAGACGAACATGTCCAGGAACCTGTAGTTCAAACGCATCCTCCCAGAGGTTCCGGAAGGTTCCTCCCGAACCGTTTGCAAGTTGGTTTTAAGGGTCAAACTTTGGAGGGTGGTTTCATCCCCCTCAAACTTGAGTTACCGCAGCTAAAAAAATTCTATCTATTGTTTTTGGCTGTTCTACAAGCCTGCAGTTTTCTTATTGGAACAAACTTTCTTCCGAAGTTTTTTAATCAAGATACGAACTTGCTCTTTCTTTATAGACTTTTTGTAATTCTCTACAGTGATTTCCAAAATTAAAACCTG
>CM052125.1:13348270-13368213 GCA_028454245.1 Halictus quadricinctus | reverse complement strand
CGGAGCTCGGGCCGGGACAGTGTTCGGGACAGTCGTTCGTTGAAAAATCGATACGGAAGCTCGAATGGGCCATCGGGATCGCAAATGGTACTCGAAGATGCCAGGAGCCTGTGTTCTCCTCTCTCGGCGCTTTCTTTTCGCGCGCGCTCGACGATACAGGCCGTGTCGTTCGATAAGCATTTTCGCGTGTTTAAAAGCTGCCGAACGATACTGTCTCGCCCGGTGAAAGCTTCCGAGCGTTCATTGTGCCGGGATATACAGAGTCTTGACACCGTTCTCTCGCTCGAGGCCAGGCCAATGGAGAACGGTACTTCGAGAACGCTCGAAGGGGAACGGGGAACCGTGGACCTTCGCGTGCCGATTCTCGATTCCTGCCCGGTCGTTACCTGTTCTGCTCGCGATTCTGTTAGACGATTACTATTTGTAGAGTGCTGGGAGATTGATGATACAACGGTTTCATTGTTTCTTCGTACCTGGATACTCGAAGCGACACCTTCAATTTGCTCGATTCGAGTTCAACGGGGCACACCGCGAATATTATTGCGAAAAATTTTGTTTTCCAGTGATCTCTCGATCGAATAAAAATATCTTTTCACAGGGTGTTTAGCCAACACCTTGACTTTACTTTCACATTTTCTTTTATTATTTACAATTACGAAATGACGATGTTATCGGAGGGTAAACAATTTTTATGCGAACTTAATCGGATGATCAATAATTAAAAAAAAGTGAAAAATGGCGGCTGTTTGAAGAATGCAATCAAAATTCAATAAAGTAAGATTACAACTCGCAGTTGTGATTTTGTTACGCGATCCAACTTGTACTGTTATAATACAGAAATTGTACGTATATTTTTAAAAGTTTAATAAAATACCCAGACTGCACCGGGGAGCACCGATGCTTCATTTTCCCCTTGAAACAGTTAATTTCCAAAAAATCATTTCCAGATAAAGCCGTCACGAAACGCCAGAGATTATTCAGTGCACGAGCACAACTCTCCGGGCAACAGGCAATAAACACCTATCACGCATTAGCAGCATGCTCCGCCGAAATTCAACGCGATAAAAAGTTTAATAAACACCGAGCAATATTTTTATTCGACGGGGGAAAGCAATCGAGCGTTGAGTAATAGAACAAATAAACGAATCGCCGTAAACGGACGGCGTCCGGTATAAATGTATTCGCGACCGGTCGGCCAACGAACGATAAACATTAATTCCTGCACTTTCGCGTAAACTTGCTAATCCCATTAAACCAGGCGGATCGAAACCCTATACAGAGGTTGATGCGAGTAATCCGAGAGGCTCTTGCCTCTTTCTCCGGGGCAAATAAAAGAAAAAATGGCTAAGGAGAAGTGGAAGAAAGCGATCCATCCTACCAGCGACCTCGTTTCACCCTCGTCACGCCCCTTTCCCGCAAACTTTACAAGGTCTCTAAACACAACTAAACGAGCCAGAGCAGAGAGAGGGAGAGAGAGAGAGACAGCGAGAGGGAAAGAGAGAGGGGGTTGGCTTGGTTGCGTAGCTTCGAAAGGGTTAATTGGCCCTGCTCGATTGAAAGGGTCCAGGACGCGGGATGGATTCCGAGCAAGGTTGCAGCGGTCGTTAAACCGAGCTAGCAGAAACCTCTCCGTGGGGGTAGTTTCTACCCCTCACGAAGAGACGTTTACGAGCACGAAGAAGGCCGGACGACGCCTAACGCTCCACGTCCGGGGCTCATTGTCAAAAATAACAAGCGATCGCCCGGCTGACAACGAAGTCCACGGCAACTTTGACGAGGAATAAACGCTGCGAATGAAGGCTCAACGGCGAATTAGAGTCCTCCAGGTAATGCCCGCGCTCCACAGCGCGCAGCATCCGGGAAGCATGCCAAAGGAACGTTCACCGAGTCGAGAAAAATTGTACGGGACCGTGTAACGGCGGAATTTATCTTTCTCTAAAACCGGGAAATCGTTTTCGAAGACTCGAAACGCTTGTTCGATTGCGGAATTAATTTTTCTTCGATTGGGTAAATCATTTGTGTGGCCGAAATCGAGGTAGAGGAAGTCGTTCTGAACTTGCATAATATATAGAGAAGTTACGAGTGTTTTATGGGAGATGAAGCTTCTCCGAATTGTTTGCGTAACTTGCTGCACAAGAAGTATACCTTCTGTTTTTAATGTGGCGCGAGAGGAAATGTAGATGTTTTTTTCTGGATGGATGTGGATGAATATTTATTACAGGTTGCTAAGAAAAATTATTCAATATTTATATGGTATATATATGGAACACACTGTGCTGAGTAGGAGAGTCTTAAACATGGGTCGAAAGGACAACCGTTTCGGAGATTTAAACATTTCTGTTTGTTAACAGCACGATTCAATTACTACTGACCTTTTGATATTTACAGAAGATTTTCCTCGTGTCCTGCTTCCGTTTCTATACGGGCTTGTGCAATAACTAACGAACTGTGCAATATTAATAAGATCCACGAGTCGCCACTTGAATGAGGATATTCAGAACGCGGTTTATAAACTTATGCAAGTAACTTGATCGTATGCTAGCAAACGAAAATGTTCGTATCTCAGAAACGGTCGACCTTTTGACCTATGTTTATTAAGGCTTTTTACTCAGCACAGTAAAACCGAATGGTTTTTTTGAACACCCTGTATACACCCTGTATCTTAGGCATTTTATAAAACATAACACTCTTTTTAATAAAAGAGAACATTTCATTATGAGTCTAAAATAAAACTAATAAAGTAGAGGGGACGATTACATTCTGTCAAATGGATTTGTTCATCAAGAATAATCTGAAAAGATACACTTCGAAAAAATGATTCTAGCAAATTACCTATGATAATGAAATTGAACTATTCGAGAGTCTGCTAAAACTTGGAAAAAAATTGGCGCCAAGCGGGGGATGGTTCAATAACCACGGGCGGTTCGATCGAGGGAGTGGTTCTGGAAAAAGTTTGATTGGCGTGGCGTTCGCGTAGGCAGAAAACAAAACTTATCGGAGAACGGGTTCCCGGGTCCTATTAGAAGCATTCTTGGCACTCGAAGAAGGTGCCTATCGAGGGCGATTTCGAGAGGGGTCACGATTCGCGAAACTTGGAAATCTCGATCTAACTTTATGAAGTGCGGCGCCAACCTCACTGGCAGTTCGTGCCAGTGGCATCACGTTCGATGGTGAGCTCGCCCCTAATTTCACCGAGCCCCCTCTCCGCGAGAATCCGTACCCCCTTTTTCCGCGCCCCGGCACCCGGAAACTGTCAGGACGATTTGCTTCCACTCGTAAAAACACTTTACGTTCGTTACAAGTTGACGGGCTCCGCGGAACATTTCATCGAAAGCAATCGAGTTTAATGGTTCCTCGCCGATGATTGTGCTCGGTGCTGTTCCGGAACACAATTTTCCTAGGGTCTCTAGATTTTTCTGTAAACGCTCCATTTTTTCGAGTGTCGAGGCTCGAGCATCGTTTTTGTAACGTTTAACGCGAGAAGTGGGATTTTGTGCTCGAGTGTTTCGATGGAATGTTTCTCGTGACTACATCAGTGAATTTTGAGATTACTTGAACGGAGTACTTTTGCAGTATATTTATAGTATATTTTTTGACTTTGAGAGGAACGGTTTTAACCGATTGTTTATATTTAACAGAAGCATGTACTAAATAGAGAGTCATACTTGTATTGTTATTGGTCGTTAGACTTTTCTTTTGATCAGGTACTTTTCTTAACCAAAGAAAATATCCAAGCTAATCATTGTTCCGACAAAAATTTAAGTTTCTGATCGTTTCGACTTCCATTCGACCGAGTCGGAAGCACGTTCCGCGACGGATGATAAATATTCAATGAATACTAATTAAAGAGCACTAGCATTTAAAATTCTGATAGTCAAGAATAATTTTTAAATTGAATTCTAACGAAGAATCTCCTCTGGAAGTTAATTGCCGATCGTTTTCGACGGGGAAAAACCTTTCAAACGAAAAAAACTGATCTCCATCTTTCCACTATTAAACTTCCAAAAGACCTTAAATAAATTTCCAAATCAACCCTCCGTCTGCCACCATTTTTTTTTTCTTTACGAATAATACTTTTTACCGTTCTAGGTTTCAAAAAAATCTAACAAATTTCTGGAATACGTATTAGAGTCCCTATTTTAATTAATATAATATGAAATAAATATCGAAAAGAAAGTAATTCAACAGAGAAATTTCGTTTGGAACTCGAACGACCCAGGTTGCTCAGATGGTTAAAATATTACCTTAAGGATTAAAATTTCAAAATTAAAATACCTACAGACCGTATACGGTTAATCGACTCTGTCATTTCAGTATATGGCGAAAAAATAATGTGCACCGGAAAAAAAAATAGAACGGTGGGCAAGACTTTTCTCGTCGGGTTCAATATTTCACTATCGACTCAATTGCTTTAGCTTCGGAATCGACGGCGATATCACGGTCCACGAGGATCATACATAAATGAAGGCAGTTTGAAAGTCAGCCCCGTTCGCCATCGGGCGAGCAGGGACTCTAACAGCCAGTTTCAACCCCCGATAGACACCTCGGTGCATCCCCGGGGAGCATCGTTTCTTCGGCACCGTTCGCCGGGTCCTGGACAGCGTAAAATGAAGAAGCGTGTGTACGTCGGTAATGGAGTCACTTTACCGGGCACCGGGATAAAAAAAAAAGCGAAATTGACGAGGTCGTTAAGCACTTTCATTTCAGCGCGCCGCGCCGCGCAGCCGACGTCGGCGTCGCGTCACGGCGACAAAGCTAAAGTGGCCAAAAAACGACGGCTACCGGTCTATCCCGGGGGTTAAACGCACCCCACGGCAGAATTATTTAACCTTCCCGCGTAACTCTGTCACTTACACTACCGTCATAAGCAGCAAAACCTGCGAGAATGACGTTTTTGTTATGCTGGACAACAAAATGCATACAGAGCCCCGGTTCCACATGATGCGATCAAAAGAATCTGGTTTCTTCCATGTTTGTTGACGAGCAAAAATTAATAGGTGGAACACAAGATACTACAAACAATGATGTCACATTATTCTCAACTTATTGCAATTATTAAGAAAAGATTTAAGTTCCTATTTGGTTTCCGTTTCTTACAATTAATGACAATTTTTATATTGCATAGAGGTCCGGAGACTAGGGATGATGCTTTTTAACCCTGTGAAATATCTTTTTAGTTATTGTTCCGTTTACACATTTTAAAAATTTCTTGTATATGGAAGAATGTGTTTAATTTGCTTGAGAATGGAATGGTAGAAGGGATTCACACAGAAATTCGGAACGAAAGGGCTAGGTAGACAGAGTGAAAAGTTTCGTAAAAAGATATGAGAGGGTGTGATGCGTTTAAGAGAAACAGAGGGTGAGGGTGTGACAGTTTCCACTGAGAAAGGGAGACACACAGCTCAACCGGTGGTGGCTTATAGGGGCGTGACCCTAATGCCGATAGCGTACAGAATGTACATGTCTGTATTTGCGAATGAGCTAAAGAAGCGAATGGAGGAGGGAGGGATGCCGTGAGCCAATGAAACGGGATTCAGAAAGGGAATGGGAATAATGGATAATGTTTACGTATTGAATTAGAGTGGGGAAGAGTGTGGACGGCGTGAAGAGGAAGCTGACGGTGACATTCCTGGATTATAGTTTGAGATAATCGATGGCGGGAGTATTGTGAACGTGAGAACAACAAAATATAATAAATATCTGTAAGAACAATAAAATATAATAAATTGGGTCAGGTAAGACAATTGGTATTGTATAGTTGTGTAAATAAGGGGGTGGGAAATTTATATCAGGTGATAGATTATAAATTTAATGCTCACTCATTTGGGATTTTCTAGTAAGGATTCTTTTCGTTAGGGTTTCAATGACATATTTTTATTTTATTTATTTTTTACTTGGGGTGCTGTCTGTGCAACCGTTTTTGTAATTTAAGTAGAAATAAAAGTAATTGTAATTTAGGTCGGATAGTTCTACAACTAAGGGTCTGGACAATTTACAGAATAGATGAAAGATTGTAGATTCATATGGGGTGGTTTGGGATCTCCCATTTTTTATTGGGGGTGCAGTGCAATTGAAACATTTTTGCTTCCACTGTTGGTTTTTATTTGATCTATTCTCGCCTGAGGGGTGTTACTAAAGCAACCCTCTGTGCAATCTTCACACAATTCAGATAGTTGCATCCCCTAAACAAGACCAATGGCTGCTAAAATAAACATAGATCAATATTTCTTCGAGCTGTACGGTTAGACTAACTTTTTGCCACTGCAAGTTCTAGCAAAACTCAAAGGGGGTAGCATCAGTATTTAGCAACGACCCCACATGCTCGAAAAGCATCTAGGTCTCACCTTATCGGAATAGAAAATGGTGTAAAGCAGGAGCGTCGAATAAATTCCAAGCTGTTCAATTTAGTGTTAGCAGATATAGGAGATTAGTCGTGGAGGGTGGCGAAAGGAGGTAGACGGTAGAACTAAAAATTTACTCGATAGCTTGGATTCTACCCTCGGTAGGAGGGTTGTCGGGGGTGGCAAGAAGATATATGAATAGAAAGGGAGAGACTTGGAAGCGAATGTGAACAAAACGAAGATAATGAGATTCGAAATGGAAAGCGAAAGATATCGAGGAGCCGAAGAAATTTAAATATCTGGCATGCCTGATGCTGCTGCGGGGGTGAACAGAGGTGGCAGATAAAGGGTCGGGTGCAGGAAGAGCATCGGCAATTATGAGACAGGTGTGGAGAATAGGAAGGAACCGTTCGCAGGTGACTGGCGTGGAAGATGGGGTTGTTTGACTCGCTTGGAGGGTGGCATGGTGAACTTCTGCCTAGGGGGTGGGGTTGAACAAGCTGTCGGGAAGATTTCTGAGGCACGAGTTCGAACCGAAGAACTCCGCAGAGAAGAGCAGGAAAGCAGAGAAGAAGAAGAAGAAAAAGGAGAGAGAGAGAGAGAGAGAGAGAGAGAAGCTACAGGGAGAGATCGAAAAAGTAAATTAGCAACTGAATGTTCGAGACTAAGAGCATTCGAAGAGGTCGGGGTGAAAAGGGATAGGTTAGGAGACAAAGAAACACAGCGGCTCGAAGCTAAGGGAATCAAGACACAATAGATGGTATAGAAGGATAGCGGCGACGAGGTCATCGAGGTAGCTAAGGAAAAAAGAAGAAAAGCGTAAGACGATAAGGGTAGCTGGTTTAGAAAATAAGATGAGGGAAGGATTTGAGGGGGTCGGAGGGATAGATAGGTGCCTAGGGCAGGAAGCAGAGGAAGACGTCGGAGAGAGGATAAGTGGGGGCCTAGGAATCGAGGGTAGCTGAGAAATGTGGACGGAGGGTTGCATGAGAAAAGGAATGGATAAACAAAGGGGTGGATCTGGGTCAGGAGAAATCAAAGGGGTGGAGGAATTCATGGGTGGAGAATAGCTCAGGTTTAATAGAAGTATCGGGACAGGTAACCTTGCTTCTTCCATTTTAACCCATTTATTAAATCACGCGTTTCTTCAACACTCTTCAACTAAATAACTCTTCTCATCCTCTCCACACAGTATTTCAAACATATAGTTTACAAATAGACGAGGATTTTGTAAAATACCGAATACAGTGATTTCTCTGTATATGTCGCCAAGGCCTGGATGATAAACGTCGTGGAATTATCCCCACTACCGCAGGGTATACCTCTTGAGGGGCCACGAAGCACGAAGCCGAGGAGTGTAAGCATAGCATGGCTCGGGCATGTCTCCTGGACGATATATGTCGCTGGCAAGATCCGTATTGTTGACTTATATCGTATATCCTTCTCGGAGATCTATAATATGCTTCAACATCTTAAACACCGTGCAAAGGTGTGTACTGATAAATAATTTATTTATTTGGAACTTTCGTAATTAAACACGCGAGTCTGATGTCATCTATCTATACCACATTCGTGCTCAAAGGGTTAACATGTCCAGAATTTGGACAAAACTGTTAAAAAGGTTCCACGAATAAATGTATAACCTGACGTATGTTACCACAAAAATAGATTATTCAAAATAAATTATTCATAATAAACGAAATGGGGCACCTAAAATGATTGGAGAGTTCTGCTTTCGATGACACGATGACATAGACGTTATCGTCGAATTTGACAGTGTACGTAGAATTTCCTCGTTCCTACCAAACGAAGTTGCTCGCAATTAATTTCGTTGGTCCCTCCGAAGCCGAATTTTGTACCAGCGCTCTGGCTAAATTTTAGAGACGCAATCCTGATCGTTGTCGCGTCGGACTCCTGGAATTTTCCGCGAGCAGGAAGGATCACCGGCGAATCAAATTTCTTCGACAATTCCTTTGCACCTCCACGGGAGCATTTTCGGCGGGTAAAGTCTCTCCGGTGCTGGTCCCCTGGGAAAAACTCCCAGTCCCGTGTCCGAGAGATGTTTCCATCGACGTGAAACGTGACTTCCGACCTGCGAAGGCGAGCAGAAACATCGAGCACCGTCGATGTAATTATGTAATTAGAGGGGGCGGAGCATTTAGAAAATTTTTCGTTCAGGAAAAGTTCTCGCTGTTCCCGGGACAGAAGGAGGCCGTAATTCGTTTCCTCGCGGAGTTCATTCCGGCGCGGCGGACACTTTAAACTGCACTGCGAAAAACTCCGTATTTAAATACAAGATCGATTTTTCTCGCGCCGCACCCCCCCTCCCCACCCCTCCACCCCCACGCCGCCGCGATGCATACAAATGCAAAATTATCTGCACGCCGTGTTTACCCCCGAACACGTCGCGAAATATATGAGCGGCCGTCTCTCGTTTTGCATTTGCAATCGACCGGCATTCTCGAGCTGTCTGTATTAATTGAGTAACAAATCGGCTAATTGAATCGTATCGGGGACCGATGTAATCTTCAGCCAATTAGATCGATCACAGATTATACGTGTGTATCAATGCTACGATTTTGAACCGATTTTTTTTCCCTGCGAGACTGATTATAGATTGTACGTATGGTCCAGTTTGTAACGTTAAACAAATTTTTCTTTCAACCTAATTATTTTTTTTTTAATATGTTCGAATACTTTGTAGATTTTTAGGCGGAGCAGATGCTAGGGCGTTTTTTAAATTGGTAAATTTCGATCGAACCTGTAGGGCGGCTCGGTGCAATTGACTTTGAACTGACAAGGGACCGTTCCGAAGTGACAGTTATCCATTTTGATGAAGTTCCGCGCACGGCACGCACGCTCAAAATTATCTGACACGTATTTTTTTTATCGACAATCGTCCCTGCGCTGGAAACAACCCCCAAAATTTCGGATGCAATCTATATTTAGCCGAATATTTCACAGGACATTAAAACTAGAATATTTACATGGCGAAATTGAAAAGTTACTCCGAACCTAAAGTGATATATTAAAAACTACCATCTTGGAAAACAGTTTTATACGCTTATAAGGGATGTTCCGAATTTTTCCTTTGCCGGACAAAATGTCAGATGTATTTTTCAAACCCTTATGCTGTGCGAGTCCTTCGTAGAACTTTCTGTTATTAAAATATTGCTATTCTATTCAATTTAATTCTATTTAAGACACCACTACGTGTATTTATGGTTCGGTGATTATAAAAGCATTGATGATTTGATGAAGTGCATTAGAAAATAGTCTTGTAATATCGTCACTGGAACAAAGATATCAGAAAAATATAAAGACAGTCCACTAGAAATGTCAGAAACATTTTATCAATCCTTTATATCTTTGTAGATCCATCAATCAACCCTCTGTCATTAAGTTATCTCACCATGTGTATTTCCTCTGGGTAATTATACAAGTATCAATAATCTTGCTAAATGCTTGCTAAATACCCGAAAGCAAGAAGACAGTCCAGCGAAAGTAAAAAAATTAAAAATGAGACTGGACAATGCCATTTATTAACACAGTGAAAAACGAACACGAAAGAGTAAAACGTATTGAAAATGGACGCCAGGGGACGAATACTTTCCTTCCCGTTCACTATACAGCGACGGGGCCGCTTTCAAGCGATTTTAATTGGATCCGAGAGAGCCGAAAGCTGAGGGGGGAGTGGGCGGAAGTATTTCGAAGATCGATGGCAGGATTCCGGGATGAAAAAAGGGATTCGATCGAACGGAAAGTTCTTTGTCTTAGTTCCCCGGGCGAGGACCTGATCCCCACAGATAGCCCCTGTCAGAGGCTGTTCGAAGAGATCGTAAAGTTTTTCATAAGTTTAATCGAGTCGCTCGGCCAGTCGATGTCCTCTCCTTCCTCGTCTTCTTCCCTGTCCGGGGACTGTCCGCGCGATTAAACAACAAAACGCCGCTAAAAAACGAAGAGTCAGCTAGCCCGGATTAGCGGATAATGGATCCCATGCAATGAGCCGTGTCGAGACTCCCACCGTAGGAATCGTGCATTTAACTAGCGGACGAAAGAGCGCCGCCCGGAAAAGCAGATTTCCCTCGTTTCCCCGCGAGGGAAACATCCCTCTTTCCCTTAACAAATTTTCTTCTCGAAACCCTCGTTCTGCTTGGGGACTTCGAATCTCCAATACCACACTATTTTTTACCACGCTATTTTTATGCTTGTCTGTCTCCTATAAATGGCTTCTCGATGTCTTAGGGGTCGCAAATTTTGGCTAGTGCATGTTTGAATGCAGTATTTTTCTGTTGATGTATTTCTGGTAACTCTTTTCCGTTCATGTACTCGGAAGAAGGCAGCTTCAACCCCTAACTTTGGGGGCTGTTTTCACCTATTAAACGTATGCAGTTGCCACTACAATTTTCACAAAGTGCAAATTTATGTTTTTCTGTTAATTTCTTCCTTTCTGTTAATATATTCAGAAGAAAGTAGTTTCAACCCCTAACTTTGGGGTCTGTTTTCACCTGTGAAACGTATACAGTTGCCAATACAATTTTCACAAAGTGCAAATTTATATTTTTCTGTTAACTTCTCCTTTTCCGTTGATGTACTCGGAAGAAGGCAGTTTCAACCCCTAACTTTGGGGGCTGTTTTCGTCTGATAAACGTATACTGTTCCCAATATAATTTTCACAAAGTGCAAGTTTATATTTTTCTGTTAATTTATTCTTTTCCGTTCATGTACTCGGGGGAAGGCAGTTTCAACCCCTAACTTTCGGGGCAGTTTCCGCGTGTTAAACGCAAGCGATTGCCAGTATTGAGACGTGTGAAATATTTGATCGAAAGGAATCCCTGCGATAGTTACCATCATTTCGTTGTTGTCATTCCCAGCAGAATGCCTTTGCGTGCTGATTAGACAAATGGAGGTACGAAGGAGCTCGAGTGTTTCTTCTTTGGATCTGTTTACCGTGATGGTGCAATGTCTGCGCGCCAGCCATAATTCAGCACAACCACCAAAGTACCGCCTACCGTCTTCCCCTTTGTGGTGCAATCACTTTGAGGCAGCGGAATGGTCGAAACTTGACAAATCAAGCGGATTTCGGATTCGATTCGAGTCGGTACGCCGGCGCTCGGTGGGAGACACGCAGGGACTCCGGTGGGCGACGATTTGCCTTCCATGCATACGAATGTAAAGTGCGGGCCACGGCGTTTCGTGGTGCTAATTGCTAGCAGCTGCAGAAGCGTACTTCCCCTTCTCTCTCTCTCTCTCTCTCTCTCTCTCTCTCTCTCTCTCTTTCTCGCTCCCTCTGCTGGTCCACGCCATAGCTTGGCTCGGTGCGCGTGCATACGTATAATTTCGGTCGAAACGCGTGAAGGGAAACGTAAAGGCTGGCTGGATGCTGGTGTGCAGGCGTCAAATCTTCCTGGAAGACGGATTTCGCGTCTGATGTTGGTATTAATTCCCTTTGTGCAGATTGCGGTCTATGTTGCGTCTCTATGGAACATCCAGGCTCTCTGCGTCATCGTTACGACGAACGCCGAACGGAACTGTGGGAAGTCGAACCCCTTAAACCTGGCTCTAATTCATCTCCGGATCCTTTTCTTCCTTCTTCTCGTTACGCTCCTTAGAATCGCCGCGGAAAAACAATAGAAACTCTTCCAGAAGATTTGAATACGTTCCATACGTTCCGTGACATTCGTAGTATGTACAGAGTTTTTAAACGCAAGCACATCCTGCATATTAACAATACTTAACGATCTCCTCAATTCCCTGTCTTCATTCTTATTGTGTTACTGCTTCGAAAGATAACGATAGTCTTCTGGATAAATTGGAATGCATTCTATAGGTTCTATGGTATGTGTAGCATGCATTTTTAAATACAAGAAATGATGTACGTTAACCATAATCAATGCTCTGTTAATTTATCTTGAATCACTTTTGGATGTAGCAACGTAAATGGCCATGCTAAGGGATGAATTGCTTCATCCGTGCAAGTACACGATATTCTTACCACATAAAAATTTTCTTGTGTCTACAAAGATGCAACAGTATACAGTTCACCTGTGCTCGTAAGCTCATGCACAATCTAGTAATTAAATAAAATTTATTTGAGTAATCTAGCGATCACATAAAATGTTTTCACTAATCTCGCGACTAAATACACTAGGTTCAGTAATCTATGGGATTATATGGGATTCATTAAGCAGCATCTTTGTACAAAACGCGACTGTAATTGATTATAGTGCAGCACGAGTC
Source organism: Halictus quadricinctus (assembly GCA_028454245.1). NCBI lineage: Eukaryota > Metazoa > Arthropoda > Insecta > Hymenoptera > Halictidae > Halictus > Halictus quadricinctus. The sequence goes on along the minus strand of CM052125.1, from coordinate 13,355,632 downwards.
GAAACGAGCACCTTGCCGAGAATTTCAATTTCAAGGCAGGCGTATCTTTTCCGGAACGGCTTTTTCGCAGCTCGAAATCGACATTACGGTAATGTTTCGGCAAAAATGATAAATTACTGTTGCCACGGGACTGCGACGTGCATTATGTTTTTGTTTTTTTTCATCGTAAACGGAAGCAATTTGTAGGGCGAAAGAAATGCATGTTGTTTTAGCCGCATTTCATTATTCTTTTTTCGCAGCGGAAGGATTAGCGACTGCGAGCACCGTTGGACTGACTTAACCCTGGAAGCACACCCTGGGGTCTCAGTGACCTGACGAGAATTGTCAAACGTTTTTTTCTTGGATTCTAGCTCTGCCACTATGTATTCTGAAATTGACAGACTTTATTTTTTCTTTTTCATCGTGTTTTCTTGGTTTCCGTTCGGTGTAGAGTTACCGCTCAAAAATGTTTGATCACCGACGGCGGGTACTCTATTCTGCCATGAAGCTATATGGCGTTATCTTTTTTGCCATTCTTTTTCGGCTGCAATCCCTTTGACCACATAAACGAGTTCTACTGTGCTATGATGGTGGTTTTACCTTTGTGACCGCTTCCACGATTTTTCTTTAGGCGCGCCTGTCGAATTTCACCGCGTAAACCAGTTCTACTGTGATCGAAATTCTATGTATCATTCTCGCCACTCTTTTAAGTCAGTTATTCTCCACTATTCTTCTTTTTCGAAGAGATCAGTATTGAATCTTTGTTTAGTAGATTTGATTAAAATGTGTATTTCACTAGACCTTTTCATTTAATTTATTAAAAAATAATCGAGGTCTACTACACTTCAAATTATCAAGTAAATCGAAGGTCTACCAGTCGAACATATTCTACTAACAAAGGAACAACGAATAATTCTTTGTTCAATCTTCTAAACCTTTTCATTTCACTCAGCTCTAGCCAGTTTAAAATACTATTCCCAAAGTGCGGAGTTCGAATAACAAAAACCGGAGGTTGTGCAGCCAACGCACGGAACAGTCGAACAAAACCTGCACTAATTAAACATTTTTAATCAACAAAGGACAATGATTAAATTCTTGTTGACTCTAGCAACCATTCGTATTCCCCGGAGCTCTGTCCCATTAAAATTGAATTTTCAAAACATCCATGCATTTCCAGTCGAAAAACCGAGGGGCACCGCGCGCTTCGCGGACCGAACAAGCAGTGGAAACAGAAGCAGGATTGTCGAAAAATGTTCTATACGAAAATAGAGGAATTGAAATTCGTGCGCAAGGTCCGGCCGTCGCGGGCTTTATTTTGCGGAGCTTTATCGATTTTGCAGCGCACGCAAGGAGTCAAAATATTAGATTGACGCAGAGGCGGGAACGCTGTTTCCGCGCGGCCCGTGTTCGCAACGCAATTATGTCGAGTTCCCGCTGACGTAATAATAATAACGTTGCTGAAATCCGCCGGGACGCTTTCGGAATGCTCGGGTTAAGAAAATTAACCGCGTCTTCGCCCGGAATTGTATCCATCCATCTCCGGTGGCTAATTATCCGTTTAATCGAGAGCACCCTCGGCTTCTTCTGCTGGGTGGAGCCTTTCGCCGCTTCAACAATCCCCTTCTATCCACTTTTCGAGACGTTCCTGCCTCTCTCTCTCTCTATCTCTCTTTCTCTCTCCGCTCTCTGCATCTTTGCCACCCCTTAGAGCCCGCCAACCCCTTTTGTGTTCGCGGAAACAGACGACGGTGGCCGCCGAATGAACTCTCGTCGCTGACTCGATTTTCGATTCTCGAGTCGAGTGCCGGGGAAATAAATCAGAGTGCGACCACTTAGCCGCGATGAAGAAGCAGTATTTATGAATTCAATCGTTCGCGAAGTGTAAACAGAAGAATCAGCCGCCGGCAGGGAAGGAATTACCATTGGCCGAGGGGCGAGATTGCTCGCCGATTTAAGCCAGTGATAGAGAAGATCAAGGCGATTGCTTGATCATTTTATCCGGGCCACTCTGCGTCACTGATAAACCGCCATGTCTGCGGGGAAGATATTTAAATTGGCGGCTCCGGGAAAGCATTTTTCCTACTTTTTACGCGAAATTGCCCGGAAATATCCTAATTAGTTGCGAATTAACACTACATCCACCGCCGTCGGTGAAATGATCGGTTTCAGAATTTTTATTCCACAATTATCAATGTTATAAAGGCGCTTCCACTGGAAATTATTATAGACGCTTCTTGCACAAAATCTAAATAAATTCAATTCTGTCATTTTTACAAGGCGACACATCACCTTTGATGATCGGTCTTTCGTTTGTTACTTTTTGGATTGTAGAGACTGTTTTGTGGGAATAATTTCGTAGTAGAAATATCTCGGCTGGATTCAATTCATTTTACAGAACGTACCGTTTACGAAAATCTGGTACGAACAGAAGTTTGAAAAATCCTGTAATTTCCTGTATAACACACGTCGTATAAAAACACAACGTCCCGGCAAAAATTGCAGTCATCTGCCCTTTGACAAAGAAGAGAAGGTTCTGCTATAATGTAACACAGTCATGAATATTGAGCAGCCAGTAAGCATACCGATTTCGTCAGAAATGAATACAGAATGTGCCAAACATAGTCATGAATACGTTAATAAATGATATTCTACGCCCGTTTGCAAGAGAGTTTCTCGTTTATTTTACTCGATGAATATCGAGAGATGAGCAGCATTTACTTTTTCTTTTTCTCTTTTTTTTTTGTGATTTCCACAGAAACATAACGGAGCACCCGCCGCATTATCACAGTCCGACGAGGATGATAGCGCGATAGGGTGGCGTTGTAGCTGCCAGAACTGATCTTAGATAAGCCTGACCTAATCCAACTCTGACGCGGCTTTGCGATACGATGAGGAAACTTCAAAGTGTTCTAATTAGAAGTTGGACTTTCCGGCGGAAGCCGGCGAAGCGATGAGTCCACGGAAGCCCTTCCACAGGCTGAAAAATAACAGAAGGAGTCGCGGCCCCGTTGAGAGTGGTTGCCGTTTAATATTGCATGTGTGCCGATGCCTCGACGAACGTTTTATCTCCCAACACTTACATTCTAATTACCCTGACCCTCCAGAAAAATCGTCAGAACGATAACATCAATCACTCCGCCCGGTAACAGCGAAAATAAGCAAACGAGAAAAGCAGAAGTGTTATGTTATTTTCTGTATCTATAAGAAAAATGTGCGTGCGAAATATAAAACAGTAATTATTTCAGGAGGGTGTAAAAACAATTTTTATTTTGAATTTGTTCGAATTTTGTAAACGAGGGATACAGTTTCATTTAGCTCCTGTTGCTTGGCAAATGGACCTTCAGGAAAAATAAAAATTTTCCGAAACTGATGCAGACCAAAGGGGCATAAAAGATAGAATTTGAATAATTTCAATAAGTTGGAAAGTAAATTTTAAAATTCCTCTAACGTCTTCAGAGTTGTATGTTCCATTTATCTTTGGTTACAAATGCATAAAACTCGAATGCTATTTCTGAATAATCAAATATGACAATCGGAGCGTTCAAGAAGTGTTTGCCAAGTATCATAGCTCTGCGAGATATTTCTTTAGTTGCTGATTTATCTAGTTTGAAGGAGTACGAACCGTAGGGCACAGCAATAAACGAAGAGATACGTGCCCGTTTCAGGATTCTTAACTAAGAATAATATATCAAGCATAAATACGTTTCACGGTCCGCAGGCCGTGAATGGACGTAGTGGCACACGAAATCAAATTAAATTGTTAAGAGCGCAGCTTTAGAAGGAAAAATGAGGTCCACACCGGGCCGGCAACTTTCTCGCGTCAAAAGACCAGCCTTTTTAATTACAACATTCAACTTCCGGACAAAAGCAACGGAAGTTTGCGAGCGTGAAAGAAAGAGCTTCGCCCGGGGAATATAACACTGATTATTTCACAATGATTCCACCCACCTCCCTCGAAAAAATGCCAGCAATTTGCGTTCGCTAAGTACAGAAGGAGGGGGTGGGGCGTATACACGTTGTTCCATGACACTTCTGTCGTTCATTTCGATCGATGGGGCATTTTTCATTTTGTTTGCTCGATCAATAGCCGTTGGAGCGTTGTTTATTTGAACGATTGACACGGCATTTTCCGTTTAGTCGCTTATTTAATCGACGATCGCGCGGCCCATTGGAAATATTGCCCGGAAAAACAAGAGGGATGTAGCAAATTTTTTGACAACATCGTTCGCCCGATAAATACTCTCTCTCTCTCTCTCTCTCTCTCTCTCACTCGCGCGTGAACAGTAAAACGAAGGAGACATTGTCGGCGCGGGAAACTCTTTTTATTCGATTGCGTCCCTCCGTTCTCCCGCGAATTTCTCATTTCAGTTTCGCGTTAATCCTTTCTGCCGCACGGATTTATTAAACTTCACGTCCGACGGAATATATTCTATGTCGGCGACGCGTGCACACCGAATTCGCCGCATCCGCTGATGCATTATTCAGCGGGTTCGCCTGATATGTATTTGTCTCGTTTTGTAGCTCCGCTTCAACCCTTGTCGAGTTTCGAGGACTTGCGATAGGGACGCGTTTCTGCTCCCTATCGTCGCGAAACAAGATTTCCGCGATCGTAACGCGAGACGGTCAACTGCTCTGCGGAAATCTGGTTATATTTTTTCCAGTCTCGAGAAATTGTCGATATTTAGAACTGTGACAATATCATTGAAAAAGAAAATAGAATATACTTGAACTCGTTTCGAAGCTTCAAACGGACGACGAACGATAAAAACAGATCGCACTGTAACGGGTTGAAGAAGAAAAGTGAATAGTACTTGCACGAAGCTTGGATATTCGCTTAAAAAACGAAAAACACGGAATCGCGTAGCCTGGGATACGCGAAGGGCTGCAGGAAAAAATCGGGAAAAGCGAGATCCGAAGCGAGGGTCCGCTGTAAAATGGGATGGATCCCTGTGGAACAGGTGTATGGCGGTATTCTCTTGGAAAACGGCATAAATCCCGCGAGACAGCACGCTATCTCGGTGCAGGCGGGGGCGGCTGGTGATATCGGTTGAAGTTTTTTTTTAGCCGGATATTAGGGCGTCGCGTAACGGAGACGGGATGATTCGTTCGTTGAAAAAATCCCTGGTGATTGGAACCACTCTGTTTCTAACCTGTCGGCTTGATCCCAACCGGTCCCGGGGCGTTATCGTCGTACGTTCGTCTTCGTGAACGTCCGAAATCCCCGGACGAGAGAGAAAGAACACGAGAGGAGAGAGAGAGAGAGAGAGAGAGAGAGAGAGCGCTGGTCGTTCACGCTAAAAGGATCGGCTCCCGTTCGGTGCCAGCGGCGCGTAGTAAAATAGATTAGATCGAGAATAAATCCGCGCGGGATAACGATTATCGTGCGATTGTTACGTTACCGACCGCGCGAACCGACTTTTTCCGCTTATCTTTTCGATATTTCCCTCTTAGGGAAACTCCACGCTAAATTCCCCGATGATCGATAAAACCGTCGATAACTTACACGGATAGATTTCGCGTTTTATGGCCGACCTGCGTATCTTCTAGCGATATTCGACGGGATCACGCTTATTGCTTGATCGCGCGTGGATCTACGACCTGTCTCGACGATTTCGGTACCGGGGATCAGCTTTCGAGTGAACTGGCTTGCTTTCTGCAGTCTACGGAACCTGACGAATCCAAATTTTTGAAACTCGAACGCCCAATTTGAAGGGAAAACGATGTTCTTTGTGAACAAGTTCGAGGTAACTTCGTATTCGAGACGGCGTAAAAATGGCGTTAAATTCCACCGTAAAACGCGTGATTCATTGCACTCTTGGAGTCCAATGTGCTGTGTACATACGTAGATATTTTCTCTGTGACCGAAGTAGCCGAACCCGTGGTGAATACTAAATCCTGATGGAAAAGAGTAGATCCTTGATTTAAGGAGTAGAAGCATTGCAACAAAAAATTTCGAATAAATCTACCAACACTTGCCGAAAGCGACGGTCCTCTAATTTTGGGGGCGTACCAAATTAACCCAAATTAACTCGAGTACCCAAAATTTTTGTATAATTTATTTTTTCTTAATTTTTTAATTTCTTTTTTACCGCGAAGTGAGCCGTTTCACTGAACGGGGCCCCGGGCTGCAGCCCATAGAGCTCATGCCTAAATCCGCCGCTGCATGCCGAAAGCATAATCACCGGGAACGACTATAAAAAAACGAAACCAGCGTAACTAACGATTGTTATTGATGGCCGAAATCAATGAGCGGAGGCGGCCCCGCACGAAATTGAATTACGACGCAGGGATTGCATTCGATCTGCCTCTGAATTTTACACAGCCTGATCTGCCTAATTGCCGCCAGAATTTCATCGTTCGAACGGCACCCGACTATAAAATGCAAACCACGGTCGGTGAAAATTGTTGGATTCTCCTAAAAAAAAAAAAAACTCAATCTCTCCCGGAAGACGGTTGAACGTTCTATCTCCGCGTCTTAAAAACCGTCAAACTTTTTGACGGTTTCTTCTAGGAGTACACTACCGAAAACCGTGTCCATCGATTCCCAAAATCGACGAAGTTACGACAATTTGAAATTGGAATACTCCGTGAACACCGCGAAGCGACGCACTGAAAACTTCATTCGTGTTTTACTCGAAATAGTGTTTGTCAAAGTGGCTGGCATGATACCCACTCGACCGATTGACCTGAAACTTTGTGTGTACCTTCGGCACACTTGTAGCTATAACCCGGATACCTCGGCCAAGTCAAAACAAATTTTCGTTCCAATTCTACGGGCCGCGAAAGATTGGAAACGGCCCGGAAAGATTGAAATTCGATACCCCATTCTCAAAATGCCCCGTCGTTCTTTCAATCTTCGATGTCTGCTTTTTCAACGGGGTATTGGGTACAGGTTCATGGTGGACGATGGTCTAAAGCCATTTTCTCGAATGTGGAAAACCGGAATGTTGGCAACAGTTTTCAGATTTCTTCATTCCTGTGTCCACTTGGATCGTGTGTTATTAAATTGCAGATTATTACGACGAATCATGATTTTATATTGAAATATCCAGGATCAAAGGTAAAGTAGAATTGTAGTTTTCACGTTCGTAGTCTCGGTTGTTAAAAAATAATACCAGAAAACTGTAAATTCTACTGCAACGTGTATTTTATTCCATCTCGAAGACCCTCGGAAGCAATAAATACATCGAGATTTACTGCTACCTAATTTATTCACAGCAAGCTCAATTTTGATTTTTCCTCCGCGCAAAAATTTGTGAATATTGCTGAAAGAGGAACCAAACTGAAAATGCAAGTCGCGTAGCGAAACGTTTGCTAGTTTCCCGCAAGAAAAATCATGAATTTGTAGAATATCGTGTTGTGAGATCGCGAGGTGCTTTATCA
>CM052125.1:13336405-13348170 GCA_028454245.1 Halictus quadricinctus | reverse complement strand
AGAAAATACTGCTACCTAATTTATTCACAGCAAGCTCAATTTTGATTTTTCCTCCGCGCAAAAATTTGTGAATATTGCTAAAAAAGGAACCAAACTGAAAATGCAAGTCGCGTAGCGAAACGTTTGCTAGTTTCCCGCAAGAAAAATCATGAATTTGTAGAATATCGTGTTGTGAGATCGCGAGGTGCTTTATCAGAGTAAATACTGCTACCTAATTTATTCACAGCAAGCTCAATTTTGATTTTTCCTCCGCGCAAAAATTTTTGAATATTGCTGAAAGAGGAACCAAACTGACAATGCAAGTCTCGTAGCGAAATGTTTGCTAGTTTCCCGCAAGAAAAATCATGAATTTGTAGAATATCGTGTTGTGAGATCGCGAGGTGCTTTATCAGAGAAAATACTGCTACCTAATTTATTCACAGCAAGCTCAATTTTGATTTTTCCTCCGCGCAAAAATTTGTGAATATTGCTGAAAGAGGAACCAAACTGACAATGCAAGTCTCGTAGCGAAATGTTTGCTAGTTTTCCGCAAAAAAAAATCGCGAAGTCGAATATCGTTGTAGAATATCGTGCTCGGTGTATCGCGAGGAACTTTGTCGGAATAAAATGGCGGGAATGAAGATGGAGGATACAGCTGGTCGTGAAACCTCGGGCCGAAAATTCAAGGCAGCTTCCGAACGGATGGCGCGTTGACGGCCATCGGAAGATTGCCGTGCTGGAGGATATGACAGCGTTAAAACGATCGCGTCATTCAATCCCGTTCAATCTTCGCGCGCTGGATATACAGGCCCCTTTGTTCGTTTGATCGCGTGTCCCTTCGCATGTAAATTTCCGCGTGTCATTAGAACAGTCGGCCTCAATGGAACCGGTGTGGCTGCCGTTCGCGATAATGCACGTGCAGCCTGGCCGTTAAACGGTTTTTGCGAGATTTTTGCGAAACCGGGAAGCTCCGGTGACGCATTATTGTCTGCGGTGAAGAATGCCCGGGCCCCATTCATCCGGGGCTGAACAAATTAATTCCCGAGGAACTATTAAATCGACCATTGTGCCGCGGACCGACCGACTTCTTCTCGATTTTGATCGAATGTCCGCTCAAGACGGTTTTTTCATCGCGTTTTTAATTGACGCGTCGAGTACCGACACTTTCCTCTCGAGGCACTCGGTCCCTTGAAATAAATATTATTCTTACGAAAATTCCAGTCGATTTGAGCGAAACAACTAGAGGGTTGATCATTCTTTTGTCTCTGGTTTATCTCATCGTTTGTACAACATAAGTTGTTCCATAAGCTCTTTAATTATCAGCTCCTAATTCACACTAAGTTTACAGGACCCGTCAAAATGACTTATTATTTTTAATTTACGATTATTGAGATTCTACAGATGCATCCACGAGGAATTGTACATATTATTTAAAAAATGGCTAGAAATTTGTGCAAACACATTCCCGTTATTTTTATATTCATGTAAAACAGTCTACGTAAACTGTTTTATTAGCAACACTTTATTTGACGAAATTAAAAAATACTACCCAATGTCGATGACATTAAAAACTAAAAATTGTAAAAATACATATCAATTTAAATAGAAAACCGACGAATAATTTTGTCGTGTCCAGATTAGATAGGAGTATCGAAAGGGTGAAACACGGTGTCAAGAGGAAGCATAGGGGAAAAATGGCGGAAAGAATAGTCGGTAGATTGTTGGCGAAGTTTTCGGGAACGAGTACGCGGTAGACTATGCGCGCCATAAATGGTGGAAGAGGTAAAGCGATTCGTTCGGTAATGCTAAAAGGTCGGAATGATCGCGACGATCGATTGAATCGCGCACTTATCCGTTCTTCTCCGGGGTGCGAGCGACGCGTACCGGATTTTCGGGGGAAAAACGCGGACATTTATCGGGCGAACGCTATAACACCGCTGTTGTTCGCTCCTCGAACAACAAAAATTGGACAGAAAACCGGCGCACCATCCGCTTACAGATATATGCAAATCGAGTTTGTATCGGAAACTATTCGGTTTTATAGTGTTTTTCGACGATCCCGCGACTTGTTCGCATCAAAATTTTATCAGCCGATAGAACCTGCTGCGATCTAATTCCCAGGGGGATGAATTCGTAACAGCCGCTTCCCGGCTGTTGTTCCGATCTTTCCGTTCGCATAGGCGCGCACCGAATCCACGTTACAATTTACGTCGCTCCTAAATCTTGGAAATTCCGCTTCGTTTTAATCGATCATGTTGAAAGCTGGCTTTCTGTTCGAGCTTCTGCCTGCAACGATTTCAACCATTCGAACGTCTGCCAAAATAAAAATACGTCGTAACAGATTGTTTAATCACATCAAAGAGATCGAGATGTTGTACCATACATTTTTGAAAAGAAGGTCGACCAAAAACCAAAACCAAAAAAATAGTTCCTCCTATCGATATATTGGATAAAAGTAAATTCATTAGCGTAAATAAATAAAATTTGTAGTGGCGCCTCATAGTTGTCGTTCGAGTACGAAAATAAAATTTAATTTTCTTCTTGGACCACAAAATCATGAATTATTGGATGTTATAAATAGTTGCGAATTTTCCAAACAGTTCGAAATCATGCGGTGACGAATGTTTCATTTTTTTTTCCGGTGAATTTTGGTCACACAAAGGATCGATAGGAGCGATCGATGGCACAGCCGGATTTTTCCCGGCGTTTAATCCAGCTTGTTAACGCGTGACAAAACCGCGGACAAGGATGAACGAAATTATTCGGCGTGCACGGCGCGGCGGCCGAATTATTAAATTCATTTATCCAACGGCTGGTGCGCTATCCAGCAGCCTGCATATCCATACGCTTGTCACGCGTTCGCACGCGTGTTGGCTTATTATCTCGCTGTAGGCAATCCGTTCCGAAATAAGCGTCTACGTGAGCGGGGGCACAGCGTACACAACATCCACGGCGATGTCGAGCCTGGTGCACTATGCTCGGGTTACACGTGCGCTTAACGTCGCCGGTTTACACGGCCGTTTCCACGGAAGAATCCACTGAAATATGCGCGATTCATCGACATCTTTGTTTTATTGCCCCGCGCAATCGTTTGCTGCTCGGGGTCTCTGACCCGCGAATCCACCACGGCTTCGCGGAACAACGAAGTTCGACAGCCCAGTTAAATCCTGCTCGATTACAAGGACTAATGAACCCACGAAATTTCCGGACTCGCAAACTGCACGAGAGCCTCGATCAACAGAGATCATCGCCTGAAAGAAGCCCTGAGCGATCGAGATTAAATCGCGGTTCGCCAGTTTCTGCGAGCATTGTACTCGGTTCAACAAAACAGTTTGACTGCCTTCGGTGCGATCGCACTGCAGAAAATAGCGTTCAGAAACTATCATAATAGAACCGGTCCTTTAACAGTGATTTACATCATTTTACAATTGTTTGTTAAAATTTTGATATATGCATTTTTTGACGTGAAATGACCATCACAGTTTCAGGGTGCAGTCTTTTCTCGATATATGTCGCAGATACCTGGCTGATAAAAGTCGCAGAACTATCCCCACTACCGTGGGGTATACCCCGCGAAGTTGAAGGTCACGTGAATCAGAGAATAGTATCTCCTGGACAATGTCGCTGGTAAGACCCGTGTTGTTGACATGAATCGAGAAAATACTGTACCCTAAGGACGTTTGCAGTCGAAGGGTTAAAGTATAATATACCATTGAAGTAGAAGTATCGAGTATGTTCTAACTAGTCTGCAAAATAAAAATGATCCGCCTGAATTACAACGTTTACAAAATTGCCTGTCCTTGCGAACAAGAACCTCGACGAATTGCTATGAGATACAATGATCTACAGCAGGTACCAGTCCAACTCGAGGGTTAAATTCCAGAATCAGTAAAACTCACTGACGCCTATCACGCTGATGGTGAACCGCGTCATCCATCAAGACACTTTTCCTGGCGACACGTTCGGGACAGCAAAGCGAGCGGGATCAGTCGCTCGGTGTTCGTTTCCGGTTCTGTGCCGTCCGCAGCACGTAGCAATATTTATCAGGCGATTACGTCGGGATCCTTGGTGGCGTCGGAGACGAACGAGAATCGTTAGGGCACGATCGACAGCGCTCGTTGCGGCCGCAATCGCGCTAACACCTCCGTCGTGTAACTTTCCCTTAAATTCGCCGACATCCAGGTCACGTATGTGCTCCCGCTCGTCGAGCAGAAGGGAGAGAGGGAAGATAGTAGAAGGTAACAGAAGGGAGACAGAAGGTAACAGTAGGGGACAAGGGGGTTGCTCAGGGGCTGGGAAACAAGGGAACAGTGGAGCGCCGCAGGGGACGCAACGTTGGTCGCGCACCATCCAGTCTCGTTATGCGGATGAGTACGTTGCTCGGTACATGTCTGGTATTATTTGCGAGATCGATAACGATTACCCGCGGGCGCCGCTCCCGGCCCGAAAGAGGAGGACATCAGAACATCAGAACCGTGCGATGCATATCGCCCGACGACCAACGGACGTCCTACCTCGCGGTGCTCGCGGCCTCTCTTCTCAGAGCGCACGCCCTCGCAGCCGTTCTTCATTTCTCCGCGATTTTTCTTTCTTCCAACAGACCTCTTTTTCACAACTACATTCGTACTACTTCCTGTGCCACCACCCGATCCACAATTCATCTGAAGATTCTACCCGGATTCCTCTTCACTCCCCTCGACGAACCATATACGAGTTATGGGATCGAGAGTTTTTCGGGGTTATTGCGAAGAACTTCGATCGTCATTGCTCTTTCCGAGTGGCTTTTCTTCCGGAAGAATTTTCCGCGAGCGTCTTCACCTGCGGAGCCTCCTGAATGTCTGGAAATAAACGTCAGATATTTTTCTAATTATCACGATGTCCCACAGCGTAATTATCAGACCGCGGATTGTTGTACGAAGTAAAAAATGTCTGTATTAATAGCAAGCAGGAGATCACTAGTTGAAATTAAAGCATATTCATATTTACCAACAAATGAATTTTAGAGATTAAGAATGAATCAAGTTCTCCAGGTTCTCGGACTCGGCTTAATCGACACCAATCATTCGTTTATGCGAACGACACCATTTCGGTGCTGTTCGAGCGCACTAAATATCGCGGTATCTCCGGGAGCGAACCCAAAACAATATTTCCGGAGTGGCGCGATTTTTACGAGCGCCCTCATAAACGGGACAGTAAAATCGAATAAATTATGGTCGGGTAGAGATGACCGTGGCAAACGGCCGTCCGCAAGTTTCTCGATGAGCATGATGGTGGCTCGAAAACGAGGAACGAGTTCTGGGCAGGGCAGAGGGCATTAAACCGCAGGCGTGTCCTAATATCCGGAAAGATAAAATTCTGGTCGCGAGCAGATCGCGCGGGCGCGCGAGCGAGTGAGCGAGCGAGCGAGCGGGAATAGATCCTAGAGCGGTTGGCTCGGTCGGGTAATTGTGTAAAGTTGAAGAAACGGATGGCGTGGCCGAAGGACTAAAGTTTGCCCGTGGAAATTTAAGGGTTGCCCTTGGTAGCCCGAGGGCTAGGAAAATTGCATTCGCCCCCGAGAAGAAAACTGGTGGTCCGCCGCGCCGTATGGCAACCATACACCGGGCGCATTATCGCGTTATGCCTCACTTTAAACGACTACATCGTACGTTTACACCGCGGGAGGGAGGGATTTACGACAATAGCCTCGGCCTAAATGAAAAAAAAAAACCCGCATGGATTTAATCTAGCCGATGACCCGGCCGGCGCATTCAGTTCACTAACGACGAGACAGAGAGAAAGAGAGAGAGAGAGAGAGGGAGAGGGGGAGAGAGAGTCAGAGAGAAAGAGCATTAGAAAGATAGTGGAAAACAGTGTCAGCGATAACACGCGTGTGGGAGAGCGAGAGAGAGCCTAGGTAACCCGGGGTAACCCGGTGTGTCGGCGGCCGTTATTAAAAGCCCGCCTTAATGCCTTAAAAATGACTCGTGTGCCGCTGACGCGTACAAATTAACGCTCCGCGCGCCACTGTTTAAAAGCTGCCGGATAAAGGATTGTTTGGCGAGCCGCGCGATTGCAATTGCGAACGCGTGCGAGCGCGAGAGACCTCCTCGCAGATTGTTTGCACGCGAACCAAGCCGCGCCGCCTAGCCGGTCATTTGTTTCTATAACTCTATTCTATGAACGAGCCAGGATATTTACGAGCGGCTGGTGCTCGGATCGAGTGCTCGAGGATTTGCCGAGGCAATGCTATATACGCAAATGTACGGAAAGAGGATGCTGGGAAGGTGGAAATCTCTGGGATCGATTGGCGAGGCTACAGGGTTCGCGAGATTGCCCTGTGGAGCGCTGAAGAGGACTAGGGACCGACCAGGCCACGCCTACTCAGATGTCTTAGGTTCCGAAGTAACGAAGCCACGCCTACTCAAGGCAGTCTGCATGGAGACGACCTAGACAGACTTCTGTCGCCTTCCCAGCTGGATTTTCAGGAAATAGAGTATTCGTTGGTGCGCTGTGTTAGCTTCCAAGAGCAATGATGCCACGCCTACTAAGACGTTCTGCACGTTCTGCATAGAAACAATGAGATTAGCGATTTTTGTGCGGTATTGAAGATTAGGATGTTTAGGAAATACGGTACCGAGTGTAAATTTCGGGATAAGTTGCGCTCTGGGATACTGTGCTAGCTCTTGGGAGCAATAAAGCCACGCCTTCTCAAGAAGTTCTGCACATTTCGCATAAATACAGTTAGATAGTCACACCTCTGTGGTCACTGAAGCTAGACTTTTAAGAAATACAATATTTAGGCTAAGCCTGTACGTAAACTGTACTCTGGGACACTGTTCTAGTTTTAAAGAACAACCAAGCCACGCCTACTGGGTTGTTCTAGAAACCGTTTGATTCCCAAGGGTATCACAACCACGCCCACCGGGGATATTCAGACGAGAAAGAGAAAAATGTGTAGTTTTCTGTTGTCGACAATGGCGAATCAGCAAGTTGGAGAGTCAATTCCTTCTCCGACGTGTTTTCCCTTAAGCAATGGCTCTTGTTCAGAGCATTTTTATGAATGGAAATGGTTATCCTCTAAAACCAATGGGCTCGGAACTAAAAATGTCACATTCCTGTACTCCTATTAAACTTTCCACGTAAAAATGCAAGACCTTCAGAAATGCCGAGACAATATTAAAATTAAAACGAGTACGTACGCTAATAATTTCATTGGGTAACAGGGCAGGGGTTAATCCTTGTCTCGACCAGTTTTTCGGCACGTCAAGTAAAGTAAGTAAACGGTAATAAAGGGGACTTAGCAAACAGGAGTTGTCGGGGGACAATAGGAAGATAACGGCGGGCCCGAACGTCCCGGGGCGAACTTCGACCGCGGATAAGAATCTAAAAGTGATTAGGAGACGGCGGCGGTCCGCGAGAAAATTGCGTTTGGTCGTCGCGGACGAGGGAAGCCGCGACGAAGATGGCGGCTATCGCGGCGTATTATCGCGTCGTGCTTCACTTTAAATGACTGCATTACGACGATACCCGGGGCCGGAGTTGCCCTGGTTCGTGCCGCGACCACCCACTAAAGAAACGGAAAAAAACACCGTAACAGCGACAAGTCCGCGATAAATCAGAACCCGACCCGCTATTTTCGCGAGAGTTTCCGCGAGCACGAGCGAGCAACGCTGACCACCATCCACGAAACCGTGGATTCTTCAGGAATTTTCCAGAGAGACCCAGTCCGAGACCGTCTTCATAATGCGATCCGCATAATATCTTCCGGTGACGAGGATGTTGCGGTACTTTGGACACGATTCGGCGACTGTTTTACGGCCGTTAGTCTATCGACGGGAACTTTTCGGGGTCGTGCATCCCCAGAGCCTGTATCGTAAAACGGGAAATGTAGAGCATAATAGCTGCCCCCTAACCCGCGATATCGCGACATCTAATGCTGATCGCTTGACTGCGGATCTATGTGCGAAACTAAAATTTTCTTCGTCGGTTCCGAGGCATTCGAGTCACAGGAAAATTCGTTTATCTAATACTCTCACTTATTTCTAGTCCGGGTTTAACGCGGGAGACCAACGAATAAAGCATCCAGTAATCAAATCTTTTTATCTTTTTATCTATTGTTCTTGCAAAACAGGTTATGAAAATTCGAGTTTGCACGCTCATCCGTTACCTGGTTACTAGCAAGCCTCGGTCCACAGAGATTAAAACTTACAGTTTCCAAAGAAGTGAACGAAGTTTATCCGTTTAAGCCTCCCACGACCGTAGTCGCGGTTGTATACTTTTTCATAGTGCCGCGGAACAACAAACACAAATATTAGTAACAACTTTGCTAGAGTTTCTTCTTTAGTATCCTCCTACTTCTTGAGATTCTTCGAAAATAATACTGAAGTCTCTTATGGTCGCTACGAAGAACCTTGCCTGCGTATTAAAAGATAATTCCCTTTGTAATTGATCTTTCTATTAAAAGTTGCAATTCTATTAAAAGATGCAATTTTTAAACTTGTACAATGCAAAACTTGCACTGTGGTGTGCTGTCATTGTGAAATGCACCGTACAACTAATATTCAATAACTTTGAATCCTGATTGAAATCCAAAATTGGGGTGAAACTTATAAATTTGTTCTACAGTGAAGAGTGAAAAAGTGAAGGAATAACCTGATTAATAATTTTAGTCCACCGAAACAGAGTCCATAAAGAGCCTATAAAAATCAATAAAAATTGCAGAGGGACACTCGAATGATTCTCAAGATGAACGAATGTCGCGAACAGCAACCACTTTGGGAACGAGATCCGGCAAAAGATGGCAGAGATTATGGTTACGAGTGGGAACAGTTGTTTCGCCGGGAGGCAGCAATTAGACAGTCGTTGTCCACGATATTTTATGGGCGTGGTACAAGTGTCCGGATACTTAGGAGGATAGTGTGTATCGGGACAACAACGAACGAGATAATGTAGAAATCTGCTTCGAATTTGTGACGAGGATAATCACGTTTCGCCAGTTTAATTCACGAAGGGGATTGCGCCGACTATAAATTGAATAGCTCCGTCATAAACGTTTCGGGGTCCGGCAGAAGTTAGTTTCACACGGTGAATATATTACGGTGGAATCGCGTTGCCGGTTATGCCTTCGTGTTTCGCCTCTCCAAATAGGTTTAATATCATCCTGCGGAACACTCTTGCGCCACATAATTCAGAGACACAAAGTTTTGAAGCTGACGCTGCGGGTTGCGGACGCGTTCTTAGACCTGTAACGCTGCCGGATCCTCTCGTTCGCTGCCTGATTTTCCCGGCAATCAATAAAATGTGCAGACATCCTGCTCCGTTCTTTATTAAATTATACAATCGTGCGCAATCCAATTTTAAAGCTTCCTGTTGTCTCGGAGACTATGCTTCACCACTCAAAATGAAAAAGCGATCGAATAAAATAAAATCTTCCTCATTCATGTTTGCCGTGCCATTTCACGTTGCGTGGCTGTACCATTAATGAATCGAGCGAGTAAATAAATTCGCAGTCTACTTATAATCTCACAGTTCAATCACGTAACAGCTGCAAACGCTATCGGCATGAACATTTCGTTCGATTTATATCGGAGGGAATAGATTGAATTGAATGTAAAGAATCAAATTAATGGAGGCCATTGAATTTTTTCGTTGTTGCGGACAATTCGTATGGATCGGATTAATTAAGTTAATAAACGGCGTTCTTGAGCGTTACGAGTGCTAGCGAAAAAGTGCAATGGCAAGTTGCAGTAACAGATGCTCCCGGCAAAAAGGTTAATTACTTGCTTGGCCAGGTCAGCGTGGCCAGGTGTCGGAAGAACTTGGTGTCCAGAACGTTGCAACGGCAAAGTTTTATGATGAAGTAGAAATTCGAACTTGCACCGTTACCAGTCTTTTTGTTCATCCACGGGTGAGAGGGTGCGCGGCGATCGTGGCCGGCCGATTTCCTCTTTACAAGCTAATTACTTCATCGATCACAAGCTTTCGAAATCCTGCTGTACAGTGTTCCAAACGGATCGATAATTGGTACGGCGTTCCTGCTTCTTTGTGGACTTTCTTGCCGTCAGTGAATCTTAATGATATTAATTAACAATTCTCGAATCTTGATTTTACCTCTGCATTCTTACGAACGAATTTAAGACAATTATTTTCATTTCCAGGTTCTCTTTATTCTTGCTGTTTGAATTGATTAAGGCCAGCTTGAGCAATCTAAAGAGCTATAATTGTTAAAAATTTCTGGAAATTAATTTCTGAGTAGCTGGTTCTCATTCTTGTTAGATCATTTACTTCTTATATTTTTAACTCTTTCATGTATATATTTGACCAATTTAGGAATTAGTGATGAATAGAAGGAAGTTAATTAGGGGTAACTTGAGTAATTCAGAAAAGCAAAATTGTGAAAAATTTCTACAAATAAATTTCACAGTACAGTGAATTCCCGATATACGTCAACAACACGGGTCCCTCACGGGGTATACCCCGCGGTAGTGGGGATAATTCCGCGACATTTATTGTTCAGGCCATGGCGACATATATTGAGAAATCACTGTAGCTTGTTCTCAGTTTTGTTCCATTCTCTGCTCTTAATTTTGTGTTTCTTTACAGTGTCACTTAGTTTTTAAAAATTAGAAATTATTAACGTATAGAAAAAAGTTGACGAAGAATTTTCTCCTTTTTTGTTTCAGGTGAGTGTCAATATCTCATTGGCAGTTATACTGATGCTCAGATATACACGTAAGTAGCAAGCGCATCTGAATCATATCAATTTCACATCCACAAACGCATTTTTCAAATTTCCGTGAAAGTTAAAATAATCAAGACTAAACCCTGGCGATTTAATGTCGGAAAATACGGAAAAATATCGGAAAAAATCAATATTGAACCAGTAACGTCACACAGTCTTACGTGACACGATTATAAAGCAACGGCAAAAAACATCGGATTCCAGCACTAGCGATAATGTCACACTATAGCTTGTTTATGAAGAGAAATGTACAAAGCAGATACGGATGCATTATTTTATGATTATCTCCGTGGATTTTTACCTGTACACACAGTTTTTTCCCGCCATTATTTTACAAGAACGCGTACCAAGCGTTTCGAGAGCGAGCTGTTGAAATAAAAATGTAAATAAATTCCCAATAACCATTTCTTTTGTTACGTTTCGCATACTCGCAAACACTACGAACGCTTCAAATCCGCAGTCTATTTATCATTTATTCACGGATTGTTTGCATTAACGGACAAAAATCTGAACGTATAAAATCGACAAAACATCTCATGGGAATGGATGTCACCATAGAAACCGGACATCGATGATTTTTACAGGATATTTAGCCGTGCGAGTATTACTATAGAATTTTCACAATTTTCACAATTTTCACGTAAATTTAAGCCGGCGTTTTTCATTGTGCCGAGCTACAGATTTTCGAGATTTTTATGTGTCTGTTCGGATTTTAGTAAAAATATTTAAAAATAAGATTGTTTTGGTGCACCATAATAACGATGCAGATTAACATGTTATGTGCAAAAAATAAGCAAGACCTAGTTGATGCTGATGAAACTTGTATCATTAAATACAATCGAATGTCCCTCAATTATCTTGAAAAATTCAATAAAACTTTTTCGCTGATCCAGTAAAATTATCAAGAAAAGAAGAACTGCTTAACATGTTAAGCGCGGAGCTTGTATCTATGGACTTTCCGTTCATGCTGCAAGGAACTGTACAAAAAGGATATTATTAATAATGCTAAAGGGGACTACGAGGGAAATTATTTCCGACTCGGCCTAATATTTCCCCGGCATAT
>CM052125.1:13320730-13336305 GCA_028454245.1 Halictus quadricinctus | reverse complement strand
TACGAGGGAAATTATTTCCGACTCGGCCTAATATTTCCCCGGCATATCTTCCCGACCAAAAATAGCATAAACATCCCCCAGTGATCATCCGTGCGGTGTCGGAGTCTTGGCAGACGCTGTCTCAGCGGAGCAGCAAGGGAACGTGAAAAGGCAATGTATCAAATTAACCTGTCCTAGTTAACATGTCCCTGAATCCATCTCCGCGCGTTTCCGCGACTCGAAAATAGGCAGTGGAGTAATGGCGTAATAGAGGCACCGAGCGAGAGAGTGAGAGAGTGAGAGAGAGAGAGAGAGAGAGTCGCGGGTGCCGCGAGGTCGAAGCCCAACAACCCATTTTGATTCGGCCGGCGCATGGAAACGCATTACAGGCCGGAAGCGGAGCGCAGCCACCACCGGCAATAATCCAGATCTGATTCACGCGAGTCCGTGTCGCGTATCAGCGGACGGACGCTCGGTTCAAGCAACGCGCCCCTCGTACGTTATTGCTGCATTTCGTGAGCCGCAGGAATCGCATTCGCGTCGACGAGACAGACAGAGAAACTCCACTTTAGCCTCTCGTATCCGAATGATACTCTACTACCTGTCGTTCAGAGCTTGCGAAACAGCACAGTACAGTGTTCACTCGATATATGTCCAAAACACGGACATATATCTGCCAGGAGATACTATTCTCCGATCCACGCGACCTTACACTCCACGGCGACCGAAGTCTCTCGAGCTTCTTGGCTCCTCACGGGTTATACTCCGCGGTGGTGGGGATAGTTCTGCGACTTTTATCAGCCAGACAAATGCGACATATATCGAGAAAAATCTGCATTCCTTGCATTGGTCCCAAATACCAATCCTTTCAGTTCTATGGATCCTTGCAGAAATCTAATTGAAAATTACGAAGCATCAACGAGACAGAGTGTCCACCTAGGCTTCGCATACATGACCGACACTAGACTGCCTTGAAAAAATCCAATTGACAATTCTCGAGTGCCCTGATCGCGCCACTTTTCCTTACCATCGAAAAATGCCAGCCAGCGGGACAGCACTGATGTTGTAACACGTACTACACTGTTTACTCGATATATGTCCAAGACACGGGTCTAGCCACGGATATATATCGGCCAGGAGATTCTCTGATCCATGTGACCTTATACTCCTCGGCGACCGAGGTCTTTTCTTGGCCTCTGACGGGGTATACCCCGCGGCAGTGGGGATAGTTCTGGGACTTTTAGCGGCTAGGTATTTGGGACATATATAGAGTAAACACTGTATTACGTATTATTGCGAACGAATGCTGCGGGAGTGTTTGGGGATGGATAATTTGGGACTGTCTTCAATGTTTCGCACGGTCTCTGTGTCACCTGCAGAACTCCCCCGGTAATTATCTGACTAGATGATTCGGATCGGGATGGAACAACTAGCGGAGCACCGCTACGCGGTGCAGTTTATCGGCAACCATCGAACCGGAACGCGCAGATTGCCATTCCTCAAGACTAACTCCGGCCGCAAAATTGCGTCACACCTAGCCAAACAGCCGATACCCGACACCCTCGATCACGAATACCTTGGATTTTCCGATCCTAATTGCCGATCGGACAGCCCTCGATCGTCCGCTTATGGAATTTCAACTTCAAATAAACTCCCAAACACACTCCTCTCTCAATCGTTTGCACACCGACGATTTTTATCGTGCGCATTTTTCAGTTTTTTGTGGTGGAGGGTCGAACTTGTATAATAGTTTGCACTTTACGAGAATCGAAACGAGAAACAAAATAAATTGTACTTAATGTGAAAGTCACTTTGTATATCAAACGTTGACGTACCACGAATGAGCAAAGATTCGCAGAATTTTGTGAACGAGCTAATTAGACACGGAGTAAGTACAGCTGCAATGAAAAGTGTCAAGCAACGCCAAACTTTCGGCGAGTCATGTCAACCGAAAGAGAAAAATGGGCGAACGTGTCACCCCTCATTTATCAGGTGGGGTTGCTTCGTGAGCTCTCGGCCAGGGTTGATGCTACTCCTACACTGACAGTTTCTAATCGCTTAGAACGCCCCTTTATCCCACTAATACCCCTTAGTTCGTCCCACAAACCTCAAATTCGCTCGGTGAGCCTCCAGCCGAAGTCACCTTACCAAATAGATGCTGTTTGGCATCGCGTAATATTTAGGTTGCGGATTAAACTATCGTTCGTCCCCAAATATAAAATATATAACTATATATAAATATATATGATAATGCTCTTACAAAAAAATTTGAAAGAACGTAGGCCCAACAGAAATGACTAAATTGTTAAGTAATCAATAGACTGGGAATGTGATGAATTTCTAACAAAAATGGAGAGGTGCGATTCGAAACGGTGCAACATTATTAAAAAAAATTTAAGAACGTCGTTATATTATTTCCAACATATTAATGTTACTAATAGATTACAGATCTGTACACAAAATACAAATTTTCTGCATCAATTGCAAATGATAGAAACCAAATAGAGAATTCATTTTTTCGTGAAGAATTGTTATAGTTTAATTCTAATCTTCCTATTATTTCAAATTTCACTTACCCAGCTTCGTCATGAACGCATAAAATTCGCAGCCTACTTATTGGTGAAAGAAAGACATTTTTCGGAAGAAACATCCGCAGTCTAATAATTCGTTATTTCGATTTAAAAAGATACCTACACCGTTGAAACTTGCAATGGGACATAGTTTTCCACAAAAAACGATAAAAGTAGCACCGAATGAATCCCGCGGATGTTGTGAATCGCGTGCGCCACGAGAGGGATAGTTCGCGACCCTAATCGCGGATACAGGCTTTCGTTAACAAAGAGGCCGAGTCTGCAGCCGGCAGAGCGCCGCGCGACGCGCGTACAATGGCGTGCCGAAGTATAAATGTATTCCAGCCAGTCACCGTTAATAATGCACATTCAATCTCGTACTATTTACAATCACTCTCGGGCAAACTGGTCCGTTAACTCGTGGCTAACGAGTGTGTGCGTGCGAGAGAGAGAGAGAGAGAGAGAGAGAAAGAGGGGGGAGAAGCTGGTAGAACGAGGAGGGCGAAGGGGTGATTAAAAGTTTTAAGGCGTGTTCGGAGGGATGATTAATTAATCCGCGTATAACCGTGCCGGCCGGAAGAGGTCGTTATGTTTGCGCGAGTTCCACCGTCGAAAACAAATCGTTTGATCACGGGAACGATATGTAAAACGCGCGCGAAAGACCGCTCGGCGACGTTTCAACGTTCTGCTGGAACATTTTTTGCCAAACGAGGGGAATTAACGCGGAACGAACGAACGAACGCGCCGAGCCGCCACCGTCGTCTTTGACGAAAGTTCCACCCTACTTGGAAAACTGCTCCGCCGTTAATTTCCTCCGGAGTTTTCCGGCAGATCCCTTCGTCGAGAGGCATTCGATTTTAATTGAACCGCCACGGAAATTTCCCAGTATCCTTGCGGTTTTATATCTTCATATTTTTCTGCTTTCCTGGTTCCCTCTCTCGAAATTCATGGTCGAGTTCGAACCAGCACGTTCTTAGATTTAACTCAATTTTCAACTCATGGACAGTTAGCACGGTTAATAACACTGTAAATATTTTTTAAGATACACTGTACTTGAGTCAAGCTGTCATTTCGAATCAGGCCACTGTATTGGTCATTTTCTCCGTAACGTCGCACTCGGGCCACGCCTCCAGCGTGACGCCTATCCCCACCGCGTCGCAGCAGACCCAATCGCGAGGCAGCAACGATGTTTCCCGGCAAACACAGCTCTCTATTCACGTGACGTAACGAAGGCATTTAATGAAGCTTACAGGTATAAAAGGGTAAACCGATTCCTCTGGAATCAGTGTTTATATTTAATAAACTCCTATTCGGAATCGAGCTATCCTCTGCTAAGTAGTTGATTGCGCGTAAACGTGTTCACCAGTGAAAAGGAATATCGACCCCCCTCCCCGGCGCCGGCATTTGTCACACGTTGGCCACGTTGCCACGTGCAAAATTAGCGGCGGGCTCTGCTCGTCTGATTCGCAGCGCTATTAACGAGTTCCGTCAATGACCGTCGCAATTAGGTGCACGCAATGTATAAACCTCGAGAGCGTAAATGCTCCCCAGGCCCGTGCAAACGGCGAGCAGTTGGATCTTGCCGGAACACGATCAAATGGAGCAAGGCCAATGAGTGACGTTTAATCAAACTGGATTTGCAATAGCACAGATGGAACGCGCTAGATAAATTCTAATCAACGCGACCGTGTATTAGGCCCCGGCAAACTAATATTACTTTGCAAACAGACACCCGTTACCCGCCTTCCAGCTGTCTTTGATTACGCTCTGCGATTTTTCGCCGTGATCGATTCGAACTCGACAATCAGTAACACGTTAATTGCCACGTTGGTCGTTAATGAAAACCTTAAGAATTAATTTTTGTTGCAACATGCCTGCTTAAACCGATTTTCATTGGGATTTTTAAGATGGGAAATGTTGCTCGCTTATGAGAACCTTCAAAATTATTTTTTTTTGTTGTAGTTTAGCTGTTTGCATCGATCTTCATTAGGATTGTCAGGACTGCAAAGAACTGAAAAGGAAATCACCGCGATTTTTGATCTTGTTATCTAAATTATTCTAATTTCTTTAATCTCGTGGTATTTTTCAAGGTCCTGTGTTGTAGTGTTCACTTATCCAAGTCGCTTTCTATTATTTAACGATTTACTTTTCTTGGATTGTAACACATCTCTACCTTTATAAAATTATTAAATGGCTTCCTTGGTTGCTGTTACAAATTTTATGAGTATCTACACATTTGCTACCGGCTAGATTAATTTTGTATTAATTCCAATTTGAAGTGGCAATGCATAATTAGTTGCATCTTTTAACATTGCACTCTACGGAATATCATAACTAAAATGGGGATGAAGAATACGCTGAAAGGGATCTCTCAAGTTTATGGAACGAGCAGATTTTCAACTCTCGAACTGGACACGAAGAATATTTCCGTCCAGTTCATGGGATTAGAGTATAGAGCATTTGTTCGACGTACCGAAAGTTTTCCATACTTAGGGGATCCACCGAAAGACGTCGAGAGAGTTTTGGGGAGTCTGGCCTTTAGGCGAGCCCCTCTACCCACGACCACGAACTATGTATTCCCCTCTTTTGCTCATATACTCGCGTGCAATAATGCCTTCCAGGTCAAACCCCGGAACTTACCACTTCCAGAGTGGTTTGCCTGTTCTCTTCAGCCGCTCGTTCCACATTTGTGTTTACTACCACCGTGAAAGGTCGATGGGGTAAGTCCACGCGAATTTTCCCTGGAAAATCCCGAAGAACCGATCGTGAATCTCCCGGTTATTGATTAAGAAATTTTCTGCTTGAACCTCCCTACTAATTTACTGTCATTGCCCTTTAAACTCTCACCTGCTTCAATACAATCTCAGGAACTGCAGAAAATTATGTATACCGATAAAAGTCTGAGCACATATTTTATAAATACAATTTTAATAAAACCCTTTGTCTCCTTGTCAGTTCCTGGAAAAACTGCTTGTAAGTGTCCACATACTTTTGAGTGACCCAGTGATAGTTTTCACTGTGTTTTACAGAGACAGCATTTGGTAATTTTTATTAACTATTTGCAAAAGAGAATTCTATACTGCAGTACTGTTACAGAACCTATTCAGTAATTAGAAGTGAATTTTTCAATTTTACCACTTGTTTTTTCAATAATTGTTACCTGTGAATATGTTTGACGTTCTTCGTGCAAATTCGAGTGCGCTGCCAAAAAGCGACCGGTCAAACCGTGGACAGAGGAGCGAAGGAATGATAGCGCGACGGACACCGTCAAATAACTCGCAATTGTGATGAATTATCCGCGAGCGTAATAGATCAAAGAGCGCGGGCGCGTTCGATCTATCTCGCATTTACTCGCGTTTGCACATCCGAGCGCATAATACACATACGCGTAGAATATATACGGCGGGAATAGCAGGCGAGTTCCGTTTGGCCGCATTCAAACAACGGGTGACTATCGTAAGCTACGTTTGCTCGTCCGCGTTTGCGCCCTGTTTGCAGAGATTCGACGCGGGCAAATTATGCCATTTCCGCGTCTCTTGCAACCTCCGTGATCCTCTATTCTGTTGTTTCTTCTATTCATCGTGATTTCCTGCTCTTCCTCGCACCCCGCCTACAACTCCCACTCGTTACCGGCTCTTATCCTCGCGGTTAATTAATCACGCGGGAATCGATACAACCCGGATGACATTCGCTCTTCGGTCCTCGATAGACAGTGGACGCGATGCCTTTTCATCCTGCGGTTTTGTCTTTTTGTCTGAAGCGTTACCATCTGTCTGGGATCGCTTACTCGCGATCCTCTGATGACGATTTCGCTTTTGTTAGTTGCATTTTAGTTTGCCAAAGTCGTTCAATCATTTTCCGTTTCGAAAGCGTATATTAAAATCGTTTTCCACCTGAAATGAATTTAATCAGTGTACATTTCGATTTTCCTGGAGGATTTCCATTTCAATCTTAAGAGACCATTTTCTATTTTCATTTTATGGGACCATTTTCCATTTCAATTTTAAGGGACCATCTTTCATTGCACCTTTACAGGACCATTCTTTACTATATTTTTAAAACAACTCTTCTCCATTTCCATTGTGAGGAACTATTTTCCATTTCAATTTTAAGGAACTATTTTTGATTTCAACTTAAAGGACCGTTCACTGTTTCAATTTGAAAATTTTCCATTTCAATCTTGAGGGACGATTTACCATTTCAATTTTACAGGACTATTATTTATTATATTTTTAAATCAACTATTTTCCATTTCAATTTTACAGGACCATCCTTTATTATATCTTTAAATCAACTATTTTCCATTTCAATTGTGAGGAACAATTTTCCACTTCAATTTCAAGGAACGATTTTTAATTTCAATTTAAAGGACCGTTCACTGTGTCAATTAAAAAATTTTCCATTTCAATTTTACAGGACCATCCTTTATTATATTTTTAAATCAACTATTTTCCATTTCAATTGTGAGGAACAATTTTCCATTTCAATCTTGAGGGACGATTTACCATTTCAATTTTACAGGACCATCCTTTATTATATTTTTAAATCAACTATTTTCCATTTCAATTGCGAGGAACAATTTTTCACTTCAATTTCAAGGAACGATTTTTAATTTCAATTTAAAGGACCGTTCACTGTTTCAATTAAAAAATTTTCCATTTCAATCTTGAAGGACGATTTTTAAGGCAGCATTTTCCATTGCAATGTCAAGGGACGGTTTTCCATTTTAATTTTAAAGGACCAGTGTACAGTGCAACTTTGAAGGATCATTTTATAATGAAGGAGCACTTTGAAGGATAATTTTGAATAACTATTTTCAGAGGAGTGCATTAAGTAATTTTCTGCTACGGATACTATTATTATATTGAAGCATTTTCTGCTTGAAGCAAACACATTTAATCAAAGTTTCCCAACCTCAATAAAACGCAGCAAGAAATGGTAAATCCATTCTTTCTGGTGTTAACGGTGGCAGCCAGAAAAGTTGTCAGAGAGTGTAAGATCCGTCGCCGTTTTTCGCGACTGTCGCGTATTTCGCTGGCGCGAAGAAACACCGTGGAAATTGACAACTCGCAGTTGGCTGGTCACAGAGAGGGCGGAAGCAGTACGGACGAGTTCGCGGCCGCGAAAACAATATCCACGATGCGACGACGCCTCCTCGTGTCGGGATAAAGGCAATTCGACGTGCCGAAAACTTTGTCCGCCGGCTTTCCGGCGCCGTCCACGATTGCGAGGCGCCCTACCGAAATTAGAAAAGAGTAGAAATCGCTTTTCCGTAAACCGGTCCACGTCGCCTGTATATTCCGACTGTCTCGGCGTCAACACCCCCTTAATTGGGTTAATCTGTAATTGCTCCGGGAAGCAACTCTCGTCTCTCCCATGAAAGTTCCACGATTGAATCGTCATTACCATTTTGCAAGTGTCGAGGAACGAGTGATCAGCATGAAATACTTTCCAGCGAATCCGTACACAAATCAGTACACAGTCTCCAGTTGTACTGAATTGTCAACTGATTTATTTATCGGTCAGCTAATGGTCCTTTAAAATGGACCTTACGTTGATCATTAAAAATTTTTCGGTAAAATGGTCCCTTCAAATGGTTCTTTAACACTAGGTTTACGGTGCACTAAAAACAAGAACGTGCTACCCGCATTTTTAGGAATAATTTTAAAATAATATATACTTAAAGAAATAAATTTGCTAGGTAATTTCTCATGTATGCATCCTTAGAATCTTCATAATTTTAAATTAAAAATACTAGAACCCGTCATTTTGACGGGTCCCGTAAACCTAGTGTTAAAATTGTTTTGTAACGTGGTCCTTTAAAATGGGCCTTTACGATTATTCTGTCTAATTTTTCTATAAAATGGTTCTTTAAAATTGCTTTGTAAAATGGTCCTTGAAATTGATTCGTTAAAATTTTTTTGTAAATTGGTCCTTGAAAATGGTTCTTTAAAATTGTTTTGTAAATTGGTCCTTTAAAATCACCACAGTACACCGTAATAAATTGGTGGCCATTTACAATCTACATCTGTGCGTCTCGATCCTCTAGGAGATACGACCCTTGTTTTAAAAATTGTTAATTAGAGGTTCGGTACATTTTTCAGCTTGTAAAACCACATTGTGTCGTCCGTACAAAATGGTATTCTTGATGTACGAAGTGGATACTGCAGCTACACGATTTTTCACAACAAACGAGACGAAGCACTGTTGCGGAGAAGTGTGACGTGGAGTTATGCGTCCTGTGTTCTACAATTATCGCGGACGGTGAAAAATATTTGTTTAAAGAGGTAGACGCGACGCATATGTTCGTTTAAATATTATTTTGCTGATGCCAACACAAGTAATTCGGAAAATTTGTGATAAACTCATTCAGTTTACCATGCATTACTTTGCTGGATTACAAATTATTCAAATGTATATACGAGGCAGTAAATATTACAAAGCAGTAAATAGTAGCAGTAGATCAAATTATTAACAAAATAAAACGTGTAACAACTTCAGTTTGCTTCGAAGAAATGTCAATTTAGATAGAACGTTCGTCACATTGTATTGAAATGAGCGCAAGTTTCATCGTTCGAGAGTTAAATATTCGCGGATTAATAAATAATTGAAACGATTCGAAAGTGTTCTACCGTTCCGTGAGAAAAGAAGATCGAAGGTTGTCCATTTGGTTTAATTCAGGCTCGCTCCCGAAGCTTTACTTTCGAATACCATCGAATTGTAGCGGTGCACGCGCTCCCCGACATTTGACTGTATAATGAGCTCGTATTATTATTCAATCCTGCCGGTTTAATAAAACAAAAGCTCTCCGTTTCAATAAGTTCCGATGTTTAACAAAACCGAGGGAAAACAGGCGGTTCTTGGTTTCTCAAGAAAGCTCGACAACTTCGAATTAATTTTTAATTTCGTTTCCCACGGTGCCCGCGGTTCTACTGCTTGCTCTATCTTTCTTTTTACCGTTTCTATCCGAGTTTCCGCGGAAATGATTTTTGAAAACTCTTGTTTCGGCTGTTCCTCGCATTAAATGTATAATTTATTCGTAGTCGACCGCCATCGACGTTGAAAAGAAACTCCCACCGTTCTCTCTCTCTCTCTCTCTCTCTCTCTCTCTCTCTCTCTCTCTCTCTCCGGCTATCCGAGTTTAATTAGAATTTGTAATTTTCCCGGGCGTAAACAAGCAACCCGACCATGGTTACCTCGTTGAAAGAACATGGAAATTGTTAATCTCAAAAATAACGAAGAAATCACGTCCACGTCATAAACCCCCGGCTCGCGTCGTTGTACTTAACAAGCGCATTGTTCCACTGCAAAATAAATTAAAACATTCTATTCAGCCTTGAAACGTTGTTATCGTCGGGGGAAAGCAATTTGTTTTTCCCGCAATCCCACTGTAATTTTGCCGGTCGCTAATAGCTCGATCAATTAACTATTATTAACGTGCTCGCGAAAATCAAACTACCAACACCCACGTCCTCAACTAAAATTGCAAATATTCAGATCGTTCGTCTTTCGAACATTATAAAGCTATATTGCAAACATTTATTCATTTATCGCCTGTTCCAATAGATAAAATATAATAAAAGTAAAATAAAGAGTAAAATAAAATGAGTAAATTAAATATGCAAAATATTTTGTACTATTTTAAACTTCACCTATGAATTTTTATATAAAATTTAATGATCGATTCCCAGCACAATAAGTACCACTGAAAGTTTAATTACCACTGAAGTAAACATTGATTGCAAAACAGGAACGCAGTAAACTACGATCAAACTAAACATTTCTCTGCAATCAAACTTTATTTAAATTCGCAAGACGCAGAAAGATGACAAATTTTTCTCATCAAGTTTGGCTCTTCGTATTTTTATAGCGAAGACGTAACTATATTTGTTGGTTACTTTACTATGTACAACTATAAATTTGCGTAAATACTCACATTCATTCACGTACTGATCGAATGAAATCAAAACGCAGCGAAGAACGAATAAAATAAATATTTCACAAATATCATATTTCAAGAAATAAAATCGTAACAGTACAAATCGATTTTAAACAAACATGTACAGCGCAATTGCTACACAATAGACTTATAAAACGTCATAATCGACGAACGAAATAAATATTACAAGAAATATTCCAAAAGATAAAATCGTAGTTGTACGAACTGATTTGACACAAACATGTACGGTATAATTGCTACACAATAGACTTATAAAACGTCATAAACGACGAACGAAATGACGGCTGACGATTCAACGAACGTATAAAGCACCGTAGGTACTGAATAAAACGAAAGATTTCCTCGATAGAAATGCGATATCAATACGGTATGAAATCGATGGAAGAGAGATAGAAATGAAAGGAGAAATTACGTGGACAGCTAAGAATAACTGCCGGTGTAACAGCAAGCCCCGAAACCCGATCCGACCGCGGTGAAAACGATCGACTTGGATCCATCTGATCGGGGTCGGAACGATAAATGCGAATGGTTCTGGTCACGAAGCCGACGAGTGCAAAACGCGGCGGAACAAAGTGGATCGCTGGTGGACCGACGCTCCGGGGAGGTTTGAGCAAAGTTCCAAAGGGCGGTAAAAAGGGTGAAAAAGGTGGTTGGTTTTCGCAAGACGTCGAACGGCAACGGGGCCCTAAATTTTTAATACTCGCAGCCGCTCGATTTCTCCCGTTTCGACCGCGTCCGGCTCCATTGGCATGGTAACTCGCGTGACGAGAACAACCCCCTAAGTTTGTACGCTGTGCACACTCGCCCGGTTCCTCTCTTTCTCTTCGTCTTTGTCCGCTCCACCTGTTACAAGTTTCCGCGTGGAACGGATTCAAAGTCGATCGGAGTTTTCCGACGGGCGAGACGAGAATCCTCGAGGCAGCTGAAATCTCGCAGACCAACCCCGTCTGCGAGATATCCACCCCTTATGATCTTTACTTACGTCGGGGCTGGTCTGATAAATATTTGAACGAACGCCGGGAATTTCCTCTAAAAAGATCTCGCGAGCTCGATCTCGCGTGGCCCGTTTCGGCCCGATAAATGGGAATTGGTGAAAGGGGACGCTGTTCTGATTTTTCTCAGTGAATTTCGATAATTGATGCAAGGGGAGTTGTTCAGACACACTTCTAATCATTGATGGTGGGCTTCGAAATTGGAAGAAATTTAATCTGTTAGAGAAACCACCCCTAAAACCATTCGCCCGATTTAATCTTAATATTATTAGGATTAGGAATGTAATATTATTATACAATTGACATTTCCTCGACGAGAAAGTGCAATAGATTGCACTAGGGTGCAAAAGGGTATCGAAAAGTAAAATGCGAGTCCTCGCAGCGGGCTCGATTCGGGTCCCGGCGATCGATGGAACACGTCGATCTTGTACGTGCGATCGAACAATGGCAATTTATTTCTGCACAGGGTATCGGTTCGAGCAACAAAGTCCTCGTCGATCCTGCCCCGCGAAATAAAACAAAAGCGAGGCCGTCTTCGACGATAAAGTCTAGCGACGCGAGACGCGCGTAACTACCACCGAGCATCAACTCCCTGGAACCACCCTATCCACTCTCTTTCTCTCTCTCTACATCCCTTGTAGAGAGAGAGAGAGAGATAGAGAGAGAGGGAGGAGAAGGAGGGTAAAAGAAATTACCGTCTCACCGAAGAACTTCGTTACTGCCGGGAAAAGGATATGGCGGCAAGAACGAACGAGAAATTGGAACTCTTACGGCGCGCCACCGCGACTTTTCTTGCATACGCGTATCCTTCGCGGTCGACTCCTTGGATTCTCGGACCGACGCTCTGGAAACACGTAACTTCCGCGACGGTGAGGGTCGAAGTCGCGCGAGAAAGTTAGATTTTCCACACCGGCGAAGGGAAAAGTATATTGGAAGATATTGGTGTCCTCGCGTCGCGACGCGTCGCGGTCTCGAACCGCGAGAATTCTGATTTTTCCTCCCTCGGATATAGAAGATTTTTATTATGCTTTATTGACGGAAGCCTTCTCACGGAATCGAGCTATTTTTGTGAGAGGCTTTTACGAAATCAGACATTTTATTCTTCATGTAGCGACCCTTCGATTTAACTACATTTTCAACTCCTTTCGTATTTTATTGTTCGGTATTCGTTTTTAACACGTTCACTGCCATGTCACTGCCGTTCACTTGTCTTGGTTTTAAAATGAATTTTTACGTTAATATATGCATCGTAAAGTTGGAGGACTACACAATATCATACATTTAATTGTTTTCAATTTTTATGGAATTTTTGTGGTTTCTAGTTTGACAGGCAAAGTGTTAAAGAATACTGACATCTATCTCTTCTTTTAAAGGAAATTTCTAAGGATTTAAAAACACCATTGTATTATTTCTAACTGATTGAAATTATTGAGAAAAGAAATGAATGTCTACGTACCTTTTCTGTCCTGCAATGAATGCAGACAATTTTGATTTTGCACAAAAATCTAGTTACAAATGAGTCGTAGTAATTTTTCAAGAATAATATAACTTCGCAGAGTACAGTCACGATATTTGTCAACAACACGTCCAAGACCTCTCTGCTTCGTGTCACCTCATGGGGTACATCTCGCGGTGGTGGGGATATTTTCGTGACGTTTATCACGCAGGCCTTGGCGACATATATGGAGGAATCACTAGCAAGTGTGTCAAAAATGCCCAGGTGCGAATGTGTCAAGTGACTAACAATTCCAATAGTTAGTATCCAGACACGACCATTCGAAAGATCAATTACCTATTCTTTCCCACACGAAAGCCGACAAAGATCTCTCGAATTAATATGCCAGATAGCAGGCTTGTTAACCGTCCGAATAAAAGGGAAAGCAAGAAAGACGTTGTACCTCGAAGAAATTCGTGAGTCAGAGTCGCATCGGTATCCTCGTCACGCCCATCGGCGAGTGAACTGTGTCCAGCGTCTCGGCGATCTCGTCGAGAACAAAAGGCCTGGACTTCACCGGTATTCTACACAAGGTTTGTTCATCGTTACATGGTTCTGAGCAAAGATAGAGCAAAAATCCTGGCTGTCGTGGTAGAGCTACATCGGTTACAGTCAGGGAATGCAAACGCGGGTAGGGAACGTATGGCCGGTTAGGCGAGAGGCGAGGAAATATAATCGCGACGTTTCTCCTCGACGAGATGTCGTTCGTTTCTCGGAGGAATACGGAGGGAAAAGTCGATATCCGACGAGCAGACGTCGGAGGGCACGTTCGTGATACCGCAGACCCGGGGACACACGTGTACCTAGTACGCTTTCCGCGTGAAATACACGGAACACCCGAGGAACGAGCAATCTCGCGAAGGGAACGAGAACCGAGAGATTGGATCCGCAGGACGGGCTAAAAAGAAACGCGAGTTTATCAAATCTCGAGCGATAGGACCGTGGAAGAGGGAAGACCCGAGCTCCTTCAGAAGATCGGGCGTGCCTCGAAAGTTGCTCGCTTCAACTCCCCTCCAGTATTTTAATTTACATTGTAGAGATTGGATCCGAAATATAGACTGACATGGAACACGTGGTTGTTCACTTTTTAACGATACGAAAATACACTTGGATATTCTTGAATGTTTCAAGAATATTTTCATACAAATACAGAACACAGAATACAGTGAATTCTCGATATATGTCACCAACACGGGTCCTGCCAGCGTCATGTATCGTGCAGGAGCCCTACCCGAGGCCTCTCGAGCTCCGTGATCCCCCACGGGGTATACCCCGCGGTAGTAGGGATAATTCCGCGACGTTTATCATCCAGACGTTGGCGACACATATATGGAGAAATCACTGTATACGGTTGTTCAATTTTTAATGATAGAACGGTAGACAGGAGGAGAACGTAGCAGTGCTTCTAAATAAGAATGAAATAAAAATCATACATGAAACGCATCCAGTTTACAGTGTATCGAAATAATCGTGGTCCGGGTTCGGTAGTAAAGGCTTCGGCTAATAAGAGAATTAAGAACTTGACCGACTGAAACATGATCAAAGAACTTCCGTGTACAATAAATTCCCGAAGAAACGCGGTGCACATAAAACACATTCGTCTCTTTCAGAATCGCGGCACGGTAGACCGTTGAATTGATGAAAACTTTTTCGTCGCAATTGCAGCCGATTCCGGACGAATCGAATCACGTCGGAATCTGCGCGAAGTAAGTGAAATGTGCCGGAGGCAGCGCGTAACAACGAAAACCTATGGGGGCTGGGGGGAGCGGTGCAAGAGGAGAGGAAAGGGGGGAGAGAGAGAGAGAAAGAGAGAGAGAAAGTAGGGGTGGTTGTGCACCCCGCGGGTGTACAGGAGGCTGGGGTCCGATTTAAACGCGCCTCACGTGCCGGTGCACGCGTGCTCGCGCGGACAACAACGTTAGTCCGCGCAACGTTATCAAATTATTCCGCATATTATCGAACGGACGGCAAGAGCGCTTAAAAGCTAACAAATCGACCAAGAGACCGCGTGTATCCGGCTTGATGCCGACAATCACGTCGATTATCCCGTGAGCCGGTTCAGGTATTGGCCCGTTGTTCCGTTCGACCGAACCCTCCCGCGCCGCTGTCTCGCTTTGATCATGCAATTAAATTTTAACGAGATATTCAATTTTAATTAATCCCAGCATAACGGCCCGGACTCCGCCCGAAACCCCATCCGAGTTTCGTTTCCGAATCGTCCTAACCCTTCGCCTACTCTCTCTCTTCACACCTGTCTGTCTTCCTGCTGTTGAGAGGACACACCTGGCCAGGTAACTCGGCAACAGAGTCGAGAGGTGCACACGTGTGCTATCTTTAATTTCTCGCGTTATAATTATGGTACAGGAAATGTGCCAATGATACAGAAAGACTACCTTCTACTAATATGTAAACAATACCTATATTGGAATTTCTACGAGATATTCGCTTAGGAGGAATGTAAACACACAAATAGACAGAGACAAAATGATAGCACACTCAAGGTTTATTTTGATTTTCTTCAATATGTCGCGAGGTTCAAGGAAGTTAAAGTGGTCAGTCGGTGTTCAGTGCTTCTTGAT
>CM052125.1:13304996-13315246 GCA_028454245.1 Halictus quadricinctus | reverse complement strand
CAGTATTCGCGCAGAGATCTTCTGGGAACACAATAGAACTGATTTTCTCGGCTCGTTATCGAGTGGTCCTCGATAAAAAAGCAATTCAGAAAATTCTAGCTCTCGGATTTCGAAAGTTCAAGGAAGGGGGGTCAGAACGGTGGGTAATTTGCAGGGTTGAAAGCGAATTCAGGACACGATTCGTTAATTTTAAGGGAGTTGGGACGGAAGGTCGAGAGTCCCTTGTCCCGCCCACGCGTTCCACGAGCATGTAAGCTTACACGACGGTCTGCCAGGGCCAATTAAACTGATTCAAGCCCCGAAGAATGCATTCGAGGCTCGAAAATCACCCGTGGCTGTTCGATTTCACAGGGAGCAACGATGTGTCGGCGAGAGTGTCTGTCTTCTCGCGTTATTTAATGGCCCGGCGCCGGTTTGATGGGTCGAGAATTTTCATGCAACCCGCGGCGAAGTTGCGTTATTGGTTATTTCGATTGTTTACCAGGCAGTTCGTAGCTTCTCGGGCTGCTTAGAGAGCATCGGCGACGCTGCCTTCACCAAAAATTCCGGCGATAAAGTTCGGAGGAATAACTCCGCGCCACCCGTAAACTCAATCTTTACGAGCGCACTAAAACTTTTAATATTGGGGGTGGGGAGGAGGAGGAGAAGGAGGAGGAGGATGAGGAGGAGGAACATTTAAAGTCAGCCTGTTGTTTCCCTTGGGCATTTCTCGCTGCGAACCCGGAAGGGTCTGCGAATTTTCTTAGGATTTTCACCGATCCGCATTTAACTCGCCATAGCGATGTACAGTGAATTCTCGATATATGTCAACAACACGGGTCTTACCCGCGACATATATCGTCCAGGAGACATACCCGTGCCGTGTTATGTTCACACTCTTCGGCGCGCAGTGGTTTAAAAAGCGAAATTTAGTATTAAATTTACAAATTTAATAACTTTTGCGATAAGAGTTTCGCATCAGTAAAATATTCAAGCTAAAACGACCTGGATTGAATTCTGCATCTTTTATGTTAGCTCGTTTTTACAAGTGCAAAGGAACTGGCAAAAAAAATTGTAAGGTCTAATGTCTTCGAACAACCGTTCCCATGTCTCCAAGCATTCATGTCGAAAAGAAAGAGCTAATCGATCAAATGGAATTCTCGATGCGTGTAAATTAGCAAAGGGAAACCCATTAAACATAAATAGCAACATGGCCTGAATAGTCAACTTTAGAATGGATTCGTATAATTTTACAAGCTTTTTTTTTCGTCGAAAATCAAATCCCACAACTTTCGCACTGCAGTAAAATTGCGAAATACGCAATTCCCCATACTATCCATCGAAGATATTTCGATGGGAAAAGAATTTGTTCACATTTTATGGGCGAAAGGTGAGACTCCAGGATCGCTTGCATCAGTGAAAGTATGCTAGAAAATTAGGACGGCCAATATAAAACAGTTTATTACCAAAGATCGACGGATATAAGCATACATGTAAAGACAACGGTTAAGAAATAATGTTTAATGTTTTCCCAATGTGTCAATTAGCATATTCCGTAACAGCTTCGTGCCATAAATGGTAGGTACGTAAAACACAACGTTGCCCTCCACGCGAACCAAATATTTTGTTTCTTCAAAAATTGCCACATGGCATTAAATGCAGTGAAAAATATTTTTGGTTCCTCTTCCTGAACAAGTATATCTTTTCTCTACATCTGCGCTGCCAACGGCACACGCACAACTCACCTCGATCGTTTCGAATCAACACTACAAATGCCGTTAACTATGAACTTCACTCGTTAAAAACGATAGCCACGTGACGCGGAAATTAAATATTTTCATAGAAACAGGGAACGTGTGATTAAAAGCCCATTTGGTCCATGTTTTCCAATCAAGGTTCCGAACAAAAAGGCTGTCAACTGCATGCTCCACGTGTAAATAACGTAAAGAATCAGACAAGAGGCTAAAAGTGTTCAAAACTAAAATTGACACAGACGAATTGAGCGGTTTAAACGCTCCCGACGCGACGGGGAACCGCCGTTCAATTATTTGATCCCAGGTAATTGTTAACCGCAATGAGCCCCGATCAAGAGAATCAGAATTTTGGGTCGGTCCGGCAAATCCCATGATTCACGAGATAGACTCGTAGATTCTGTTACGCGGACCCTTTGCTACCCTCATTATCCTTTTCCATGGGCCGTCGCAGCTACACGGCAAATACTCGAATCTGAACACGATTGCGGATTTCACGCGAGCTCGTTACACACGCGCGCACGTACACACGGAAAAGGGGATCCAGGTTCACATGGACATTGGGGTCACTACGTAGCTCTGTTACGACACGTACAACCCTCCACCCACTACTCCGGTTGCCGGCAGTTCTCGTTTGATCCTCCCCCTCTCTCTCTCTCTCTCTCTCTCTCTCTCTCTCTGCGTCCACAAGAGAGAAAGACAGAGAGAAGAGAGAAAAGAGAAGCTTTCTGTTCTTTTTTCTGTCTTCCTATCATCCACGTCTAATCCTTCCGTCATCTTTCATGGCGACGAATCGAGGTCTTCTGGCCTCCTGACTCGATCAGCTGGTGAATTAGAGATGACTCACGTGCCGAACTTCCGGCCGGATCCTTCGACCGACACTTTGCACCCTCGAGTTTCACTGACGACGCCGTTCGACGCGTGGAATTTCGAATCGACGGACTTGAAAGAGGCTGATTCCTTGCCAGAGAAGCTTGAGTACTGTGTACAGAGTGGACCATTCTTTAGTCAATCCACGTATTTATTAACGAGAAATTCATGTACAAGCTCGGACACTTCGAGAATCTTCCCTCAGGTTTCAATTTCAGACCATTCTGCGATGGGTTCGGCGTTTCGCAGTGCAGCACAGGCATTATTGAACGTAGGATATAGCAAAAATTTGTGTGCAATATCGACGTATGCCTGATTATAATGCGACTGGATTTTTGGTTCTACACCGTTTAGTTTGTCCGCAATAAATTCCGGAAAATGAAGAATGCGTCTCACAGACGAAAAACGTTCTATTTATTGATAAGCTAGTCGTTGTTCTACGTACACAATGTTATCTACAATGATCACCGTGAAACGCAGTGCGCAGCAAAAATTTGTCTATACTCCCGAACCGTGTTTAAATATATTGCAACAGGTATTTCATCTCTAGATCGTTTAGTTTTTCTGTAATAAATTCCTATAGATGAGGAATGCATTTCATGGGCGAGGAACATTCTTCTTTTCAACAAGCCAATAAACGTCATTCCCAATAAGCACCATTAGATACAGCGTGTAGTGACAAATTCTCTACAACACCGAATCACGTGAAAATACATTGCAAAAGGTTTTGTTGCTCTAGATCGTTTAGTTTTTCTGTAAGAAATTTTTAAAAATGAGGAATACGCTCCGCGAACGAGGAACTTGCTCTTTATGAGCATGTTAGTCAACGTCGTGCACAGAAGGGAGTATTAAAGACAGCGTGTAGCAAAAATTCGTCGATAATACCGAAGTATGTTCGAACAAATTCCAGAAAATCTTGTGGCTGTATGTTGTGTGGTCTTCCGGTAATAAATTCGTAAACGTGATCTAACTTCTGAGCGATGTGACAGGGGTGGTATTATTCGATTGCGAATTTTATGCATTTATGACAAAACTGCGAACATATTAATGGAATTGAAAAGCGCTCTGCGACATTTCTGGCATATTAAAATGATTAAAAGAAAAAGTACAATTTTATCTAATTTCTTTTTCCTACCATCGACTTAAAAAATGTGTGCCTATTTTCAATAAATATAATTAATATTATACTCCTTAAGATTCTTAAGAAAACGATTATATTTACAGAGGATTCGTATTAAACAGAATCTGGTATTAAACCGTGAGGTGCGGCGTTTTTAACTGTGCCGAACTTTTTATTTCTAATGCATGCATTATTTCTAAATGCAAGTAAATTGTATCTGTTTAGATTTCGCATAAGTTTTATTGAAATATCCACGTCGATAGAGAAGTTTATTAAAAAATGTTCTGATGGAAACACATTTACAGTTTCAATATTTCGAAATGAAAAAGCTAGGAGCAAGTCATTTCGACTGATGCGGTGGTTCTAGTGTTGAGAGAGCCGACGTATGAATACATTTGTCGGCAGCATTTAGTGAAATTCGCGAGCCACTTACTGTTCGAAATAAGAACCTTATCCCTTGCTTGGCCGAGCATCGCAGCGCTCCGGGAGCAGATT
This sequence comes from Halictus quadricinctus, assembly GCA_028454245.1. Lineage (NCBI taxonomy): Eukaryota > Metazoa > Arthropoda > Insecta > Hymenoptera > Halictidae > Halictus > Halictus quadricinctus. The sequence continues at coordinate 13,311,031 of CM052125.1, read as the reverse complement.
AGAGAGGCGGGCACAAAAGACACAAACAGGAATTCCAAACGAAACTTTAAACAGTTTCAATCACACCGAACTTTCCTGCAGACTTAATAGAAGATCAGACGCGAGTCCCGGCAAAGAAAATCGAAGAGCACGTCGCCTTAGTTGGAAGTTTCGGTTCGCAGCGACGAGAACACCAGAACAGACGTGTTTCCTTTCGTTTCTCAACGAGACGTTTAATCTTCCGCGCGATGCAACGGTTGCACACGCGTTACCGTTGCAAGTATCATCGAGGCCCGACGCATCGGTCAGACCGCGACACGACAGCGGTCACGCGTAGTATCGTTGTCAACGAGTGTCAGAGGAGTATGCGTTGTGATCGTTAGAAGAGGCACGCGATACCTTTTCCCTGCTTGTCAGAGGAATTAGGCAATCGTTCGACGTTAAAGTGGGCTCCCCTTGTAAACCGAAGTATCGGCGTGTGCCGGAATTGTAAAATGTAATGGCACCGGAAACAAAGGAAACCGGATCCATCACTGTCAACCTCGGTCGCGAAACCCTCGGAAAACTACCAGCGAAATTTCCAGCTCGATCGACCGACCGAACCGCCGCTGAAAGGATTGGGTGTGTTGCATCGATTCGTTCGAGTCCAATCTTTCCTTTTTTTTTTTCGACGTTGCGCTCGGTTTCGAGAGGATTGGACCCGAAGATGCACTAAAAATTTGAACGGTAAGTAAGTTACACGCTGCGCAAACAGAACGGAAAGGACAAAGAGCGTTTTTCGATGGTAACACGCTGAGTGGGCTGCCCGAGAGTGCAGCGAAATGGCGAATGTTGATGCTGACGTCACACGAATTTTTTAAAGAAGAATATTTGCGACGTCGGGAAATTTTTGCAGGAGAATTACGCTCGTTTGTTTCTACAAAGGTTCGGCCAATAAACGAGTTACTGGCGCCAAGAACAGAACGTTGACTCTAATGGCACATGCATTGCAGAGAATATTGATTTTCAGTAGCGTCAGAATGTTTTTTCGAGAAAATTTCACTCATTTGTTTTCACAAAAGTTCAGTCGGTAAGTGATTTGCAGGTTCTAAAAACAAGAGAAAGGAGAAAGTGGCTTTCGAATGGCAGCTTGCAGCGTGGGCTGCCCGAGGGCGCAGCGAAATGGCAAATGTTGATTCCAACGGGACGGCAATTGTTTTTAGTTTATGAAACAAAGCATGAGGTACCTCAGAATGTAATAAAAATGACCCTGCTGTTTTTAACGTGGTAGACAAATTTATGAAGAAAGATGTCCCCTTCAAAGAGAATTTTAAACTGATTGCACTTGCTTCCAGCTTCTTGTGCAGGAAATGAATATTGATGTTAAACGTAGAAAAATAGAATTTGATCATTGCGTTTGTTTTTTTAAATTCTAGAGCAAATTATACTTCACCCAGCTTGCGATACTTTCCATTTCACTGTGATTTACAGAGCGACAACCCATCGAAAAGAAATCTACATTTCTGTCTGCGCGTAGAACAAATATTCCCCCTTTTCCACGAAAATTCCGACGCTTACGGAAATCCTGATTTCACAGAGACCATTAAAGGAAGATTTTCTGAAAGCATGAATTCGAATGATGATGCTCAGCGTAGATCAGAGCGTGGTCGTTTAATCCCAAAAAATATTCAAGATCGTACAAGCAGCTTATCCCGCAAAGATGAAAGAATCTTCAAAAATTGTTTGAAGGGGAATATTTGTTAACTAATCCGTGGAGCTTGATCTCTTCAGCTTGTCGCAAGAACGACAGTTCAAGATATGCTGGATACTACCAGTAAAAAACCACGTGAACACACTCCTCTTTCGAGGGCTTAGCAAAAGCGCGCCGGGATTAACGAAAAGAGAGAGAGAGAGAGAGAGAGAGAGAGAGAGGGAGAGAAAAGAGAAGGGACGGAGAAAAATGATTGCAACGATAACAGATAAAAGTTTCGGAGTTCTCTTTTTCGCTGTAATTGGTGTCTGCGTTCATTCTTCCGGCGTACCTTGGGGAAAGGCGAGGTCACGATCGTGAAACTTGGATTATCCTCTCCACTCCCTTGTGTTCACGTGGCCCCACACCAACGCAGCAATTGGTTCTCCAAAAAAAAATTGTTCCCAGCGCGTCGCGATCAATTTTTTAATGGCCCCGCGCTCCTCAAAAAAAAAAAAAAGAAAAAGAAAACGCTTGCACAAAAGATTCTCGCGTGACGCTTCGCCTGGATTCGTTCTCGCGCTTTTCCTTGCGAATTGTGATTTACTGGTATTAGCTGGGACCGTGGTGTTCTTCTCAGTATATCAAGGTATTCTGTGCGAAAGTAGTTGTTACGCGGATTTCATGCGTTTCATTTGCGTAAATGCGATTTAAAACAGTGTACAAATTAAAGGAATTGAAGAGTGTCCATTGTTTGCAACTTTCATTAAAAAATCACCGAAGGTAGAATGTAATTTTTAGTCGGTTCTTGTCTCCTGGAATCGATGCTGCACGTTTTTGTGAGAAATCTGTTTTTGAAATTTGGAGTATGTTACGAGATTTTTTGGACAGCTCAGTAAACTTCCCCAGCGCAGATAACGATCCGAAACACGTAATCCCTACAAAAACACACATATTTTTTTACTAATCTAAACAAAATTCTACTTTCCATATCTCGTGTAACCAGGCACAAAATTATACCGCAGAAGAAGTTAAAAAGAAATGTGAAAAAACAGCCGTACGTTACGAGTAAACTAAGTAGGTTAATCTTTATGCAAATTCCCATTTTCACAGACCATTTCGCGGATGCCAAAATAAAACAAAAATTTATGCTGGGGGCTAGAGTATTCTTTATTGTGATGCTCAAAATGTCATTAATGCTCTTTAATATTTTCTTGTTCAGTAAATCCCTTTATAACGCGATCGAAATACTATTATACAAAATACTATTAATACTTGCATACGCATACTTTGTATGACAGTAAATGTAGAATAGCTCCTCGCATAACGTACTATAAAAATTGTTTAAAACAGCTGTACATTTACTGCCACATAGGATACATGTAGCAGTTTGCTTAAACAACTTTTTAATCCTGGTACACTGGGATATATAATGTACATTTATTGGCACCTAAACTAGTCAGTATTGACACAAAAAATTATTTAAAAAGACTGTGCGTTTATTGCCACATAAAATGCCCACGCGCAGCCTTTTGAAAAATTGTTTGACCTCGTTATACTGGATCCTACTGTACATTTATTGACACGAAAAATATTCATTCGGTTCAAAAATTATTTAAACAGGCTGTTCACTTACTGCCACGTAATATAACATGTACGCCGTATTAAAAAAAAATGTTTACCGTGTTTTTAAATCGTAATGGAAATTTCGCTCCGGCGGCGGGAAGTTCGAGGGGAGCATTTACAGCGCAACGATGGCCGAAAACAAAACGCGCGCGCGGGCGGGAAAAGCGACAGATTCGAACACGGCGACAGCCTTTGTTTTTGGAAAGCGACGCGAGCACGCTGTTGCGGAATTACTCCCGCTCCGCGATAACATCCTGAAGCCGAAGGAGCTTGTTCGCCGCGGTGGGTGAACGCCACGGAAAAAAAACCGTGGGGAGAAAAAAACCGAATTATCCTGCGCTTGAAATGCAGATGAGCGCTGGCGCCTCGAAATCGGATCCGGGTCTCCTTCGTTTTAAGAATTTTAATTTCAACGTTTTACCGAGGAACGATAACAAGCGCCGGACACCGGCTAAGAAAATAATATTCCGCTCACGGAATCGGAATCCGGCGAAATCTATCCTTGCTGCTGTTTTTCTTTTTTTTTTCACTATTCCACTGTCTCGTACTGCGAAACGCTAAGATTTCGCAAAAAAAAAATTGGCTTAATCTGTGTTCCTGCTTCAAAAATGACGGTGTATTTTAACAATCAGTGCAGCTTATAGCAGATTTTTAAGGGAAGTTGGTCACTAAGAGTAAGAAAATTTTTAAAACGTTAATTTGACCATGTTTAACACAGATAGAATTTTGTGAGTATCTTAGGATTTATGTTTCTACTGTGTTACTATTGCAGCTACATTTTTATCGTGTATGTCGTTGAGGCCTGGATGATAAATGTCGCGGAATTATCCCCACTACCGCGGGGTATACTTCGTAAGGGGCCGCGAAGCTCCAGATGCCTCGGACGCCGAGGAGTGTAAACATAACACGACTTCAGTATGTCTCCTGGACGATATATGTCGCTGGTGAGACCTGTGTTGTTGACATATATCGAGAAGTTCTGATTATTGTAAGGGTTCGAATAGCAACCCCCTTTTTGACGATTCCGATGAAATCCGACTGCAATGCATTTTTAATATTCTCACCTAATATTTCTGGAATGAAAAACTGCAAAAATTTTTTTGCTTTCGATGGAAGATTTCAAAGGTTGTGTCGGAGTATCGGACAGAGAGGATCGCAGGATCCGCGGCGTTATTCATCCCGCGCGCGCGCTCCAGGACCGAGCGAAAAAAGCTGATTTAAGGGGAATAAAGGAAGGACAACGGACCGCACGCCGGTTCTAATTGGCGCGTTGCATTCGGTAATGAGACACGCTAATGCATTGTTCCGTAGGCGGATGCGGGACACGATCGCCTGCCTCGCGCCACCCCTTTTTATTCTCTCCTTTCTCTCCTTTCTCTCCTGACCTGGCGTGTCGTTCCCCTGTTCCACTATCTCTTTCTCTCTCTCCTGTCCACCGATTGTGTTCTGCACGCCGAGTAATTTGTTCGCTCTTTGATTCAGACCTGGCCAGCAACGTGCCTATTTCATCGAGTGCTATTGTACAAGACACCGGTCCGCTTCCTGCGAAATTGCACTTTTAAACGCCAACCCTTAAAAAGTCTATAACTATATCGTACGACACTTTTGTGAATTTTATTCGAAGTCTGGAAAGGTCCTGAACATTTCTGAATTAATTTTAACCTTGTCCTAACCCTAACACTCGGCCATTCAATAATGGCTTTCATTTGGTCATCATCAACTTCAGATGGTCGACCAGAACGTTGGTCGCCTTTAAGTGAGAAATTTCTAGAACGGAATTTTTTAAACCAATTCTGGCACGTGCGTTCTGTTAAGCAATCTACAACATAAACTTCACATATATCTTTGTGAGCCTCGGCAGCTTTTTTACCTCTACGGAAATAAAAAAGCAATATGTGCCTATAATGTTCGTTTTTGCACTCCATGTTCAAATTGACACAGAACTAATAATTTTAATCAAAATTACGTGTAATTTGCTTCAAAAGTAACCTAAAAGATGCAGTTATGAAATGTCAGAAGGAAAACAAACGTAACGTTAACAGAAATCAATCAAACAAAACATGAAGCCATCTATTAATGAAAACCGAAATTACTTTCTTGCCAACCTAATATTTCACAGTACTGTGTAGAAATAAGAATTTGTCTTCGTAAGAGGCACATTTTCAATATTTCAAGCGCGTTCTCTTGGAAGGGTTAAGGCGGTGTACCCCATAAAATTTCCTTACCATCCGAAGTGATTGGAGGACAATCTACCGGAGCAATCGCGGGGGGATGAATTAATGAATTGATGGTTGTATCGTTCTAGCTCGTCGGTTCTCCGGGAGTCGGTGGAGGCTAGGCGGGCGTAAAGAGCAGAAGTTCAATCTAAATTCATTCGATCAGGCTGGCGTTCCTTGCCGTCGAAGTTTCTTCTTGGCCGAGTTCCTTTATGAACTTCTTTAACGGGCCGGGGCGGGCCGAGCCGTGCCGGGACGGGTCGGGTCGGGCCGGGCCGGCGGAAAGAACGCGGGCTCTTTCCCCAATGAAATCACAAATTGTTCTTTGACGAGGCCAAATGAAAGACATTCGACGCGTGACAGAAACGGGCCAGCGCTATCCGCCAGCAGCGTTTCGTGTCCGTTGTTCGAGAGAGCCGTGATTCATTGCAACGAAATTTTATGGACTGATAATTTATTGCACTTCTCCCCATTCCCGGCGTGGCAGCGCGATAATTTATCAATTTTTATCAGTCGTAAAGCCGAATCTTTACGCTGTTTCGCGT
>CM052125.1:13292700-13304896 GCA_028454245.1 Halictus quadricinctus | reverse complement strand
TATTTTTTTTTACCACCAGGTTTTATGCTCCCTTTTTTTTTATTTGTTCACCGCGAGCATGTTCCGTTCTTTCGGAGCGATACGACCGATCCATCCCGCCGATCAAATTATATTTATACGCGAGTCGTTAGCGGCCCGACACGGTTCGCGACCCGAAGATTTTCCGCGACCCGCTCGAATTTATCGCTCGATCGGACAACTTTAAATCCTTCTCGGCTTTTCCACTCGGAATTGGAACAGATTCGCCCGCGGGAAACCCGTGCGCTCTTTCGGCGACAAGAAAAGCTCGTTCGTTTATGAGCTTCAAAGGTTTTCCGTTTCACCGGATGCACTTAATGCCTTTTCCTTCGTTTTCGGCCGCGTAGACGGTCAAAGCAGCTATTAGTAAAACCATGCCGGTTGCTGCACTCCACCCAATTAGGATAAGTCATGTGTTCTTGCCCCGACGGGAGCCGGAAAACAAACGGTTAAAACATGCTCAGCGAAATTCTACGAATATGGCTCGATGTTTTTACATAGTATCACTTTTTGCCGGTACTTTAGGAACTTGCACGGTTTCTCTTGTTGGTGGCTCAAAAACTTCCGGTATTAGCTGTTCTCTCCTGTCGGCAGGTTAAAAGTCGTACAAAATGTTTCCTTCCTGTCACTGGCTTTACAGTTTCTACAAAATCATTTTCTTCTTGTCACCAGCTTAAAAATCTGTACAAAATGTCCTTTGTCCATGTCCAAATGTCCTTTTCCTCTTGTCAATAGTTAAAAATTATTTTCTGAAATGTCTTCCTTCTTGTCAGTGGCTTAAAAATGAAAAAAGAAATGCAGAACATACAAAATTTTCTTATTTTCGCCAGTAGCTTGAACATTCCGAAATCCTGAATTTCGGCCTTGAGATTTCGGAAATCATACTTTAAAAGTATATTGATAGAAAACCGGACGGCTCTGTTTCTCCGTGCGAGACACAGGGGGTGAGGAAGAAAGTAGAACGTGCGCCAAATTACCTAACCGAGGCCATTGTGCCCGGATCGCTCTCCCTCGTAGAACGCGTTTCTTTTCGCAGCCGGGACGCATACGTCTCGGGAACCGGGGGAAAATCCAGAAAAAGGTGAGAAATTTGAAGGAATACAGGTCGCGATACGTTTCCGTTGGAAACGTGAGTGGTGCATCGACTCGCTCGTTCTTCCACGTCGAACGAATTTATCGTCCGGGGATAGGGGGCACACGGTTCTCCCTCGATGCTCTCGGGGGTTGCAGAGGATATAGGGATTGAAGGGTGCTCGGGGTAAAGGAATTCTATCGGAGGCCCGGGAACGTTTTGCCATCAAATATTTGGCACAATCAGGTGCGTGCAAATAAAGAGGCTGCGTAACGACGACGTTCCCGGCCCCGCGGAAATCAAAATATCGCGGGCAAACCCGTGTTTTACAAATTCCCGTCATCAGCCCGCACTCAGTCTGGGAATCGAAACGCCATCGCGAAACCCTTTGCAAATTGTTTATGGAATAACCGTGCAAATTGTCTGTTCGTTATTAACACTAAACCTACCATCGCCGGTCGAAATGACCGGTTCCAGATTTTTTATTTTACAATTACTGAAATCGTAACGACCTTCTCGTGGGAAATGATTAAATAAATATATTTGGTAAAGCATGTACAGTGAATTCTCGATATATGTCGAGAACACTCACGGGGTATACCCTGCGGTAGTGGGGATAATTCCGCGACGTTTATCATCCAGGCCTCAATGACATATACAGAGAAATCACTATATTAGGTGTAATACGAACCGCACAAAATCCGAATTAATTCAATCTTGCCATTTTTATAAGACAACACGTATCAGTGACTTTTGAGTCTCGGTAGGTTTAGTGTTAAGCGTAATAATACATGTTTTGATCAAATTTGTTTGGAAATTATGTGTGGGCCGCGGATTTCTTGTGATCGTTTTGATTGTTCTTAAGCGAAGTTGTTTGAAAATCTGTGAAGTAAAATATGTATGCAAAATAATGTCACACTTGTTGGAAAGGTTCTCAATTTTTCGGAATTATTCACGAACGTCAACTACGCAGCAAAATACAAGATCGTACAATCACATGAAACGTTTCATTCGATAAAGTTCGGAAGAGTGCCAAATCAAAGCAGCATCAACGCGGAAAGGAATCGATTAACTTCGCCCGCGAATTGCGCAAACAGCACACACCAAAAAGGTGGAAAATTCCTTAGTCATCAGCAGTCGGGCAGCGCGCATTTCACCGTCGAATCGGCCATAAAAATCACGTATATCGGCGGCCAAAGGACCGTGTTTGTTCGCGTAAAGTCGTAAGCAAAATGGCAATTCCGCGCGGCACTCGATCGCAGGCGTTCGCGACAGAGGCTGCACCGTGGCTGCGCAATTTGGCGCGGCGATTTTTCTAGCGATTTTTCTACTCTTTTCCCACGATTTTCGCACACCAATGAACTGGTAATTACCGTGCCCTACCGACAATTACGATTCTAATTACCGCAAAATGGAGGCGAAGTCCGCCCGGGAGGAACCGGGCTTTGAAATATTTCGACGGGCTGAGCACGGGCCGAGTAGCCATCGGTTTATGCGAGATGATTGCGGGGAAATGAATAACACCAAACTACCGGTCGATGTTTATATTCCTCGCGCTCGCAGAAATCACCGGGAAGCGGTTAAACGGGCGAGCAGAGAATGCTGTTTCCGCTTTCGAATTTCCGGCTTTTCAATGTCCCCGAATCTCTCTCGCGTGTGCGCTTTTACTTGCGCGCAAAACATATTATTTTACATTTCCGATTAAAATTTTTCCTGGCTAATTCCTCCGAGGGTGCGGGGCGAGAGGAGCGCCGTTTCTCGATTGAACCTTTTCAAAAACATTATCCGGCAATAAAATCTGCTGCGAGAGCCCTGGGAAAAAGCATGATTGCGGCTCTCTCCCGATACGTGGCAATCCTAGCGTGTGCGCGTATTAAAAACGTAAAGAGCTTTATTCGTCGTCGCTTTAAAGCCGCTTGAAATTTATATTTGGATTTTCATCCGATAATTATGTCCCTTTCATCGCGCTTTCGAGCACGCTTTATATTTCCTGCTAGAGGCCCCCCCCCCCAGCCATTGTTCCGAAGAATTATGGAAGTCTAAAGCCTCCATCGCGAAGTTGTTCTTATTCTCCTGTTTCTTCCTTTTTCTCCGTCCTGTCTTCTTCTACTCTAGCGGCTTTTCTGTCCCCTTTCTTTCCCCTTCCACCGTTCTTTCTTTCTCTGCCTTCGCGAAGTCTTATTCCAACATCGCGATACATTATGCCTCGGGTAGCCGGCTAAATCCCCTAAACTCGCGCGCGTAGAACGCCAGGTGAATTATCGTCGGCGGTGAAACGCCGTCGGAAATATTAAACGGAAAGCACTTAACGCGATTTGTTATTGTAATCGTTACCGGTCGCGATGAAACATTATCCCCCACGGGAACACCCTCCTCCCCTCCTCCTCACCCTCTTTTGGCGGTATCGTCGGCCCGATCTCAGCCCCGAAATTAACAACAACTTACAAACATAATAAACGTCCTCGTTCTCCGCCGTTTCCCGCGTTCAATTCGAATGCGAGTTCAAACTATTAGGTAAGTGCATAAATTCCGTCCGCTTTGCCTGACGTCGAGCACAAATTGCCGCCCCTATCTCCATTTGCCCGGGTAATTGAGGAATTCCGATTGTGTTGAATGTGTTAAAGCGATAGACGGGTCTACCGGGATTCTCTATTCTTTGTTTATTCATCTCGGGAAAATAGACGCTTCACAAAGCTACGGCATACTTGGAATTTATTTTCCCAATCGGAATTTGTAAACGTTTCAGACATCTTCCTGGCTTCCTTTTTCGTTGATCGTGTTCACCTTCGACTGGGGAATCGTTGTTTATTCGTTGCCTAACTGAGAGAGTCATAGGGAATGCGACAAAAATGTTCTTAAAAATTTCTCCTTGCAGAAAGAATACGATGATGCAAATGAAACTTTGACTGTTCTTACCTCGAAGGGTCTTAACGCGAAGAATCGCGGCTTTAACCCTTTGCGTTCGAAGCTATTTTAACTCCAACACGAAACATTTCCTCCGACCTAGAATATTTCCCTTCTATGTATTTCTTGTTGTGTTATACATACGAAAATGTTGCAATTTACTCGTACAATACCGAAGTGTTTAGTAATTTATTCAGTACAAACACTTTTAATAATGTAAAAAATATTTTGGATAATGGTGCAGCCATTTTTAGTGGCGCCTTACAGTCGCCATTCGAGTGCTGAGGGTTAAAGATCAAGAAAACTTTTATCGATGACGGCGTTGTGGAGCTGCACAAGCATAATTGAGAGGTTCCGTGGATCATCGGCTCCTCGGATGTATCGGTAATAACGGTAATCTGGCATCATCAGGAGCTCGTATCCGGCGCGAACATTTCGGGAAACGTGAGTCTCGCGTTCGTCAGCGCGATCACGAGTCGATCGATTGGAATGGGCAACCGTGAAATAGTCCGGTCGCGTATGGGATAGTATAGTGATGATAGTATAGAGTGCGTTCGTTAGGCGAGTGCGTGTGCCGCGGGACGGCTGCAATTACCAAGAACAAAACCGAAGCGTTCGCCGGCGGTCACGCGTCGACGGGCCTCGGTGATTTCGATCCGCGTTGCCGCTTCCGAAAGCACGTGTCTCCGCCTCGAATTCTGACCAGAAAGATCCTAATTGAAAACTGACTCTCTTAACCTTGCCTATAGACTCTCCTATTTATCAAAACTAGCGTGCATAATTCACACTATGCCCGCAACTCAGGTTGACGTTGAACGAACCTTCTCTGCTCTAAAAATAACGTTAGATGATTTGCGGTGTAATTTGTCAGGAAAAAATTTGGAAAAACTCCTGTTTGTTCCATGAAATTTTGATTGTAGCAATTAATTTTATTAATAAAAAATTTATTAAATAATTGATTGTCTACCATTTGAAAGTTGTACTATTTAATAATAACTATTACTTTCCTTTATCAGTAACTGTTATGAGCGATCGAAATAAATTTGTCTCATTAATAACTGTTATAAGTGATCGAAATGAATTTCTCTCAACATTTACGAACAAGTGAAAAAATGTTCGGTTACTTATAATCCTTATTTGTAACCAATACTTGTTATTCCATGACTTTTTTCCTTTTTTGATTACAACAGTTATGGTCCCTGCATACAAGTGAAGGAATTTCCGAGCAGTCTAACAACGTTGTGAGAGCCGAACGAAAGTTCGGCACGAAAGAAAAATCGAACAATGCGACTATTTCGTCAAATTGCAAGGACAATGCTCGTCCATCAAGCGACAAAAGCGACAGAGCACCCGGCAACTTCTCGTTTATGCCATCTCCGTCGCAATTAACAAACTTCTCCAATTGTTTAGATTCCCGGGGCTGGAGTCGGAGGGCAGAAAACGCGTTCTCCTCTCTCTCTCTCTCTCTCTCTCTCTCTCTCTCTCTCTCTCTCTCTCTCCCCTCTCTTCTTTTGTCCCGCCTTCGAGCTGCAAATCGAGATGAAGTTCGGTTTCCACAACGAATCGAGTTAGTTGTCTTTTGCTCTCCGCGGTGGTAACGTCGTTACCATGCCCGGCTAAAGTATAGCCGCAGACTTAGGATACGGGGAACGGTGTACCCTAAGTCGCTGTCGAGCCGTGGGTGGAAACGAGAACGAGCTGTGATGGGATTCGTTATGTTAACTGCATCCCTTGCCATAAAAAGGAGACAAAAGAAGTGTACCGTCAATGAATTTCTACAACGTTCAGCACCTGCAAAATTCGCTACTCGATGCAAAATTTGTTGTAAGAATTATTGCATCCTACATTCCCACCAATTCTCCACGGGAACCAGCCAACGATCTCACAATAACACACTATAATCAATCACACAGGCAATTTTCACCACACTCCCACAGCCAGTATTCCATTAAGTTGCATTGAACGAGGTTCATGCCCGCTCGGTGAACTAAAATCGCGAAACCACAGTCCACGACCGCTCGCCTAATCTGTCCCAAGAGTGTCTGGTATCATCCATCCGAGAATCTCAACAAACAAAATTTCCCAGGCACCGAGACATATTCACGGCACCTTAAATACTTAATCAGCAGCGGCGCGATTCGCAAAGGGCGCGTTCGCGAAGTCTCTGCATGAAATTTCGCCGTGAAATCGGGTAGCGGGTTTGCGCGGGCCAATTAAACCGAGCGAAGGTGGAAGAGAGATTATGGCGTTGGGAGGGTGAAGAGGGGGACTCGTAGATTATGAAATTCGCAGGGGGTGAAACCGCGGAGAGCGATCTAGCCGCCCCGTGGCTCATTACTATTTTATTAACCCGCGGCGCGCGTAAACGCTCGCCGGAGATGCGTTTTCATTTGGTGAGCGCGGTGCGAGAGACGGAAAAACGAGACGGGAAACACCGGGGGGGGGGGGGGGGGGGCTCTCTCTCTCTCTGCAAATCGTTCGCGATTCGATGTACTACACTGCGAAAATCCTCTGCCGCTCGTTCGCACCTGCAACGCTCCCCTTGCAGATTTAAATATTTCCGGGAGTTGCTCCGATCCACACGACCTTCGACACACGTAGGATTTTTGCGAACGACGAGGCGTATGTGTATGTACACGCGAGCGAGGATATCTGCTCGGATAGAGCCGACTGATATCGAACGAGGCCTGTCAGGCTTTGACAACCGGATCGGTGTTTGCTGAAAAAATTGAGGCGTGTCTTATTTGCACGATCACTGCCGAAGTTTATCGGAAGCGAAGTTTTATGGGACGTCGGGCTGCCGGAAGTTTGCTCCCCGCTGACTGGCGAATTCTTTTTAGCGAGGACGGTACGCGGAGATTCACCGTTTTCGAGGGTGTAACGTTTTCTGGGGATTTTGTAGCGTATTAACGGGTCTTTGGGATCTTTTGTTTGCGTATGATGAATTTTCAGACGTTCATTTAACCCTTCGCATTTGCAGACTTTTGCTGAAGGACGCATTTATTTGCTGAGTAGCGAGCAACGTTTTGCTTCAAATAAAATGGCACAGCGTTGAGAATGGTGGAATTTCAATGAGATTTTACTTGAATCTTCATTGAGCTGTATTTCACGAAACGTGAACACAATTTTAGCCTTTGTACTCTGTCAACGCGTGATACGCTTGAAAATAACCACATGTGTGCATTGTAGACTTGTTAGTGGAAATTTAATGTAGTGTAGCGTCGGAAATAATGACTCTCTTTAAACGAAATTTGGCCTGGACATTTACTGAGACCTGTTCTATCAAACAAGTGTAAAATAAAAATCGTTTTGACCAGCTGGATAAATTTAACCCTTTGCACTCGAAGCTATTCTAACTCCAAACCGAAACCTTTCTTCCGACCTAAAATATTTCATATATTATTTTATTTGTGTTATACATACGAAAATGGTGCAATTTACTCGTACAACACTGAAATTTTTAGTAATTTATTAAATGCAAACAGACTTAATTTTCAATGGTCATTCAACTTGCAGTCGTCATTCGAGTGCTAAGGATTAATATTAAAATTGTACATGAATATTGAACTTTGATTTTGTAAAATTCTATAGAATAAATTCTAATAGAATGATGCTTGGAAACATTTAACGATCTGATCTCCTGTGATGAATTTTAGAATAATTCCTCAGAGTTATTACGAGGCATTAAATATCGCTAATCGTTTGGCACAACAATCTCTAAGATCTCGAGCGAGATCTCGTGCACGGTGAACGAAAATCTGTTCCCTAATAGATCCCCAGTAACCTGTCGGTATGTCCATTTGTTGGTGGAAAGGAAACTTCCCGGTGGCTATGAAAGAAAAGTTATGACGAGGAAAGTAAGTTCGTTAGGGGGATAGAGGAGATCGGATCCATGAAGAGGCGTGAAACGAGCCGTGCGGAATGGCAAATCGATACAAAAGTTCCCGGAGGGTGTGCGGGGGGGGGGAGGAGGAGAGCCGGCTATTCGGGGCAAGAAAACGGGTTCGCAAGATAAACAATGGTACCTCTAAACTATTACATTGATTTCGCGATATTGATTCGCTCCTCTGTTTAAACCGGGGGAACTGCCGGCCCGGGCCTGGTGGTCTACAAACTTGAACACCGAGCAAGTTCGAGTCGTGTTCTACCTCGCAGGCATCGCGTCACAGGATGAACACACGGAGATATACTCCATCGGCTCTATCGTTCTCTGTTTCGTTCCGATCGGTTAGTTACGAGCCACGCGAATCCATCGGAACTATCAACGAGCGTCCATCAAAGTTCGGTTTCGCTGTCAAGCCGGGGCGAAGACGTTAGCGACGCCGGGCTAAAGCAATCCGGTAACTTTGATTGATCTGTTGATCCAGGTCACTCGATGATCGAGTCTTCCCGTTCCCGATTTATGGGAATGATCTCCGATGTGACGTCATCCTTGATCGAACAGTTTAACACTTGCCTGCATCATGTATATCACAACTGGTAGCTTGACTTCTGTAAAATATAATATTTTCTTGCGTTCCGAGTGTGTTTTCTTCCGATTGATTTTAAATGAGGACCGTACGAGTAGTTAATAATATTCCGCATTTAGTGTCCACGTTTACTTGAACGTTTCAAGATCGCAGCTCGCTGCAGACCGGTGGCCCACGGCCGAGCAACTAAAGGAATCGATGCAGAGAAGCGTATGTTCGAAACGGCGCACAAAAGGCGGGCTGCTCGTTAAATGTGGTCCGAAATCTTTCGTATTTGGCTTTCTCCAGTCACTCATCCGGCAAAACTATTTTCGTCGAGCGCCTTTGAAGCCCGAACAACTCCCCGGTCTTCCCCGAATTTCTCCGCCTCCCGTCTTTTGTCTTGGAAACGAGCAGAAGTACTTACATCTGTTCCCGATTCCTTTCTCTTCGTATTCTTTTTTTTTTCTGCTACTCCTCTTCGGCGGATCCTCGAGACATCCGGGGCCGGATATCTCCGAGGCCAGACTACTTAATTAACCGATCCTTTAACGCTCGTCAAGAACACCGGGACCCGTTTGACGGGCGAACTTTAATTAAACGATTGACAGCCGTGCGCGCGCGCGCGCGCTCGCGCTATCGGCCGAGTGTCAATAAATGTTGCGCCGGAATTTATTCGCGTGACCCCGTGGATATACGTATAATGAAACTGAATATATGGAATTGATATATTTGGGGAGCCGAGCCCCGGCGACGGTAACGTTTTCACATCAAAGCCCCGAGATCGATGTTAATGAATCCACTCGTCCCGCGCTGTCAAAACAATTCCCTCTCCGCTCCACCGCGATCCTGTATCGCCGTGATGGATCGGGCTTCTGTACCGCTGATGGTAACGCGGCTCATTCAAACATCATCAAACAACCGCAAACTGGACTCCTGGATGACCATGCATCGAGCACAAAGCTATTTTTCAGTTATTATTTAATTTGAACGCGATGGAACGCGGCGCCTGGGATGTTCAAACGGTGTCAAACGGCCGCAAATTGCGATTTGTTCGACATCTAAACGCTCTACGTGTGATGGTAGTTTTTAGAGTCTGTTGGTAATTGACTATTGATGTGGAATGGTCAGAGGATAGCGTCTAATTTACGTCAATGGGACTTTGAGTGGATCAAATTATAAAAATTATATTATGGGAAAAAATTATAAAGATCTTGAGCATCAAGTTATTCTTCGGATGATGATTCGTTATCGATATCTGTGGGTCCCAAGAACTATCTTTAATATTAAGTGTTGACTTAATTCAGACTATCGGTATTCCGACAACTCAAACGCGATCAAGCTCTCATAAACTAGAGATCTTGAGATTATGTTCGTTATATATAAATTTATTTTTTAGTTATTAGCGAGCAATCAATGTCTAGGAATCGTACAATCATACCTAGTAGAGACTATGAAGCACAAACACGATCAAACATCCTCAAACTGAAGTTCTTGAGCATCTGTGCATGGTGTACACATTTCTTATCAAGTTATTAATTAGCAAATATGTTCAGGGAAGACAGAATGACAATTGACTCTGGCTATTGACACCTCAGATCATACAAACTCGATCAAACGTTTCAAAATTGAAGTATTTGAACGTTGGACATCATTTGAATCGTTCGGAAACCTCTCACTAATATACAGAACCATTTCCACTGAAAAATTTTCATCTCCAACAGTCATCAACATTTCTCCACCTCTATCAACAATGTGAGACCTATTAAATACTTCTTTTTTTCTTAATGAAAGATTAAATAAACAATTTTTAATTAGAGATTCATTCCACCTTACAAAAATATTCTTCCCTTTTACAAAATGGCGGCTCTTCAGCCGCACCGTCGGAAGTCTTTCTTGTACAAGCTTTCGCGGAATATTGTCCATAATTTCCACAATTCTTGTCCAATGTACTTGAAATTTGAATTGGATACTTTCCGAAACGTGATTCAAAGACACACAGAAAATTTTCCCGATGCAATGATTCCTTTTCTCGCAGTGAAAACTTTTGTAGAAAAACGTGATAAAGGGGGATGAAACGTTATTAAACGTTCGCCGGTCCTCTGGGAATGGATAGCATTAAAAAACCGGATTCCCTATCTTCTGTCTTCTCGAATCGCAGCGATGATGGATGAAAACGAGCGAAGATATCGTCGGGGAAGATCAGCACACGGTAGAGCGAGTAATCGGAGCCGATTGCGGGAACTCGTTGTTAAATCTAATTCCGTCGGTCATCCGGACTTTCTTCCCGAAGTCTTTGCGAACCGAAGCTGGCTCTGTTTCCCAAAACACTGTTCGCCTCGAACGGCATTCGAAATAACCGGGGCTAACAGGAGTTTTTGGCTCGTTCAAGGATACACAGGCGATCCGCTCGGAAACTCTTAAACTTTTTCCAGGCCCGTTTCACCCTCGAACTTTCCTACTCTCGCATCGCGAAGAAATTATTGCACGGCCGATGCACTTCTCGGCCGCATACAAAATTATACTACTCGTCTCGCGGAATTTTATTAAAAGGAGAAAACGAGCAAAATCCGTTCGAAACTCTCCAGCCAGCTGGTATTACATTCGTTCGACTACTGTTTTCCTTTTTGTTCGGCGTGTGTCTAGGATTTTAATTCGATTGCATTGCCGATCCTTATGCAAAATGGAACCATACTGTACCGACTGCAACGAACAAAAATCAATTAGAAAATTATTTCGTAATCGTGTTCTGTGATCGTTTCAGTAACTTGAATGTGAAAATATTTGCAGAAAAGTTTGCTTCGCGGTCGAGTAATGCGCACCACTCGAATCCAGAATAGTTTTAATCAAGTTTAAACACCATTTTAATCAAGCAAATGGTGCGCGGTTGAATTAGCAGAACTTCACGCAATGATAGAACGTAAAAACTTGTTGGACAACCTAAAGCTACGTTCACACTGAAGCGACAACTAATCTTTTACAAATTCTTTGAATTTCTCTGCCGTTTTAAAGAGTACGCGGCCAATCGTTGTCGAACACGCATAACACTCGCGGTCCAGTTAAGATCGATAGATGATAGATACGAAAGGGAACTAATTATCCCGCGGAAACGAGAGCGGAAATTTTATCGGACGCGTTTCGGCGCAATCGACGAACAGCAGGCAGGCCGCGCGACTTTTAATCGGGTCAAAGATCACTTTTACAGCGGGACCAGAATTTACGACAATGTTTGTAAGTTTATAGCACCCTTCATGCTTTAAGCCCCTGACGCATGTCCTTTTAATCCCTTGACGTATCTCGCGCGGATTTAGCCGACGAATTTTCGAACCCGATTCTCTCGGAAACGAAGCCGTGAACGAAAACATTTTATTCGCCACGTTTTTTGTTTGTTTTTTGTTTTATTTTTGTTACTTATCTTTGCCTGCGGAATCGTCTATTTCAACTCTGTCAACGTAAAACACCGGCAGAATCAATACGATTTTTCGAATAAAAATGTCGGACGTTCCAGAAAGGATTGAATACTTTGATTGGTTCGCTCAAGCACGAGTTCAACGAGAACATTTATTTTCATACATTCTGTCGTTGCGTGAGATTTTTTTATAGTATTCTGTTAGGTATTTTATGTCAGGGTTTTTGTCAAAAATAATGTGCACTTATAAAGTGGTTACTTCTGATCGAATTCCTGAAACTATACGTAATTTCCTTAACAAAAATAAAATATTGGAAACTGCAGAAAGCGTTGAACATTTCGGAA
>CM052125.1:13257258-13292600 GCA_028454245.1 Halictus quadricinctus | reverse complement strand
ATTTCGATCGAGGTTTCTACAGTCGAAATTCCGTCGCATCGAAATCTGCTTCGGTGAATCTCGTTGCGAATCGTCGCCTTTGTCGATTACTTCCATTCGTAAAATGTGTAATCATCTTCGGCTGGTATTGCTTTCAAATGGAGCTCGATTCGGTTTAAATAAAAATTCACTGAAAAGTCTGAAAGAGATTGTGTTTATTTACGCATCGTTGCTATTTGTTATATCCGTTTTATATTTGTTGTTAGTTCAATCCTTAACCCTTTGCCCTACAATATCGAGTCAGACTCGTGATGAAGATTCTGAACAGGGTCTAATAAATATGTATGCTATTAATTTCCTTTGAATCGAAATAAAATTCTATTTTCCCGTTGTTAGTGTGCAGCTATTGAAGCACACATAGGCATACAGTAGATATAAATTTTCTCCTCTTTTTAAAGTAAATTACGAATTCCAAAAAAATGTTAATCACTGAAAGGGGCTTAGTGCAAGGGGTTAAATACAAATAGTACGTACAAACACAAAAGCTGATGGTGTTCGAAATCGAGAAACTTTTAATAAAATTGAACTGATCACAAAATCGTACAAAATCAAATACAATTGAACAAGAGCAAACTACGAAATCGAACAAAATCGCATAAAATCATCAAACATTTTTATCTACCGTCATCGCACTGGTCCCCCCGAAGAAAACGAATGGTCCACCAATTTTCCAGACTGTTCCCGGGTTGTAACGACACCGATACCAGAATTTGCAGCCGGCAGGTCTCGTTCGCATCGTTTTCAATAACGATTTCCGATGATCGAGCGTCGCCGTGTCGCAGTAGCCGGTCCATTATTTGCATGATCCCCCATATAAAACCTGGAAGTCGAACGAGGGTTAAATCGCGCTGGTCGGTGGACGCGCGGGATTAATATCTGATCGCGATCCCGATAAATCCCTGCAATTGATAGGGTATAATTTGGTAATCCGACGATAACAACCGAACGAGAACCGACGCGAACGGTGTCCCGCCCCCACCCCCTGCACCTCCTGCGGCCCTTGCACCCCTCCTGCGCCCCCGAGTAGGCTGCATAATTAATTCCGGGCGTTATCTTTCTGTTTCAGGTGAGTCTAAGCCGACGAGGAAACGAACGACCGCTCGCGGCCACTTCACCCGCGGACGTAATTCGCGAACAAGCGCCGCTTGTTTCCGTAATTCCGCAGGTAATGCCGTCCGCGAGAATTTATCTCGGCGAAGCCGATCGATATAAGCCACCCTAAGAAGCGCCGCGAAAATTAATGAGACCGTCGCCGACGTTGCTTTTCATCGGTACTGGTCCGCCAGCTTCTCCCCTCTCCCCTTCTCCGTTCGTGTCGCGTAATTATGCAGTTTGATCCGACGAAACCTTCTTCCAATTTCTTGGACTTTACTCGCGAATGATTTTCCACCTTGACGCGTTCTCTTCTGATTTTGTTCACGCTCGCAAACCTCGCGTGGCCGATTGCCGTTGACTTTGACGTTGGCGTTTCCATTGCTGCTTAATTGCGCAGGACACGCTGCTACTTTCTTGTAAAAAATACCTAACTGGTGTGCCGTCTACAAAGTGTTCCGTGCTTTCGCTTTCATCTCCTCGGTGTGAATCAGCCATCGAAAATGTGTTCCGAGTGTGTTCGTTTTTTCCGTTGTGAAATTACAAGCTTTGGAACTTGTAGTTTGGCAATTTCATAATTTTCAGGAGGAGAGCCAGAAACCCGTAAATTCGATTTTATTGAAATTTGTAGGATAACACACCTTCATAGAATTATCAAATAATTTTCTTTTCTTACTTCTTTAGAGCGAAAATAATCCTCGCAAAGGTTAACCTACTTTTCTCACGTTAGCGCATAATTTAAAAATTAGAATTCAATTAAAAGGGCTGTTGAAATAGAAATTTAATGAAAGTATAAATTTTAAAGCTCTGTGAATTTTCTTGTACAGTTGCTGAATGCGTTGTTGGAACGAATGAATGAGAAATGTTTCGGTAGAGGGTGTTTCTTAATTACCGGTCATCAAGTAGCCTCGTTAGTCGACTTCGAGCAGGTGGATCGGCGATAAATCAATGGCGGAGCGCCGCAAACATATCGTGCATGCTATCAAGGAAATCAATTTCATCGTTTAGATGTTATCGCCGTTCTATCGGAGTAGATAAGAACGTATTGCCAGTCTTGGTCGATTTACGACTGTAACACCAACAATGTATTACCCGGAGGATTGCAAGGGGTTGCAGAGGGGGCTGTTCTTCATGTAGATAATTGTAATTGCGTTTGCGGCTTGGGTCCCGGCGAGTTTAATCGCGATCTAATGCTCTAAGCCTTTGGAAACCTCAAAAAATGTAATAAATGCAGAAACATGATAGTATTCAATTTTTATGGCGTATATTTGATCTGTATTTACATATAAGCTTGCGCGTATAAAACAGAGAACGAAATAGAAGTTTCCCGCTCCGTGACAAATAAAATGAAAAGCTCATTAGAATATATGAAAGTGCTAGCTGGAATTTTCGCGCGCGCTTTTTTCTGTTATAGATGCGGAAAATTCACGGTTTAGATATGGCGTCGCACGTATCGCGATATCATTGAAGCACACTCGTAGGAAGATCGTGTTTTCTTACTGCGGAATCGCGCGTCTGCCACGCATTAAAACAACAGGATAATTATGTCTTACTCATTATTCATTTCGGATGCTCTTTCTCGGCAGCCGTGCAAGGGTTCTCGATATATGGAATTTCATGAAATTCATCATCATCCGTTCGCGCGTGTCACGAGCATTTATTCCGCGATAACGCCGGGACATGGCCGGATAAATGAAATTTATTTCGTTCATGGAAATTTAATGCCTCGGTATAATTAACGTCCTCGTCACAGTCACAATTTGTATTTGTTTCTGTCCCAATGACTAGACGATTTCGAACATTGTTCCTTGATCCTCGCGCCGCTGTGCAGTTGCCGGCAATTATGATTGATTTTACAATTGGCAGCGATCGTTAATCGCCTCCGTGATGATTTCAATCTTCTTTCGCACCCTATTATAGCGAAAGCTACCGGCCAAAGCTTTCCGCAACGCTGAAGATATTATTTACGAGATTGAAGTATCGACAGATGAAACGCCTAAAAGTTCGCGAAGCGCTTTAACGCGTTTTAAATCCTTTGTTCGCGATTTGCTGCCGGATTAAACTCCCCGGAGTTGTTAATTATTCTTCGGGAGAGGAAGATGTTGTGTAGGAGACGTTAGAAATCGGAAACTTCGGAGATAGGGGTCGCAGTTGTCGAATGCAGGAAAACCAAGTTTATTAAATGGTTCTTCTAAAGTTTCGCAGCTTTTTCTTCATTACTCCATTATTTTCCACCTGTTCGTATTTGCTTCGATGCGAACGAGAAAATGATTGGAAGTTTATGAAAAGCAATAACGGATATGTATTAATTAATTTGTTCTGTAAAAAATATCCCTCTGAAGCACACAATTTTGGTTACTATTGTGTGTCCAGACTTCTAGAAAAATCTAGTCGTAGGTGGCTGAAAATTCCATAAAAATTTTCATCCCTCTAAAATGTACAGTTTTCATCACTGTGTCCTTCGAACATCGAATGGAAGCATTCCGTGTCCAGATTTTTAAAAGAAATCAAGTCCGCGGTGGGTAAAAATTGGACCACAACAATTTTTCCCATCACGTTCGCAACTCCTGAGCGTCACAAAAATCCTGCCGTAAGAAAAGCAGCGAATTCCAAGGGGACAGAAAAAGTTGTCGTCTTCGAGCCGGTCGTATCCTCGAGATAACGAACGGCTGTTCGCGAGAGAAGCTAGCTCCGACAATATCTCGCGAGATTCTTACGCCTACGGGTAACTGCATTTCGCCCGGCCGAGAACGACAGAGAGAAAGAACGTGGAGAAGCTCGAAAGTGCGAGAGAAAGAGAGAGATTGAACGAGATAGAGCTCCGGTAACTTTCTTCTTTCTTGCCTGGCAAGTTTACGTTGAAATGGCGGCGGGGAACTCGCGTTTTGGCAAGCCCGCGACCATTCGCCGTTAGAGTGGCTCGTTCGCGGGGACGATGAGCCGGCGATCCTGGCCGGGATCCACGTTTTACAGGAAGAAAGAAACCTCCGATCGTCGGCGTCCTTCCAACCCGGCCTTGTAAACCTTCAGGATGGTTTTCGAGCCCTGCATAATCATACGTGCCTGTACTTCTCGATAGCGGGAGCGAGCGGATTTGAGACAATTTTTTTATTTTATTTTAACGCACATTTTATGGTTGATGTGAACACACGATTCTAAGAATCGAACAGCTTTGAATAAAATTCAACACGATACCACGGAATCGTACAAAATCAGACAAAATTGCTCAAGATCGAACATAATTGAACAAGAGAAAATTACAGATCTGTATAAAATAGCACAAAACGGAACAAAATGGCACAAAATGGCACTAAATGGTACAAAATTGAACAATTGATTTAACTACAAAGTTGTATAAAATCGAAGAAAGTCAAACAAAATCGTACAAAATGGTACAAAGTTTTTCCAGCTGGAACGAAATTCTACAGAATGGAACAAAGCGGTTATGGATGGCTTGAGCGAGCGGATTCGAGACAATTTATTTATTTGTGAAACGTTACCATTTCCAATGAACGCACATTTTATAGAGTCTGTATAAAAGAATAGGCATTACGTCTCTGACACAATTGCTTTACACTTTAAGCTTCTAGATATGCATGTAATCATTTTTAAAAATGCATGGACATTTCCAACCCGTAAACCTGCACTGTAAAGCTTGACGCTTGGAGCAAATGATGCTAAGAATCGAATAACTTTGAATAAAACTCAACACAATACCACGGAATCGTACAAAATCAAACAAAATTGCTCAAGATCGAACATAATTGAATAAGAAAACATTACAAATCTGTATAAAATGGCACAAAATGGCACAAAGTGGTGCACAATTGATCTAACTACAAAGTTGTATACAATGGTGCAAAATCGAAGAAAGTCAAACAAAATGGTACAAAGTTTTTCCAAATGGAACCAGATGGAAAGAATTGAACAAAATCCTGGAACCACATATTCCAGCAAGAAAGAAAGCTCGGAGATATCGTCGGCTTCCATCGAACCTGGCCTGTGAACCTTCAGGATGGTCTCGGAGCCGTGCATAATCACGCACGCTGTACTTCTGGATAGAGGGAGGCGAGTCGATTGAACCCCCGGAAATTCACGAGCAGCACTTTTCTCCTCGTTAAATCCCCCCTCCCCCCAACTGGCTCGAACCAACTCGCTCGGAATATCTACTCTTCCTTAGCAATTTTTCCGTCGATGAAATTCGTGGAATTATCGGCGATTTGATTAACCCTCGGACGATGGAGCCGTGCGTCTGCGGTGCGCGGCGTGTTGTGAAATGCGAGATCGATAATCGATAACCCTGCTACTGCTGCTGCTGCCTACTATAGAATTGTTTTCGTTTCCCTGTTACTGTTTGTTTAGGATTGCTTTTTTTTCTGTCACCCTCGAATGCATTTTTCGAAACATCGAACTCGATTTGACCTAAACGCGAACCTTCCGATTTTCACGGGATACGGCGAATTGGTTTTGCATTGTCGGGTTTCGAATGATGGTGGAGAGATGCCGGTGCGATTTTGTTCTTAGCTGGATATTTTTTTAAGCGATATTTCTCGCGATCTTTCGCGTGGATAACAACCATCGTTGGGATCAACGTTTTTCTGGGATTGTTTTTTATACTGGGCTATTAGAGAGATTAGCGGAGATTATTACAGTAAATAATTTAGATTTTTATGTGGGTTTGAAACTGCATGGATCAATACCGAACACATTTTAGAAGTAAGGGCCTCTTTTTATTGTTTGTATTTTATAGTACTGGCTTGTTTACGCAGTTTGTTCGTGATTTTGTCCTATTATTAAACTGTGAATCTTTATGGAAAATAAAAATTATTATAAGAGTTATTTTCTATTACTTTTTCGTTGCCTATGACTTATCAATATTTTAACCCGTTTAATGTTGATCATACCACTGTTGTTGTATCAGATTCTTTCTCTTTTTGTATTTCTTGTGAATCTGATCGTCGAATGAATTTCTTAGCGTGTTTCCGTTCCCCGGAGTTTGCTTAACGTTATTTCTGGCGTTATTGTTGGTTCTTGTTCGCGAGCGATGCATACAAAGTGCGAATTTGCATAGGCAGTCTTGGAGTTTAGTTCGGAACAGTCATAGATTCGAGGCGCAGTATCTGTCGTAGAAAAATCCACAATCCCGCTAAAATGGAAGTACAATCACACTTTACCGTTACGTCGATGCAATTCCAGAAAAGATAAATTGGCCCTGTTGCGTCGGCCAATCTCCTCTTTCTCTCTCGCTCTCTGTCTATCTCTCTCGTAAAACGGAAATAAAAGTAACTTATCAATGAAAATACAATTTTTCACTATCAATAGGATTCTGATACGTATCAGTAGAATATCGAGCTCTCAACTATTAAAATGTTCACGTATAAATCAACGTACAAATGAAAACAATCTATTTTCAAACAGAGTATCAATTGCTTAAAAATTGGATTCAATGTGAAAATGCAGAAATAAAACGAAGCTAGCATTTGTATCAGTGGAACATTCAATTCTCGGTCATTAAACTGTTAAAATGCAAATAAACGTTAAAGTAAATACAATTTACCGTCGAATGAAATGTTGAAATGCCACCGAGCATAAAACTAAGAGTAATTAATAAATTACTCTTACAGAATAAAATTGTTATGTGACGAAAATTTGATTTCCGATGATCAAAGCTTTCGCGACGAAAATAAAAGTTTAAATCGGCGAAAAATTCGATTCTCGGCTGTTACGGCTTTGAAGCAAAAATAAAGGTCCTTTAGGACGATAATTCGATCCTTTGCAATTTCGTTGCTCGTTCATTAAAACGTTAAAATAAATATAAAATTGATGGAAGGTTCGAGTTTGAGCCATTGCACCATCAGAATGGAGCTAAAAACAATTCTGGAATAAAAGCTTAAATTATAAATAATGCGAAAGTATGGAAATAAATACAAGGATAATTTAGAGCAAGTTAAATTCGTCAAAAATTCGAATCAAATTAGAAGCGATGACGGTGCTTCTATTTTGGGCCGTGAAAGTATCAATATAAAATTAAAAATAGGCTAGAATAACAATTCTAACGAAATCTCAATTTTCCTCCAACAGAATGTTGAACATAAATTGAGATTCAATATTCGACCACACAGTCACGGTTTCAAAATAAAATCGTAAATCATTCAGGTTGGATGATCTAACGATACGATGATTTTTAGCCATGAATGTGTCGACAAAAAAATAAAGCTGAAGCTCGAATCTTTTGGAAATGCGATTCTGGGGCACGATGACGTCGAAATAAAAATAAGCAGCGTATCGAATGACTGTTGAACATCGACGGATTCTGATTTTAGGGATTCTGCTATTCGATGGTGGCCGATCGATTGGTATTTCTTGGTGAAGTCGCTTCCCCGGCCAATTGAACCCTGGGGCTTGATTCCCGAATAATGAGTTGTCATCTTTCGCCAGGTAATTGACGTGGCCCACTGGAAAAATTCTCTCGATACGCTGTCACTCGCGGCGACAATCCAGGGTTAGGCAATTAGGGGCGAATAATAAATCCGCGCGTCAGATATTTCCATTGGCTGTCACGCCGATCCAGACGCTGATCATTTTTGGTGGCGCGCTGCTAATTGGTTACCGAGTCCTTCTACCCCCTCCTAAAACTCGAGCATAATTCGCAGCGGGATGCTAATTTGACGACAACACAGTCGTTCCTTGTTACGTTCGACATTCAGTGTGCAGCGTCGTCGGCATTGAAAGACGCGGACGGAACGCGTCTCTGTTGTAATTAGACTGCATTAGACTGCATTAGTGGCATACATTTCATTAGATTTTATAGCGACTTTGGCCCACTGTAACTGTTTTTACTTAGCCGTGGCTCGTGACAGTAAAAAGTGAAATTTGCATAAACGCGACACTGTCGCCTCGTAATTGACTACGCTGGGATTGGTCTTTGTGTTCATGCTGTCTTGGCGGCTTTGGGCGCAGTTTTGAATTTGTGTAAAAATAGCATTAAATGATTAACAATACATGAAATATTTAATAATAGTTCTTAAAATAATCAAAATGGACTTTAAAATTTAAATTTCTTGTTGATTATGGAAACCAGCAAACCAAAAATGGCTCTTCAGCCTCTTTCTCTCTAGAACACGTGAACTATAAATAATTGTTTAGAAATGTATTGTGTAAGAAAAATGGCACAGTTTTAATATTTGACGGAGTCGAAGATTCTGAAGACTCGGAGAAAACAGCAAGAAGGAGGATTCTATTGAGAAACAAGCTGCATGTTGCGACATGTTAGTCTTTGTAACGACTTCAGCCAACTGTACAGTCACTGTTGATTGAGTCAATCGCCTTTGTTGACTCGAATAAGTCAGTTATTTAACTTGGAACAAACAAATCCTCTCACAGATGTCGAAAACATAACGAACACGGTTATCTTTCAGTCTCTCAAATAATACGATAGAAACTCTCAAGATCACCATTAACAATTTCACCAAGAACCAGCTGAAAACACGTACAACAAATACCAAGTACCTCGGAATAATTTCGAACAGAGACAGGCTCAAAAACAATACCAAAAACATCCCTTACTTACGTCTAAAAGAAACCCAACTATTTCAGGAAAAATTCTTCAAAAATCGTTCTATCTTTCTGCAAGAGAACACTATCAAAATTTATACACAACGACCACCAAGTTCGCAGACATTTCCACCAGAGACAAACTCAAAAATTATGTAGATCATATCGCAAATTTCTCCATACCTCGAGAAACATTTGACCCATTTCCAGCAAAAATTCTCGAAACGATACGAATCGTTTCTTTTTCGGTGGGAACGGCGACTGTGAAGCTTTACGCGGCAATTTACTAGGAAGAATCGTAACGGTAGGAATGTCTCTGATAGCGAATTAATCATCGAGTTTTGTTAATAAATGGTCCGGTCTCGCTGCAACAGCCTCCATTCCCGTGGCTCCCTATCGCGGCAGCTTTCGTTCCCGGTTTTTATCTACCAGCAGGATTCCCGGATCCTCTCCTCGGTCTTCTTATTTATTCCTTTATCTTTCACCTAGCCGGCAGGCAGTGCAACCGCTTCCGTGCGGCGCCTGTAAGTCTATCGTTCGAATAACTGAGACGAGATAACGCGTGTCCGTCAGACACGACTTACTGCACGCAACAAGGAGCACGCTGATATCCTTCGGAGACTTTCGGTCAAGGATCTACGCGCTCGATCGTGTCGAGGAACTTGCGTAACGAGAGGATCCTCTCTGATTTATTGCCGATCTGATACCTCTTGAACGGGGGCCGTGGTTCTTGTTTCCGGCACAGACAAGAAAACGTTCTTTCGCTTTTTAGCTGATGTACAATATTTTTTAAAATCGTCCTGTTATACTATTTTTCTAAATTCTCTTACTAGTGTATTTTTATTTTAAATGCTGCTGATGGTACCGTTTTTAATAATCGACCTGCTAGTGTATTCTATTTTCGGAAATCATCCTGTTGATGCATACCATTTTTAAAAACCGTCCAGATACTTTATACGCATTTTAAGAATCGTCCTGATACTTTATACGAATTTTAAAAATCGTCCAGATACTTTATACGCATTTTAAAAATTGTTCTGATATTTTATACAAATTTTAAAAGTCGTCCTGATATTGTATGCGAATTTTAAAAGTCGTCCTGATACTTTATACGGATTTTAAAAATTGTCCTGATACTTTCTACGAATTTTAAAAATTGTCCTGATATTTTATACGAATTTTAAAAATCGTTCTGATATTTTATACGAATTTTAAAAATCGTCCTGATACTTTATACGAATTTTAAAAGTCGTCCTGATATTTTATACGAATTTTAAAAATCGTCCTGATGTTTTATACGAATTTAAAAAACGTCCTGATATGTTATAATACGAATTTTAAAAAATTCTAGAATTTTTGCCCGGGCTTCACCAAATTCGGTTATATTCGTCTGTATTTAGCTGGGGTCTGGGATAAATTTTAATTGCTGACGTCAGTAGCAAGTCCGGGGTTTTCGACACGTTATATCGTTATCGTCGGCTCTTAAAGAAGGACGTTATTAATCCGGTAAGCGGAAGTCGGCCGGTTCGCCGCATGTCGAAAGTTAATGGAGTTCCGGCGACACTCTCTGCCTGCCACTTTTAACCGGTGCTTCTCCTTTGCCCTTAAATCATATTCGAAATTCACATTTATCAACGTGACATTTGGCATGGGGGATGTTTCGCGGGTTGGCCCGATTCGCGGCCGATGTGCCATATGCCACTGTTACACCGGCCTTGACAAACGAACCCCCGTGGACTATTTCTCTCTGTTAATTTTCCGTATCGCGATGAGGGTACGCAAATCGACCCTATTTTCTAATTTCTCGCCGCTCGATCCTCTGCGGACTCGAGTTTCATGGTTTCTCTCGTCATGCTATCGACTTTGCTTCTACCCTGAAAAGTCGTTTTTTAAACTCCCAAGTTGTGGTGAAATAATTTTTATTACTAGACCAGACTGCGATATAAAAATTGTCTACATTAATTACAGTACACAGACATTTATTTCCCTACTTAATTATTTATTTCGAAACACTTTATTCCACCAAAAACTATTCATTCCCATTTTCAGTGAATTCTCGATATATGTCAACAACATGGGTCTCGCCAGCGACATATATCGTCCAGGAGACGTACCCCGAGCCGTGTTACGTTTACACTCCTCGGCGTCCGAGGACTCTCTAGCTTCGTGGTCCCTCGACGTTTATCGTCCAGGCCTTGGCGTCGTATACGGAGAAATTACTGTATATGTTCAATAGAAATATTAAATAACAATTTTCACTTCATCAGATTTCTTGGAGAAGCCGTCGGAATAATTTAGCTGAATGCTCAACAAATTTGTTATAACAGAATTGAAGGAGTTGAAGAACATTGTGTGCGATATTTTTTTTTATTCTTCAAGAATGACAACCTGGCAGAGTTAAAATGAAAAATCAGCAATGTGCCGTCGATTTATAAAATTTCAATCGGTTCCCTCGTTATGAGAGTTTCGAGGGACGGGTAAGTTAATCTCGGGCCGAAAAATCGATTCCCGTGGACTCGATTTGTAACAATCAGGCGGCGGGGAGGAAAAGTAAGGCGACAAAGCGATTATACGTCATCTTCCTTGCTCGCTTTATCAATCATCGACCACGAATGTTCCGGTCGCCGCCTTTGTGCCTGGTGCACGGTCCCCGGACTCCGAATTCCATTTCGCGACAATTTCTCACGGCGACAAGACGCAAGGAAGCGATCGACACCCGGCAGTTCGCACCGTTTGCTACGGAAATACGCGTGCTAGATCGACGACCGTCGTTTAATTGAAACGCCGATATATAGAACACCGTCGATTGTCAACGCGGGGAGCATCTTCAAATCTGACTCCAACAGGAACGCCTCCCACTAATTCCAACGGGCTCCTGCTCCTTTCAACAGACACACTTTCCTGATTAATCTGTTCCTGAATTCAAAGAAAAATGTGTTTTCAATGTGTGTTAAGCTCGAAGGAAAATTTAGAAAGCAGCAGTTTATTGTCGCAAGCACTGTCCCTGTTTTAAGCAAAATCTCGGATAAAATGGGATCGCTCGCCCCCCCGCTAAGAGCTCATCAGCAGCCGTCAGTCTTCGCGTCCAGATAGAGATCCAGGGAATTTAAAGAGAATGACGCGACGCTATTTAAATCATTGCCACCGAGCGAACTAATCAACTCGTTAGCGGGGGCTAACTTCGGTAAACCGTGCCTGCGATCTATCATAACGCCCGGCCGGTCGCGTTCGTCGAATATAAACTTTTTGGCCATACATCACCAGCCGTTATTAGCGTTGCTCTGCAAGTGACATACGTTCCCGGTGCTCGTTTTTCTTGGCCCAGATTACTTAGTCGGTGCCTCGCGCCGGTCCATTTAACTCGTTAAGACCTTTTCCAGTTAATTGCCAGACCCGGCAGCCAACCCGGGTCCCGAACACCCTCTGGCGCACGCGTTCCTCTGATAATAACCGTTTGAAGCGACCAACCAACCTTAGAACGGTCGCTCGTCCGAGCATGAATCGCTTGGTACGCCCAGGAATTGTTTATGCGAGTGCTGCGTCAATTAATCATCGTTTCCGCGACGTAAATGCGATTTTTGATAGCCGTTCGGGACCATAGTTTCCTCATTTGTGCTCTCGAAGATGTGAAGAAACATGTACTGTCGTTTAGTGATTTTGGGAAAATTAATATTAGGCACGTGAATTGAGCTGTGGCATTTTTGAAATCAATTTTGAAGGTGCGCTATATAATTTTGCCTGCAGTCATGGTATAATCATAAGTTTGATTCATTACTTTTCCATGTAGATTTTACAGATTTCAGTGAACATTTCATTCATATGTGACTGATGCAGCATTTTTTCGTTTTCGAAAATGAAATTTATAAATTTAGTTAGATGTCTTTCCATAACAGTGCTTATATGTTATTACATTTTTTAAGTCGATTTCGAATATATATTTAATCCTCGGACTCCAGGCGAGCTCTAGGCCTATGCCGGAGTCATTTCTGACCCACGCAGATATTTCACTAGAGTTTCCTTTCGATATAAGGCGATGCCACAGGACCGGCTTTCGTTGTATTTCGGATGAAGAAGATGCGGGCGATTTTCTTATTTCGAAATAAAAACTGTCGCCTTATATCGGAATGAAATTGTACATATTACGGGTCATGAATGACTCCGGCATAGTGTACGGAGGGTGAAGAATTAATGTTGTCTTTTTTTCCAGAGGATTTTGTTTCCATAGAGAGAACGTATTAATTCAATATTTCACCACCACCTCAATTTGACGTCAAACTAACAACATTGAAAAGATGGGGGATAAACGAGGATTAATTTGGTGAATGGGTTTAGGATGTTGATAAATAAATTTTAGAGATTCGATATTTATAGAAAGCAGATTTCAGCGGTTTGTTTGATCCGCAAAAAATAGTGTTGGATTTTAGGTGAAAGGAGAATTGTGACGAGCTTTTTTTAAGCTTTTTGGTACGGTTCAATTTTCGATACCGGTGTGTGTATCGTATAGCATAGAAGCGAAAGATTTAGAGGATTTTTATGAATTTGTAGGCAGTGTTAAATTATTTTTTGGACGAAGTGTTACGTTTATTTTTGACAAACACATCCGTTAACTATTTACTTTGGAGAGAGGGGAGGGGGAAGAGGAGGAAGAATACGGGTGGAACAAACGAATGGGAATGGTAAAAGATTTATTTTACCTTTGTAAAGGTTTTCCAATTTCCGTTGATTGCTTTAATACATACAATAAATACGTTCTGTTGATTTTGTTCATCAGTTCTGCGTATCAATCCTGCACATTTCGGCAAATGTGTGAACCCTGTAGATTCCAAATTTCGTAGATTTCATAAATACAGTTTCCCGAGCTTTATAAACAAGTTTAATTGATTTTGTAGGTTTTCTAAACAAACTAGATAGTTTGTAGATAAATTTAATAGGTTTCGTGGATTTGATATGTTCGGCAGAATCGGTATGTTCCCTAAATTAATTTTCAGTTGAATATATTTCTACACGAATCTGACGTGTTAAATGAAATCAATATCGAAGCTTTTCCAAATTTCTAAATAAATTTAGCAGACTTTAATAAAAGTCCTCGTAAACCAAACCGTTATCTCCAAACCCAAAACGTTATAACTTGGTTTCGGATTTTATTTTATTAAAGTAATGGCTTAATGGCAAAGCAAAATAATGTAAAAATATATGTTCAGCTGATTAAAATGATTAAAGCAAGAATGAAATTTTTATTCAAATCCTGTTTTATACAATTCTTATTTCCAAATCAGTAATCCACCCACATTTCTCGAGAAGCTAAATCACCAAGATCTTTGCACCCTAAAAACCGACTTTTCCACACTAAAAT
The DNA here is from genome assembly GCA_028454245.1 of Halictus quadricinctus. Taxonomy (NCBI): domain Eukaryota; kingdom Metazoa; phylum Arthropoda; class Insecta; order Hymenoptera; family Halictidae; genus Halictus; species Halictus quadricinctus. The sequence continues at coordinate 13,278,562 of CM052125.1, read as the reverse complement.
CCAAGAAAAAATAGCAATCGTCCCTGGAAGACGTTCGATCTTCATCCTCGATCTCCGTCCTTAAAAACTGAGAAACCTAACCGTGTCATGGCTGCACCGGCGTTCGGTCCGCGGGAGCGATAAGGGAAGAGCGTTCGTTCGAAACGAGCGTTGACTTTTGGCTTTCGATTCGCCGGCAGGGAAATTCCAAACGTGGCGAAATTACGAGCTCGGTGGACGAGAAGGAAGACGTTTAGGGCGACGGTATGCAAAGTAGAGTCTCCACTCGGTGGCATCGGTGGCACCGTCGTCGTCGTCGCTGAAAGTAAAAACTTTTCGCCCCCGAGCCCCCCCCCCCCCTATTATCCTTTGTCCCTCTCTTTCTCCCGACGCTCTCCGTCGACCAAACTCCTCGGGGCTAACTCTCGGTATTTCCACTCTGTCCTGCTTCGATTTGCAACTTCATTATCCGGCAGGATCTTCGGCCCGTGGAAAAACTCGTCTTCGTGTCCCCTCTTACGATTCTCCCTCGATTAAACTTCCCGTACGCTTCCCGCTACTTTGTCAGCTCGCCACGGTAAAAGAGCTGAAGCGCGGTCTACCGTGTCGATTATTTAAGTGGCCACCCGTGGCCCCACCGGTTCTTCCCATCCGACCCCCTGCCTCCGTCGCTTTAGAAAGCAAATGTCGTTCCTTCATTCGCAAAAAGGTTTCCGGTAAATTAGGAACTGACGGCTATTAAGCGGGATCGTCAACCTTTTGATCGCGCCGCGGTTTCTTCGACGATTTTTCCACCACCGAGTTTCGCTACCTGCTCCCGGATTGGCCACCTCGATTTTATTTATTTTCCCGCGTTCGCTGGCTGGCGCTGGTTAGTTTCAATTCAGAGAGGAAAACTGCTAAATATTCAAGCTTGATGCTGAAATTACAGATGAAAATGTTGTAATTTCGAGAAAAATACAGGACAGAGATGAACAAGCTGGTTACTTCTTGTTTTGTAGGCATTTTTTAGTACGGCAATGTGTTAATTTTTCGGTTGTATATATAGCTTTCTTTTAATATTTGATTTCAAGAGCCTTGAGAGTTTGCGCGCAGAAATGTGATTTTCGGGAATTTCTTTCTGAAAAACTGTGGGATCTTGTTGATACATTTTTTCAGGGTTTAATTTGATCTGTTTTAGAGGTTATGTCGTAATTTTTTTACCGAAAAATATTTACCGCTTACAAAGTTGTGGCTGATCATTCGTCATTAAAAATAAAACATCTTTGTAATAGACTAATATTTTTAAATTGAAAAATTACGAGGTACTCTCGTAAAAACTGGATTTTCCATCTCGGATTTCAGAAAGTTCTACTCGGTGCTCGTCAAGCTCGAAGCCTCGAATTTAACGCAGAGTTTAATTGAAAATTGTGTTCGAGAATATCGTTTCCGTCTTGTCTGTAATTTGTATAACAGACCAATGTACAACGAGCATTATTTGTTGTTTAAACCTCGGGAAACTTGGTACCGCAGTTATCTTTCAGACGGAAACAAGGCAATTTCGTTTCTTCGGCGGGAAATGTGTTTGCGATATGGGGAAAGTCTGAGTGGTTTTTGTTTCGAGCCGGGATATTTTAACTCGCGCGGCGTGCTCCCTTTTTTAAAAAGTTCGAAATACAATTCCTGCGTGCGGAGCTGCATGTGATTCGCTCTAAACTTTGTTTCCACGCGAACTCTTACATTGCCGTGCTACCCGCCGCGGCTCTTTCTTTTTGTTGTCCCGAAAATCCGGAGAATTTTCGCGTGCGTCGAATCGCATTCAACATAACCGACCGAAATTAAAACGTTCTTTTTCCATTTTAATTAACTCGAACTGGGGCTTAACTAGCGAACTGCTGTCAACGCGGCCATTCGTTTTTCGGAGTTTAACCCGCGCTCCGGGGTCTTTCCTGACCCTGTAAAAAGTTCTCTCTAGACGAATTTTCTCTAAAATACGATATTCTTTTGATTTTGAATTTCGGGAGCCTTGAGAGGTCACACTCAGAAGAGTGTTTTTTACGAATTTTTTCCTAAAAAACTGTGAGATCTAATTTAAATAAATTTTTAGGGTTTGAAGCTACTTGTTTAGAGAGTATTTCCGAATTTTTTTATTTAAAAATATTGATTAGTTGTGGCTGATTTCCCGGAGGTCCTGTCAGAAAGGTGGTGATCGTTGGCTACTAGTGCAAAGTAAAAATTGTAACTGAGCAATAGATGAATATTTTTTAATGAAAAAATTAGGAGGTACTGTATATTTTTAAATACTAAAACTTTTTTTGTATGTGGTCTTGTAGTTTTTCAGAAAGATCACTTTCCTTGTAGCATCTTAACCGAGCATAACCTTTTGATCTGCAATTTGAAATTACTATAAAAGAACTACTGTGGCATTCAATAGGTTGTATTCATAAATTTAAATAAGACAGAGTTTTACATTTTCATGGAGATGAAAATCTTATTGGAATTAAAGTGTTACATCTTCATTTTAATAGAAATTTAGCATTTTCATCAAAATTGAAATCTTACTTTTTCACGCGCAAAGTTTGAAAGGATCGCGTGCGCCGGAGTCGCGTAAAGATTGATTACGGTGATTTGACGGGTACAGTATCGCAAGCAGGTGCCATAATGCATCAGCCGGGGATTTTTTGCGCGGGTAATTCTGCGCTCTAAAGTTAGGGGAAGATGCTACCGCGCAGTAACAAGGCACTCCCCCGTTACACGAGCGTTATAGGGTTAAGCCGAAAACTCTGTTCGACGGTGCATCCTTTGAGGTTGTCCTGGTAGGAGTTGACGTGCTTCCTAACACCGAAGAAGTACACTCCCGTCGTCCCCCGGAGAAAGACGCAAGCTTTAACGGCGCGAGCACCACCTTGAGGTCGTCCACTAAAAGTCCGAGCACCCTCGTCCGGAAGAAGACGTTGTAACGCCGCACTTCCTTCGTCCTTTCCATCTCCCATCAAAAGTCCTGGCCCTCTTAACTCTCACCCCCATCACTTAGAACAGACTCGAGCTCGACCCACGTCGAGGTGCTTCTTTCTTACCCTGATCAAAATTCACTGCATCCTCTTTCGACAGACTATCTTCCCACGAAACCGTCTTTCATTTTCTCTGCACCTTGCTTCACCGATTTTGTCCATGATCTGTTAATTGCGCATCTCCACGCGTTCATGCTGTTAAATCAAGGGTGTGAACATTTTTCATTGACTTTTTTTGGAAGGGTCTTTTTAGTTAGGGAAACACATTTTTCCTTTATTTTATTTGTTGTGTGTTAATTAAACCGTGTCGAATTACCAGGCTACGGACTTTTATGCAAAATAAAATTTGTCTGCATTAACTGCAAGACACAGGAAGCAAACAGGCATCCATTTTTCCCTAAATCTACAGTTTACTAATTATTTAAGTGAAATATATGTAATTAGATGCCAATCAAGTGAAATAACGCTGTATAGTCAGACAAGTGGAATATAACCGCTTCATCAGGCAAGAACAATGAACGTAGTCTACAATTGAGCAAGTAGAATAGACCTGTATAGTCAGACAAGGGAAATAAAGGCAGTTATCTGTGATTCGTCAGACGTATCGTCAGACGAGTGGAATAGAACTACTTATAACCAAAGAAGTAGCACAAGATCGTATAGTCAGACAAGGAGATTTGACTTTCATAGTTTGACAAATGAAATATGCGTAGTTTACTACCAGTCAAGTGAAATGTAGGCTGTTTGTTGTCGGTCAAGTGAAATAAATCAGTTATAATCAAACAAGTAGTACAAGAGCCAGTCTGACCAACCAATAATTGAACTGTTGCCCCAATATTGTATAAAATCATGAATGAGTAATAACAATACTGAGAATGGTTAAAGCAGCAACTATTCAATCTAATAATATTAATTGAGAATGAAACAATCATTTCATACAACATAGAAAGAGTCTTATCGTTCTACAAGAAACGAAAATTTATTTATTGTGTACATTTATATGGTTCAGACGGTCCAAAGATATTTCCGAATCAGAACATGGTTGTTCGACCGTTTTTATCGATATACCAGTGTCACGCAGTTCGCGAAATTTGGGCTTGCAATGTACTCGACAAACGATAAACTAAGAGGTAACAGGTATTGCCGAAATATCGTGTCGGGATATACAGACGGTACGTAACAATAGAGAAATATGAGGCATAATACTATTGACTATATTTCCAATAAACTGCAGTCAAATTCGAAACACATTCCGACCGGCACCGAAATCTACAGGATCGCTCGAGCTCACTTGAAGCCTCGGCGCTCAATACAATATCGCGAAGCTTTGACGTCGACAAAAACCGCCGAAATGGAAATTGTTAATATCGCGTCATTACTTTTAAATCGAGTTTCTTGCTGCTCGAGCAACGGAGGAAAAGACGACGACGTCTCTCAGTCTCGGTCCTCATATTCGACGGATCGAAAAATGCCACGAAAATTCATTGTTGGATTTGCGTGCGGAGCAAGTTGAATTATCGAAATTGCGATTCGTTTCGAAACGGGAGAAAAACCAGTGAAAATTATTACGGGCTTTATTCTCGCTGGACAAAATTCAATTCGGTTTTGTTGACGGGCTTCGCGCTACGGGAGAAAATTACAAAATCCTGTGAAAATCAGTCCGACAAAATAATTTATTAATGCAGCCAAGCCACCGACGGGAAAATAATTCTCTGCAATCATCACGCAGAACCTCTTGTATTCGTTTCAGTTTTACATTGTTCCGGCTGCCTGGAAGTCGCCAAGATTTCACCAAAAATTATCCAGCCAATTAGAAGTTTGAACATCCTTCTTCAGAAATTCTAAAGATTGTTGGAGAATCATTTTCAAGCTTCTACAAATTGCACGATAAATTTAATATTGTACATTTACCTATAATTATTGTTAATCTTTACTCTATGAGTACTAAATCTATGAACTCATTTGTTTAATGTTTCTAAAAGATGCTGGGATTTTGGACAGCAACTTTGAAGTGTGTGTAGACACATGCATATTGTTGTATCAGATTACGATTTCATGTCACTTTGAAAATCAGAGATTAATACTTGTAGGCTTTCCATTATTACGAGTAACGTAGTGTAATAGTTAGACAGTAAATTTGAAAAATTTGTAGGTGTAATTTAAAGGTACTGTTATATTATTTTCCACCTATTAAACATATTAAGAAAGAAAATAAATTTCTATTTCTCTCCAGTGTGTTGCAATTTAGGTCAACAATGTTTACTTTTCACAAGGATCTGTTGTCGAGTGATAATATTTTCTCCGGGATCTTCACTGAAAGAAGACAATGCTGAAACAACATTAGTGTGCACTTTACTGAACAGTTTAAAACGCCGAGAGGAACGATATGTTCATACAAAGACGACGCGGAGGAATAATCGAAGCCGTCTAAAAGCATAAATAAATGGTAATCGAAACTGTGTGTCTCACAGCGTTTCTGAGAGCCGTGGCGGCTACCCTAACTCCGCGGAATCCCGGCAATATATCTCCGGGCAACCTTTATCCGGTTCTTAAAACAACGCGAATGAAGATTTGTCCGAAAAGGTTTCCGCGAAACGACCATAAACATGGCGGGCATGCTCCGGTCCCATAAGTCGCGGAGCGTGCGTGTGCGTGCTCGCCGTGGAACTTTCCTCTCAGAATTTTTCGAATAAATTCCCGTTCGAGCCTAAAAGGTTTCCTATCCCCTGGAAGCTCGTTCCTGCCGATGGCTCAGAGGCGTTTCCGGCCCGGTTATTTACGACGGGGATGATCGTAACAGCCGGTTTTCTTCGTTTGTTATTCGCGTCCCGCGCGGCCACCGACAAATACGACCGGCATGAATTAATCGAGCCTTCCTGAATCCCCGGCTGTGCTCGATCAATCGGCAAAGTGAGTCGGTTTTCCCGCCGATTCAGCGATTTTTTCCTCACTCCCTCTCTCTCTTTTTCGCTCGTTCGCGACCGGAGAGTTCGAAGCCGCTGCTCGTTCTGCCATTGTCGCGGGGCCGTCGCATAATAACGCTTTGTCCCCGGGATATCCGCGCGAGCTTTATTACGAATCCCCACGAAAAGTTTCGGGGCCACCCCGGGGAGTATCCCCTTTGACGGGCCGCTTAATTATAATCAAGCAATTTCTTAGAACAAACAAGCACTCTTTCCCCCCCTCACTCTCTTTCCCCCGGCCTCGCTCTGTCGACGCGAACAGTAATTCCGCCGGGAATTAACGATGCAAATTAACCGAGCCTTCGCCACAATGTAACTTACCGCGCCATCCCACTCTCTTTCCGAATGAATATGAAATATTTAAGCGGCCCCGGGCTGCCCACGACTTTCCGACGGCTAATTCGGTTTAATTCGAACGCGGATCCGCAGACGGTTGTTCATGGTAGCTCGCTATTCTGCCGAGTTCGAGATTCGGCGAGATTTTCCCGCCACGGACCAATCGATTCGTAAGGGATAATTTGTTGGACGATTGTTTTGGTAATTTTTGTGGTACTCTGTTCAGTCATTTTTTGATTTAATAATTAAGATCACAGCGGTTTCATTACCGGTTCGAGTAGCATTTCTCGAAAAAGAAACTTTGTTCGATTCGCTTCTATAAGTAGGGAACATTTAAAATACACGCTCGAAGAAGAGCGTACATGATTTAATATTCAGTTTTATGCAGAGGATTATTAAAATGCAAATATTTCGTTCACCTCATCAGATTACTAAAATAAATGTACGTGTTTCATTTTATGGATCAGATTAGTTGAACATACATGCTGTATCTCCCGAAACTCTGAGTCTTATTTGAAAAGTGTTATTTTATCCGTGTTGTGTACTATGATCATATGCGAACCAATTTTTCTGTGAATTTTGTCTGTCTCGCGTCAAAGAGTATATGCTGGCGACATTTTTAAACACTGGGAATTTTAAACAATGGACATTTTAACGAGAATATATTTGACACGACAAATTATTATAAACTTTGCACAGATCCTATCTGGATGCTGTCGAAAAGGTAGTAATTTATAAGGATAATGGATGCATGCAATTTCGAACAGTAGAAAGTTTAAACAAATGTTATTTCTAACTTGAAAATATTATTAAAGGAACAAATTAGTCTCACGATTGAAATAGACAATCTTTATTTTAACGGCCTAGTAATAGTAAGCATCGGACACCAAGAAAAATTATATTTTACAATTGAAGAAATAAAAAAATTTCATATCAAATTTCAAATACTATGTAATCTTTCCTGTATATTATTTAATGGTTTAAGCAGCTTTTAAAATATGTTTCCCCCGAATGTCTCCCAATAAGATCGTTTCAAATAATTTTCCTCTTAATTCCACTTACTTGAGAAACAAAAATAAATTCTACCCAGCAAGGAGCATTATATCCTGCAGTAATAAAGCGACCTTAATGCAAATTTGGATTTTAATACAGCATGGTTACAACATCCAAAGCGAAGTTACTATCTATACATTCATGTAAACAATTTGTTCTATTTTCTAAACTTAAAAATGTCAGAAATATGTAGCGATCGGCAGTCTAGTGGTAATGAATACCTTCGCAACCAAATATGTTTGAGAGTGGAATGTCGAGTGGATCCACTAAATTCGAAGATTCCTGGCGCAGCAGGACGCTCACAATAAATTCGTACAGCGGTTGGCGGAGATGGATGTGCACGCAAAAACTGATTTACCGATGGCTCGAACGACACCATGAATTCCGAGCAGTGCAAACAGCTTTTGGTAACCAAGTGTAATCTTTTACAAGAGTCGCTGTTACAAGGCTAGGAACGAGGACGGTTTCTTCGCTCGTAATCGAGAGACCTTACCGCGAACGACTACAATCGCTGATTTGCCTTTTAATGAATCTACATTCATTACGTTGGCTCTCCCCCTCCCCCTCCCTCTCCCTCACCGTTTCTCTCTCTTCGAGGTCGTTATCGTGCGGTCGCTTCATTGTACAGCATTAATTCCTACGCGTTGTTTCCTCCGATGTCGAATAAATTAAACAACGCGTTGTCCCGATAACAAATAGCGTCGATCGTGCGAAGAATTATCGCCCGGGTATACATATATATACATATATTTTCCTAAACCGATCACCGGTTGTCCAATAACCGTAAAATTAATTCTCTGCCCGTCGGAAGACCCCGTGGAACCCCCGCCGACAGACGACGAACGTTCCTCTGTCTGTTTGTCGTCGCTATCTTTATGGTAATTCACGTTTTCGATTGTTTTATCAGCGTTGTTCCCTCCGGGTGAAATAAAACAGAAGCGCTATTCAATTTCAAACATTCTTTACAAATTGTTTTGTATAGAACCTGCAGATGGTATTTCGTTCATTTCGAGTTAATGCTCTCGCTTCACCAGATCTGTTTTATTTATCATTTCATATTCTGAGCGTGATCAAAGCTTGATTTAATGAAAGAGGAATGGAATGTTTTGCAATACTTAGGACCAAAAATTAGGAATACAACGGCCGTATTTAATTCTGAATTTTCTAATTGAAATATTTGCTGGATCAGCTGATATCACAAGACTGAACGGTTCCTATTGTCATTCTTTTTTTTTCTCAGAAAGTTAATTATGCAAAGTTAAAAGATCGGAAGGTAGAATTGATCGAATCCACTTTCAGCTGAATCAACTCGATATCCCGCGAATTTCTGTGCCGAGAAAAAGTAGCCGGAGCTCGTGTACAGGTCGATCCCGAGGCAAGGCTAAAACGAGCCTCGGTTTTCTCGTCTCTGCCACCCCCTCTCTCTCTCTCTCTTCCTCTCTCTAAGCGGTACATTGAAAAACCGAGTGTCTAATTGACGTCATTAACTTCCCCGGGAAGAATTCCGCGGGAAATTGTTCTCTCGTTTCTTGCCGGGAAAAAGGAGGAAGCAAAAAGCTCTGCTTTATAAAAACTTTAACGGGGCCTGTGTTATTTTCAATTACGCGCCTCGTCCCGACCCTCCGCACGCTGCTGCGAACCAACTTACGCTACCCACCTCTGTGCAGCGAGTTTTACACATTGTTACCCGTTCCCGTGTTCATCGGCGGCTCGAATGGGTCGATGGTCGACGGGGGCGATTCGAACGAACTTGATACGCGCTCGATCGCGAACGGAGAAACCGTGGAAGCTTGAAATATGGGACCCGTTAACGATCATACGGTCGAAATTCGATTAAAACGATGCCCGACGACGTTGAGGTATGCCCCGGCGCGGCGGCGGTTGCGCTGCCTTCGTTTACGGATTCCTGTGGTATTCTCGGTGATTTCAATGTTTTCGTGCTGGTCGAATGTAAGCAAATAGTTGCTCGTCCTTTTCGATTCTTCAAATATATTCCATTATTTACGTTACTTGCAAGGATGTGGATTACCTCAATCGGCTGTCTGATTTAACCCCTTGCGCTACTATTTATTTGTGATTACAGTGTTTTTCTCTATATATGTCGCCAAGGCCTGGATGACAAACGTCGCAGAATTATCCCCACTACTCCGGGCTATACCCCGCGAGGGACATTGACTGCGTACCAAATTTTATTTTAACATGAAACAGACACTGAATGGTACATAATAATTATTTCGACTAATGGATAAATGTCGACTAATGTTTCGACTAATGGCAAAAGGATATATTTATATATATAAATATAAGGGAATTAATAACATACATATTTATTAAACACTGTTCAGAATGTTCGTCACGAGTCTGACTCGATATTGTAGGGCAGGGGGTTAAAACAGTCCCCTGTTAATGTATGATTAAACATAATCTCATTCTACTGTCTGACAATGAACAGCCTGGTTGTAATGTCTGGTTACAAACAATCTTGCCTTATTTTCTCATTATAAACAGCCTCAGACTACTGTTTGGTTATGAACAGTCTCATACTATAGTCTCACTCTAGAGTCTCGATACGAAGAGTCTAATTCCAGAGTCTGGTTGTAAACAGTCTCATTCTAGAGTCTAGCTACAATCAACCTCATTATGCTGTCCGATAAGGAACAGACTCTCCTTATTGGCTGATTACATCCAGTCTCATTCCACTAGCCAAGCCATGTTCCAATTATACACGCCAGTGTCCATTATCCTCTTCTGCTAGTCTGACCAAACGCAGGTTCATTCTACTAGTGAAATCCACCCGTCCCGGTTTCAGTCCATCAATCCGGTTACCCAAGACTTACGTCCACTTATCTGGGACTCTTCGACTTGTTTGCACAATCAAGATGCAAATGTTAGTGATCCAATCAAACATGATCCCCGCCGTTCGAGCGACGAATTAATAGCAGAGAATTATAGTCACCGAGATTTCGCACGCACGGCCGAGGGAGCGGTTAATTGCAGGTTAATTTAGCAGAATCGAGCACCGGCGCGGCGGGAGGGAGAGATGAAGGTTCGACTGGGATCTTATCATTCCGTCAACGGACTCGCCATAGACTGCCGTGGCGATCGAACAGTGCCGCGAAAGGAGCTTTAGTCCACCGTAAACTTGCCCGTAACCGAATGACTTTCTCACCCTCTTCTGGAATCCGCACCTTCGGGCCGCCTCTGCCTCTTTTCCCGCTTTGCCGCCACCGCCACTCCCACCCCCCACCCTCTGCCACCCCCGGCACCGACCAATTTCCCCGTTCGCAGACCGAAGTTGAGGATTATTCAACAGCCAGCTCTCCTGGAGGGGTGTTACTTAGCGGATATGACTCCTGCTTCTCATTATCACGACTACTTGTACCACTTAGTTCGCTCGTGTTTTGTTCTCGATGGAATATTTCGGAGCATTTGTAACGATGCTCTCCCACCCTCTCTCCCCTCTCTCTCTCTCTCTCTCTCTCGCTGGTTTTCTCTCTTTCTCCCCGCTAATTCTCGGGATCCACCGCGTCGAACTCTGATATAATCCGCTGTGGACTTGATAAGTTTATAATACCGTGAGATATCTACATTAATCGTCTTATGCAATTCAGAGGAACTTCCTGCATATTTATTCAGTTCAGCGTGTTTTGTCTGTTTATCATGCTCTCTTCTAGTCTTTCCATTTTTACTATTACGACAGTAAAATCTTGAATTTAACAAATAGTTTTTTCTGTAGAAAAATCTAAAATCGACAAACGGTACAGAAAGAATTAATGTACAGTAGAATATCTTGCATATAAAATTATTTATTTTCTTTTTATTTTATTTTATTGTTATAATATTTTCTAACCCGCTTTGTATTCTGTCTCTGTTGTCGCAAGATCATATTAAATGTCTAGATCAAGTAATGCTCTCAGCAGGATTATTTCTGATCACTACGAAGCTATTGAGATCTATTTTGATAGTCCGAATTATGACGTATTTATTCTACTTGCCCGTACAATAACCTCTGCTCCACTCGTTCCTCTTTTATCGCTCGAATTCTCGCGCTTATAATTCCACTTGTCTGACTAAATAAACACTCATTCCACTTGCTCTTCTAGATACTTTATACACCTCTTGTCTGGATATGAGTACTCCTAATCCACTTATCCAACTAAAAATAAGTAATATAATGCTTAACTGCTGTTTGCGACGAAAATACACGATCTAACAATGGTTTAATATACTTCACATCTCATTTGCAATGCTTCGCGAACTTTGTGCAGCTATAGCATCTCCGATCAAGCTAATCTTATCATAATAAATTTGTTGAAATTGCTTAATGATATTCTAATCAGCTTTAGAATCCTCTACAAGCTTTAATGCTACTTTAAAAGTCATGACCAATTCTATAGTCTCCGCATGAATTTTTCAACAACCGTTTGAATCGTAAATCAAACAAATGTGCGGAACAAAACGATCTAATAATTCTTTCAAAATCCTTTCCGATATAGCGTACTCGCCAATAAGCATATTAAAATTTTGCCAATTTGAATTTCCATCGCTCATTCTACATAAATTTATATTCCACATATTTCTGTGAAATTCTAAACAGAAAATACATTCCTCGAAATAATTCTTCAACGATCAAAAATAATTCCTGGTGCGTCGCATAAATTCCAGATTATTTTTCTCGTGAATCTTTAATAATTGACGGATCCGGCAATCGATGAATTTGATGAGAAAAGTGTCCGCGAAATGACGGTCGCGTTCGCAAGCGACTGGGAACTCAAAGACCACGGTCCCCCAGGAAATTGGATGCCGAAATTACATTACTATCACAATACATCCTTGTTTATGATTTTCGTCCCGCGAGTCGGTTTGCCTCCGTCCACAAAATCTGTCCATTTCTATGCAAATTTATTTAACCCGACCGTCCCCGTTTAATTTTTTCCAGATGTGTCTCCTCCTCCTCCCCCTCCCCCCGTCGCAGAGGTGTCTCGAGCATTCGGGGAAAAAATCCTATCACATAGCGGCTCAGTACTTAAATTGCTTAATAAGAACTCAATTATATTAACGATAAGTACATTCACGGCGTGCTTGATTTTATCGTAGTCGGTATTGCCGCGAACTCGGCTCGTTTCTGCAGTTTAAAAAATTTCAGAACGCACGAATCGCTGCCTGATTCCACAGAAACCGCCCTCATCCATCGTTCAGCGAAATTTTTGCAGTGCAAAATTTTAATACGGCGCACGGTTTGCAGCGAGGATGTTCGCCGCGATGAAAATCGCAAAAACCGGGGAAACAACTGGCAGAGATTCGTTTCCGTACAAATATGTTACTCTCAGAGTGCTGCGAGGACAGGCAAAATTGAATTTTTGTGGCAAACAAAGGGAAACGAACTAAATTGTGCGTTCTATAAAAAGTAGCAGCCCGGGAAAGAATTCTGAGAACAATGTGGTATTAAAGTCTTGTCTGGTCGGGACTCGGAGAATTTTTTATTGTTCCTGTGTAACTGGTTTTTGTTTATCGTTGCGCCTTCGGAAAACTATTGAATAAGTTCTATTTAGTTAATTGTATTTTTGCGTTTATTCCGCTTTCACAGTATCTGTGGTTTTCCTTTTATTTCGCCGAGTTGATAAAATAGCGTGGAAAAATTCAACGGAACTAATGTAACGAACCTGAGCACGCGCCGTTAATTATAACTGCCTCATAACTTTCACTACGTTGCCGGCAAATAATGTTTCACCGTTTAATTATATTCGACAAACTCGGTTCCTCTGTTCTGACCAGTAATGCGTGTTTGAAGAATGCTATCGTTTGAAGTTCGTTCAAACTTTTCTCGGTACCTTCACGTGAAAAGAAAAATTATCATTTAGTGGTTAATAAGCGTTTATCAATTGTTCTCTGACTGTGAACTTTGCTGGAGCAAAAATGGGCTTTCCCTCTGAAATATACATTTTCTCATAGAAACATATTCGTTAATCCTACACCAAGAATTTTTTCTGTGCAAATGAAATTGTAATTTTATTTTTAGTCAAACAAGTAATCTTGCTCTGGTCTGAAACGTTGTTGAAGCGATAGACTTTTCTCCACAAATATCCGTTTTGTCATGTAAATATATGTACTTGATAGAAATAATTTTACTGCTACCTATTTCTTTAAAATCTGCAGACATTAGGAACAACGTTTTTTTGTCAGCAAATCTACCTAAATTACTTACTTACTTGCTAAAAAAAAAATAAAATATAAATATTTTCCTTTCTATACTTGATATAAAAATGTTGAGTCCACAGTTTCTCTTCCTATGAAAAATAGCTTGGACCTGGTGATAAGTAAACTTGATATACTTCCGGACCGTTAAGGATTAATACGGGAAACATAAACGAATGAGCACGATGAACACTTCCAGTACTTTACACTACACGAACAAAATGAGTATTTTTATTTTTATAAAAAACAAAAATATTTTCACTGAGAATTCAACGATCTCTAAACTTATTATACCTACTAATATAAACTAGAAATTAAGAATAAGTTATCAAATGCACAATTATTGCTGGAAGTACCGAATTTCGGCTGGCTTTTTTATTTCAGTATATCTGTAATGAATTACCTAGTCGAATAAATTCCTAGAGGAGCGTTCCAACGAACCGAAAAAAATGGTAAAACCAGAAATCATGGTAGTCCTGGTGTTAAATTGCGAGAACGAGAATTGGCATAAATATCCGCGGCGCTGACAAGTTATTTTCAGGTTTTTTGCGCCTAGCTGCCGGTGATCTCGTATCGAAGGGTTTCTGGGAGGCGCATCGATTTCCCATAAAGTCTCTGTCGGTCCGATTAAATTACAAAACTCGGACTGTTGAATCCTCAACGGAACGCGGGGAATTAATTCACGAACAAAGATATGCCGGAGACCCCTGGGGCGGCGCTGCTCTGCAATAACTTCTAATAATTTTCTGCCACTACGGGGCTGCCGATGTTATTATCCGTTGGTTCTGTTAATGACCGACCATGTAGTTACTGGCCTCGCCAATATAGATGTGTATATATACACTCGTACACCCACGCTTGTGCTCGCAGCATCTATCAGCCTGATGGAAAATAAATAACTGATTCGTATCTTTCGACCATCGTAATTCTGCTCTGCTGAAGTCCATTATTGGTTGTCCTAACTACACCGAGCAGCATAAATTCTAGTGGCTACTTGTATTCTTAGCCACTCTTCCATGGGAGCGCAATTACTCACTCCTGAGACATTATTATTATTTCTAACAGTAAACCTACCACGGTCAAAATGGCCGCTTTTATATTTTAGAGTTATTGAAACTACAAAAATTAATTTATGGTACATAGTGAAATAAATTTCCTGGTCCAGGCATTTATTATATTGAAAATTACGGACAAACTCAATAAATTTAAGGTTATCATTTTTATAAGGCAATATTTACTAGATATGCATATTAATCTGCATATTAATTTATTATTTAGCACGAATTACTTTTATTTTAATTTCATCTCGTCTGGTTTTCTTAACTTCATTACGTAGTCTATTTTTATAAATTAAACATCAGGAACGAGGGGCAGGTGAGGGTTAAAAGCATTGTTTCATTTATCTGACAACAAAAGAAGAATGTTGTTTTCACTTTATCTCTTCCCGTGTGGATGAAAAATTGTTTTATGGTTCAGCAAGTGATTTTGATTTGTATTCTGTCGCATCTGAATTTCTACATTTCAATGAAGGAATTTTCAAATTTTATTATTCAGCTTCCCATCCCATTGGCTTTGTACAAATTAATTTCGCTAACCCAGGAGCGCATGAACCTTAAAAATTGCTTGTACCTACTGCAGTGTAGTTTATTAAATTTTGCAAATTAACATAACCGGAAGCTCAGTCAAATTTCATGTCTGTCTATAGACTACATGTATTTATGAGAAAAATACAACGGAATTTAAAACAGAAGAAAATTTAAAAGAATTGAACAGTGTCAATATATCATTTTCAACTTATTGAAATGATTTAAGGAAGAATTAAATTTTTCATTTGGCTCTTATTTATCTATTTATCCATTTATCTATTTTATTCATCGAAAAAGCGCCGTCTCTATTTTATAAAAGTCCGATGCGTCGTCGGATTTTAATTAGGAAACCTAAATGAACTATACCGTTTCGCTCAGACAAGTAGGAGTAGGTAAGGCAATTTACCCGCAATGTTAAAAGCTTCATTAACAGGAAGCAGAAATCTATGCGCGTGCACACGTGTCAATATTATTTTACGAAGATAGGACTCGCACGGAAATTCATTTAGTCTGACAGGGTTTTGAAAGCTTAAATATAACGCGACTGTCGGACAAATATAATTTATGAACTTTTGTTAAATATTCATTAAGCTCTTTATCTCGTTCAACGCTGCGATACGTTGATAAACGCGGAAATCAAATTTGTGCTTTATTAAATTTCCTTCGTGCAAATAAAACATGTAACGCGAACTTTTTCCCCCTTCTATATCGATTCGTAATTTTCCACAATTATGATCTTCATTATTTTGCACGATCTGCACCGATAACAAATTAACACTTCTGTTCCGAAAATGATGCCCTTAACAATAAAATTGTTTCTTTCCTTTTTTGTTCTCTTCTTCGTTGTTTTCACAGTTGTGTTCAATATTGTATTCTATCAAAATTGTACTTTATTTTAGATTTAATTACATCTTCATTTTATGCGAGGAAATTCATTTGCAGTCATTATTTCATAAAATTACTACTGATAACAATTTTCACATTTTTACTCCCGCTGAAATTCGCGTTTCTGCTTGGTTAAAGTTCTACCGTATTTCACATTTTCACATCATCTTTTTCATTTTACGCGAGCATATTCTCTACACATTTCTCTAACTATTTGATGCAATGACTATTGATAACAAATTTTACATTTCCGCACAGCCTCACACTCAAAACTCTATTTTATCAAAATTCTACTGGTACTTCGTATTTTTATTCCACTTTCCTCATTTTAGGCGAATTCATTTTCTACAGAGATTATTTTTCACAATTACTATGCGTGAAAAATGTCACATTTCTATTCTATTCCATGCTAAAAGTCGTATTTTATAAAATTTCTATTCTATTTCACATTTTTATTTCACTTTTATTTCCCCATTTCATGCGAAATCATTTTCTACGCACTGTTACAATTACTACCAGCAAAAGAAATTTACGTTTCCATTCCATTTCACGTTAAAAATTCCTCTCTATCAAAATACCATTCCATTCGCATTATCATTTCTTTCTCACCATTTTCTCTGAACAAATTCTCCGCATTGACAACAGATGAAGCATTTAAAATTGCATTCTCTCGATAAATGAATCTCCGAGCGATAAAAGCTTGTTTTACAATTCCATTTCACCTTCTTGAATTTATGTCGATAACTATTCGCTTCATGGAGCGTTTTACTTGGTATTCCGCGAGTGTTTTGAGTCGACATCGTGCAAAAGGAATCGAACAGAATTTCGCGAATTTCCGGTGCGATCCAGCGAGCCGGGCACGCGAGCGCGTGTGAATCCGAAAAAAGCTGTCATTTATTTTTCAACCGGCCAATACTTGCGCCGATAGCATATTTTTCGACTGTCTCCAGTAACAGAGCAATTTTGTTATCCGTTACAACTTACGATTCGATCGACACACAGCGGTACACGGGTTCCCCATGAGCGTGCAGATAGTTGCCGTAACAGGAAACACGTTTTATTTCACCGATCAGCAGAAGCAACGTGTTTCCCAACATTTACCGGGTATTTGTTCCGTTTTATCGTTTAGTCCCACGTTCACGTGTCGAACGGCTGGATCGATAACTGAGTTTCGTTGCACGAACAGGCGAAAGTGTAACCGTTCGAAAGGAGGAACCTGGAAAGCTGCCGCTCCGCGAATTTATTTTAAAAAAATCCCTTATTGCGTTTCATCCGGGCGCTGTCTTACCCGGAGAATTTCGCCGCGGCTGCAACTTTTCCTCGGGCAAAACTTACAGGGATACATAAAACATTTTAGCGTAGACCGTGCAACGATGCACCGTGTAGCGATGCCCTTGCTTTTTCGCAATTTTATTCGCGATAATTGGACCCTGGACTTTCATGCGAACTCTGTCCAAAATGATTCTAAGGAACGAAGCCTTTCCTTAATGATTTTATGTAACCTCGAGAACCTGCTATTCGGCAGAATATTTCGATAACCAAGATACGGTTAACATTTACGGAAACATTGGAAAAGGTAATTTTCATTCGTGGAATTGCTGCGCAAAGTGTTTATTCAACGTAGACTTGCTGAAAACAATATTCCCGCGCTGAAGGTACACAACTTTTTCATGGGAAAAATATTCTCCAAAATCCGATATATTCCGGTCGAACGGTTAGTTTCGCCAATTGTTTGTTAAAAATATTTATTAGAAAACATCCCCGTGCAGCGAACCAAATAATCGGCTATGGAGAGTAACAGGTTCAGTGGCGCGTCTCTATAAAAATATTTATGGAAAAATTCCCACGTCCATCGGATCAAATAATTCGATTAGGATTGCTCGTTAACGGGGCTCGGTAAAAGAGCTCGAGAAACGTGAGCGGGGAGAAAAAAAAAGGAAAGAGGACGAGAGGAGAGAGAGAGAAGAAAGGAAGTCTGTGGTAGTTCCATTGAATCCTCTCTCCAGTGAAATTTATCATTTTATCCGTCACATACGGTTAACAATTCCCTCGGCAACGCGAGTCGTTGAATTTTAACGAGTCCGCGGGTAAAAAATGGCCACCGAGAAATGTTAATGATATTCTCCGCCGACTTCCGGCCAACCCTACTCGCGAAACGCTTCTGACAGCGGCGAGAAAGAAACCACTGGTTTTGCTAATGAAATTTATTCATACGACTCTTTATCCGTCTTCCATTAAACTGGCTCAGACAAGATACCCTGTATACCTGGCTCGTCGGTGCAAATGAAACCTATGACGAGCAACGACTCGTATTTCGATGAAAAATCACCGAGGAACCGAGGCAGATCTTTGCTTCGTAGATCATTCAGAATGTTGCATCTAGATCCTTTGATCGTGCAGAATTTCTTCGGATTTTATGCAGATTTTTGGAGAAATGAACGACGAGTTACCTTCGACCTCATTCATTAACTTCGAGGCGAAGTTAATATTTGTTTAATTCTACTGTGGTCTTCGTTGGAGCTGCATATTTTCTTGAAAACGGTTTTATTAAACATAAAATCGTTTCTCAGAAAATTGGACACGGATGGGTTAATAAATGTTATACGATCGTAATGCTGTTAATGAAACAGTATTTTGTTATATTACGTGTTTATTTCAATATATTTAGAATAGTCAGGAATTTTTCCACTGTTTGGCAGAGCAGTTCTGACAAATGAAGTTCTTGCCAGGCGGTGACACAATGTTTCAACGTCGCGCCGCGCCGGGTCGAGTCGGACATATTATAGTGGACTTTTGTATAGGGGGATAGGTCCGCGAATGAACACAATGGTGCCCTTCAACGGCCGATACAATTAACAATGACCTGCAAGTTTCGATTGGATTTCTATTTGGACTATTTCTGGTCAGCGAAGCTATTTTAAGTGAGCTATACCTGTCGGTGACATTGCAAAGCTTTCAACCTACGAATTCCTGGACAAGAGACTGGTGATTCCGTCAATTACAATTAAACCGAGATTCCAGAAAAGGGGGAACAACAACAGCGACAAAAACAAAAACCAGGATGAAACGATTGTTCCGAGAATGGCCGGTTTTAGACCCGGTGGAAATGAGAAATTCAGCTCGAATTTTTTAGAACGTTGAAAACACCCGGATGGTGGAAACATTCATTTTTCCATCACGTTTCCAGTAAGTGCTCCCGACTGTTCCGTTACTTAATTCTTGGTTCCCAGGTTGCGTACCGAAAACTGTAGTTTTCTGCTATTCTATTTCACTGTGCGGGCAAGCAACACGAGCATAATTGTTTTAACATTGAGGATGCCGAGCACTGAAACTGATTTACAAAGTACGTTGCCATGTAAGAATAACAGGATTGAATTTATTTGGATTTTCGCACAGCTTTATAATTTTCAATGACTAATGTGAAAAATGTAAATCCTATTACTTGACCGACGCTGGTAGATGTATTATTAAAGGCACAGCACGGACACATGAATTTTTACTTTCCCATTACTGTCCGAATAAATGTTCACGAGACCGGACTGTGGATTTTTATGTGAATTCTCATTGGTTATTTAACGCAAATCGGAATTACGAAAGAATTGTCATCGTTTAAAAAGTTCCACATTGCGAAAATGAAATAAATATTCGTTCTCGTTACTGTATATGCATGCAAAAAAAGAATATTAACGTTAGTCTCGTTAATATTTCTTGCATTTTATAAATCTGCACACGCCACAAGTGCATAAAGATCCGCAATCCACTCCTAACTAGACCGCGTATTTTATGCATTTATGACAAGCGCGACTAGGTCAAATAGAAAACTGTGTAGACGTGCTATCGTCGCTTTATTCAAATTATCGAACAAAGGAATACATTTTGATTCAATTCCTGTTTCACACGATCAATTTGTGCTTTTGTTCTTTTGAGATAATACCCCCCCCCCCCCCCCCCCCCAAACATTTCCATTCCCGAATCCTCTACAACATGAAGTTACATGCTACAACGCTATATACATTTTTCAAGTGATGTCATGAAATTTTATCGCCGTACAACCTCGCAGCACCTAAATCACTTCTCGCGCAGCGATTTTGAAGTTTTCTGAATAGCAGCCGCGATATAGAACACGTTTCCCGGTTGCTTTATGCGCGGAGCTTGTTCCCGGTTCCCGGGTGTCGGTCGAAAAATCGCGGTCTCCGGTTGTTCCGCTTAATTATGTGGTTTGTCGGTACGAAACGGCGGTGTTTGCCAGACACAGTCGAACAGTCAGGCGAAGCATAATTGCTTTAAGGGCTCGGGGATCTCGAAGGAACACACTCGCCGTGGCCGTATTTGGTTTCTCTAATGGCTCTTTAGGAAACACTCTGCTTCCGCATTTCCGAATATCGCCGCGCTGAGACATCCGACCTCCGGATTGGGGTTTCGGAACTTATCTCACCGTTGCACCAACACCCAGCTGTCTTTTTCCAGCTCGTCATCAGCGAGTGTTCTACAAGGAAGTGCACTTCGTGCTCGGACTTCCGTACCTGTTCCTCCGGGACGGCGAAAGCAATGACGCCTCCATCTTTCTCCTTTCCACTCTCTCCCTCTCTCCGTCTTTCTCTATTTATCTGCCTATCTCCGCCTCCTTATCTAAGGCGAAGACGATGTACCTGGCGATTTGTGTTCCCACCGATCGGGAAACTCCACCGTTTTATTGCATCTTATTGGCTCCTGTTCTACTTGTTCGATCCATGGAACGCGATGCAATCTACTCGACGTGGAATTTCGCTGCCTGTACAAGGTGTCCCATCAGCAGAGTCCCGGGAATCCGGGATACGCGTGAAAAAATATGTCCAAGGCAACAAACGAAGCGTTGCTTCCTTTATCGAAAAGAATTTCGGAGTTCGTGTGGATTTTATTTCAGCACCGAGACAAATTTTGAAAATTCTGAAACTTTGAGAAGCCGTAGACTATGCATTCATGTGTACCGTACAATTTTTGTATACTGCTTATATTCATTCGAAGTGGTTGAAATTAATTTTGGAAGTTACACCTTGCAGGCTGCCTTTTCCATCTAGTATTTTAAAAACTGTAAGTCGATTTAAGGGGTTAGGGAAATTTGGAAAATCGTGGAACTTTGAAAGCATGTAGACTGTGTATTAGATGTGTCATACAATTTTTGTATACTGCTTATATTTATTCGAAGTGGTTGAAATTAATTTTTGAAGTTACACCTTGCAGGCTGCCTTTTCCATCTTGTATTTTAAAAACTGTAAGTCGATTTGAGGGGTTAGGGAAATTTGGAAAATCGTGGAACTTTGGAAGCATGTAGACTGTG
>CM052125.1:13244621-13257158 GCA_028454245.1 Halictus quadricinctus | reverse complement strand
TTAGATGTGCCATACAATTTTTGTATACTGCTTATATTCATTCGAAGTGATTGAAATTAATTTTTAAAGTTACACCTTGCAGGCTGCATTTTCGACCTTGTATTTTAAAAACTGTAAGTCGATTTGAGGGGTTAGGGGAATTTGGAAAATCGTGGAATTTTGGGAGCATGTAGACTGTGTATTAGTGTGTCATACAATTTTTGTAGACTGCTTATACTCATTCGAAGTGGTTGAAATTAATTTTTGAAGTTACACCTTGCAGGCTGCCTTTTCCATCTTGTATTTTAAAAACTATAAGTCGATTTGAGGGGTTAGGGAAATTTGGAAAATCGTGGAACTTTGGAAGCATGTAGACTGTGTATTAGATGTGTCATACAATTTTTGTATACTGCTTATACTCATTCGAAGTGGTTGAAATTAATTTTTAAAGTTACACCTTGCAGGCTGCCTTTTCCATCTTGTATTTTAAAAACTGTGAGTGGTAAAAAGTAAGTGGATTCGATGGATTAGGGTAACTTGGAAAATCGTGGAATTTTGGAATCATGTAGACTGTGCATTAGATGTGTCATATAATTTTTGTATACTGCTTATATTCATTCCAAGTGGCCGGGATTAGTTCTGAAATAATTAAGTCTTGAAGGCCGTTGAAATAGGTACACAATAAGGTTTATCCAATAGAGTTTACTCTCAGAATAAAATTGTGTTGGGAAAGTAGACAGATTTTAGTAGGAGATTTTATTAGTCGCATTTTGAAGCTTTTAGGAGGACAAAAGTCGAAAGATCGTCGTTCTACCTATTATCCACGGTCTCCACAGCAATTGCCCGACGAACGAACGTTCGTATTCTACTGCATCTACATAAAGACGACGGTCTCGTATCACTTTTCTGTTTAGTCACGGTCGTTACTCTGCTTGCCTCGCCGGTAACGAGCTTTATCCTCCTCCGCACGATTCGCCGCGGTCTTCATTCTACTTGTCCGACTTGCAGCACTTGACCTAGACAGCAGCGGAGACCAGTTGTTACTTTATCCCAGCAGAAGATGACTTCGTTTTCCTCCTCGTGCGCAGCTGTCACTGCCGCTCGAACAGACAGGAACGATGTTTGTCGGATTGGTTGATTGGATATCCCCAGAAACCAATCGTCCGATTTACTTAAAACTTGCCAGATGAATTCAACATACATTCCAGTCTCGTCCGAATGGGGTTCCAGTCGATATTTGCAAAATTAGGTTTTTGGGAGCTAACAGATCAATCGTGAACATGCGCGCTTTCCGTAACATGATCTCCATTATAACTTTAGACTAAACTTTCCACGGAAAAAATTTCTCTATACTATTCAACAGTTGATAAACGAATCCACGCTTTCGAAAATTTGTCTAAACCAGTGAATCCACAAAATATAAACTTTCTGGCCCTATCCTACATTCCCCAAAGAATTCACAGGGATTAATTCGTGTTCATACGTTGCTCCAGTTATAAAAAAATGTTTCAACAAACGCGCCTATGGAAGAACGATTTTGCCCAAAGGGCCACGACTGACCTGTTTCGGAAATTTTTCTGAACGAAGCCAGTGAACCGATAAAATCCAAACTCAACGGATCCGCTCACCAATCACCGGGGAGCTTGATTTTACTTCTCTGACTTGCAGCACTTGACCCAGACGGCCAGAGGATGTACTCTAGCCGGCCGGAAAATGTCTTCATTTTCCTCGTGTCAGTGCCGCTTGCGATGCTTATTCGACGTTGTTCAAACCGTTCTACGTTCTACTTTATCTAACCACATACAGTGGTTATCACACTTTGTTTAATCAGCTGCGGTTTCCGGTTGGAACGAGTACCGGACTAGTCCGCGGCTCGTCGAACCGTCCGCCACTCTGTCCAGCTTCGCAGCGACGCTTACAACGGCCCTTTCTGCAATTTTTACTTTATTTTTCCTTGACAAACAACGGCGCTTATCTCTGCTGTGTCTGAGCACATCTCTTATGCTAATTAATCTGCTCTGAGCTGTGCTTATTTTCGTCTGAGCAAACGTAATTCTCACTCCACTTCGCCAGCGCTCGGGCACCGCTCTTTGCTTTTTTCTCGTCGCGTGGAATCTCTTCTTCTACTTTGTCTTTCCAAACACCGTGTTTACCGAGTGTCGTGGAATAGAAGGGTACGTCTCTGTCTGACCAGAATTCGCCACGTTGCGCAATCAGCGACTACTATGTTTAATCTGCCGCTTAATTTACATCGGTCGGTCATTCTACTCCGTTATGAAGAGCGCCTAGTCCACTTTTATATATTTTATATTGCATGCGATTATCCCTCTATCGGACTGAAACAATAATATTCTGATTACGCCAGAATTGATCCGAGTGTCAGCGTTTCGAATAGCTAAATCATTGCCATTTTAAATCTGCTATTTTTACTGCAGTCTGTGATTAGACGAACTACTTCGAACCAAACTTGGTACGTCTAATGATTAGCATTCGAAGTATGTTCTAAGAAATTGTCAAGCGTTAATAATAATTTCGTTCAAAGTTAAATAGTAAAAGCCTCTTTTGAAGAAAGGTTTATTTCCGTGCACAACTTTTGTGATTTTTATTCCGGTGTTCGAACGTTCGTATACGCGATCGAAATTGAAAACACAATGCGTCTGTATCGAGACAGCTTCCGAAACGTGATCCTTCTATCCAGGAACTTTCGAAAATTGTTTATGGTAAGACAAAAAGGTCGGAGCACATTGTTCTAACAGAGCCGCGTCGGGCTCCACTAGAGGCCCTGCCGTGACTCTAGATTTTTCAAAAAAAAAAAATCGTTGTCAACAGATCTCCAAACAATGTCGTCAAAAGTACGAAAACGATCTCGCGTGCATCGAGACGGAAGTAATACCAGGCGATTTGCGCTCCCGTCCGCAAATAAACGCGATTGTTTCCCTTTTTATCGCAACGCGGACTATCGACAGGACGATCTTGATTCACCGACAAGGAAAAACAATCGCGTCGACGGATCAATAAACAATCGGAGCCGATGGTTGCGCATTTACGATGTAATTTTCGATTTTCTGTCGGTCCGAACGGGGGAACGGGAAATAATTGCTCCCCACGGCGGGATAAAAGATCGCCTAGGATGCTCTCTTCTCGCGATCATTTGATGCCGTTGCGGCTCCGATTGGCGTGGAAATGGCGACCCCGTGCCAACTCGAATAGAACGCGCGACATAAGTCTTCGATACTTTCGATTATCGCGCGAATCTACAGGCCCCTGAAGCATTTACTGCTTCGTGCACCTCCGAAACGTTGGATTACGAAGATAGAACAGCGATGAAGCCTGGCAATATACTTATGGGATCTTCATACTTTCATGACTCCATCAAATCAATCTTCATTCGTAGTTTTATAGCTCGGCAATGTAATCTCGAAGTTTTATATTTTAATCGAAACGATGTTTGCCGAGTTCGGAGGATATCTCGGATACCAATCGCACGATTTACTTAAAACTTGGCAGACATCTTCGGGAGACGTTTAAGTGTCCTTTGAATTAGGTTCTAGTTGGTACTTGTAAGATTCGACTCTAAGGAGGTAGAATATCTACTGCGAATACGCGTTTTCTGTAATACGATCTATTCGATGCAATGTCGCGTTATGTAAAGTACAGTAATCGAACTTTTTCTCGAAAACGAACATTTTTCTATATTCTTTAAAGATTGCTGAATGTATTCACTAATTCTCACCCTCATATGATTATTAGTTTCGTTATCAAAAATTTTCGCGTATCTTGAACTTTACGCGATCCAGAACGATTAGATCCCTATGGACATTTTTCGAACCAAAACCAGTGAACATATCAAATTCAAACTTCATAGTTTTATTCATCAATCCTGGAGGAACGCACAGGAATTTTTTAAAGCCAGAATAACGTTCGGTCAGCTGTAAAAAAAAAATCCCAATGAACTAACCCAGATCGTCTGTGACAGGACGATTTTGGAAATTTCTTGAAACGAAATGAACGAACCAACAAAATTGAAACTACGTGTAGCTACTGATCAACCTTCGGGAAAGAAACAGGAATTTTTTCACGTTCGAACAGCGTTCCATTAATCCACAAAAAAATATTCCAACCAACTACTCCATTCAGAGGTGATTTTCCAACGATCCGCTACTAGACGCTTTTGATAATTTTTTAAAACAGAGCCAGTGAACCCACAAAATCGAAGCTACGTGGTTTCATTAACCAACCTTTGAAGAGTCCATAGGAATTTTTTCACACTCGGGCAGCGTTCCGTTGATCCATGAAAAATCATTTTAAAAACTCACCCCACGAAAGAACGAATACATACTCTCGCTAAACCTATGCAACCTGTGCAGGTGACCCTCTGATGAGCCCGCAGGAATTTCCCGGTGTCCAAACATCGCTAGACGAATCCATAAAAAAAGATTCTAATAAACCGGCGGCATGAAAGAGCAAGTTCGCAGGGTGATACTCAGTCTCGTAATTACTCGCTAATCCCGAGCTAACTACGGCGGAGAATAGGTGGCAAAAAGCGCGCGATGATTGCCGGCGGTGACCCCGGGGGCTGTGAATTTATGTCGGTCTCGGGAAAGAATCTAGATAAAAGCCCGCGAATCGCGGGCGTCACTCAGTGTCGTAGCCGAGTAAGCAAGCAAGCAAGAGAGGGTGTGGTGGTGGGCGTGGAGGTAGACGGTCTCGGATCCCGGAGACAAAACACCGGCGGCTTATCGTCTTATTTGCACATATAACGCGCTATTTCGTATCAGCCTTATCCCCGGTCGGAGATATGCAAATTCTTCGCTGTGGGGTTCCGCCCCGAAAATCCGCGCTTAAGTTCCGCGAACGGCCGGTGTTAACCGAACTTCGCGGCAGAGGGAGAAAGAGAGAGAGAGAGAGAGAAGTTCGCGCGCGCGCGCGCGTCTTCATGAATTTTCCCGTGGCAACTCTGCCGATTTCTTTCCACCAACCAGCGCCGCGAGGAACGCGTGCCGAATTATACAGCTAGCGACCGCGAATTTCGGCAATTAAACAGCTCGCGGAGTTCCGCGAACATCGCCCCGGAAAATCGGGAGAGGGAGAATCGAGAGAGATAGTGATGACGACGACGGCGGCGTCGGCGGCGTCGGCGGCTGCCTCGGTTTTCCCGGCGACTTAATGAAATTGAACGCACACGCGGTCGAACCACCAGCCGATCTAAATTGAATCCTTCGGAGATCCTTCGATCCCCCGCACCCCGATCCTGTCTACCGACCCTCCCTCTGTCCCATTACGCCCGTGATTCTTCTTATCCGCCGAGCCGCTCTTGCATGGGAATTGCCGATTCCCGCGGAATTTGCTTTGCAGATTCACCGTTTGAGCAACGCCGCGCTGTGGACAATCCTTTGAGACTGTTTGCGGATACACTTTTTCGAATTGCTGCGCTCGCGCGCGTCTTATTGCATTTTTTCCTTGAGCAGGGATCGAGGTTTTACGTTTCTGTTCGGAGATCCTATGGGAAAGTGATTTTAACCCGGTCACATATCGACCTAGATTCGACATTGACTTTTCCACCAACGGTTTCTTATTTTATCGGTGTCACAATTATAGGGTACTTAAGAAGAACTGTAGTGTATTTCGTAACTCTTCTGAACAGGTTAGGAGAGCTACCTATGGGAATATAATTGAATTCTGTCGGTTTGTGGCAAGTTTGGAAGTGAAAGAGAAGGAATACGTTGGGCCGCTAAGGGTTAATTAATTGCGTTTTAATTGGAATTGTGGCTGTAATTTTCTGTTGCATTTTACAGTGTCGGGAAATATGGTTCTTTGAGATTGACTTCTCCTGTATCTTGCAATTTAGCTTTCTCTTTGAGCAGAGAATTTTGTTTTAAAGATTTTCAATGAATGCTTAGAGTTTGTTTCGTTTCACTAGTCTGACTAAAAGTGGCGTATTCTACTTAGTCAGACTGGGTACATTCGATTAAAGTTCCACTGTTTATTTTCACTGATTATTGTGACCTTTTCTCTTTACTGGTCTGACCAATAGCGGTTCATTCTACTGAATCGTGTGCACAGTGAAATTGATTTTATATATCAACGTATGAATACGATTGGAATAACCATACAAATTAATAAATCAGGTAAATTCGAATAAGGAACAAAATAATTTCATAGTGTCACGGAAAATTCTATTCAAAATTGTTAAAAAAACACCGGTAGAATGTATTACGAGGCTGTGAAGTAAAATTGAAAATTGCTGAACGAGATTAACTCTCGGTTACTCTTTATCCCTTGTTTCAGTTTAAAAAGTGTTGTGCAGTCTTCAATAGGTATAGTCCTCGCATTGCGAGCTAGCATGGTCGGACAGGAAGTGGTCGACGTATAAATCCAATCGACAATTGCACGTCATTGTTAATTGTTCCGCTGCTAAAGGGCACTATTATGTCCTTTCGCGAATCTATCCTCGTTTATACAAAAGACCGCTATAATGGACCACGCCAGTTCATTGTTAAAACGTTAAATTACTGTACAGCAACAACGCGCATTTACTACGACTGTATTCTGTTCCACTGGGCAAGTTCTAATTAAACAAACTTCGAGACACGGTCACGTAATTATTCTCAATACATAATCGAGTGTACTCCTCCATCGGACCCGAAGAACAAAATGACCCACAATACAGAAATTACCAAAAAAAAATTAATTTTAGCAAGCACTTGGAAATTCAGAATGCCCCGACTAGACTCGAATTAATTTAATGGGAACCCAACAATATTTTAAACAGTCGCAAACTTGTAAAGATTCACAGTCCAATTTTGACATAATAGGGACTCTTGACTCATAATAGGGACATTACCAAAGAAAATTTATTTTAGCAAGCACTTGGAAATTCAGAGTGCCCACAGTGCAACAAAATTAAGTCGAAGACAGAGCCAATGAAATTGTAAACAGTAGAGTGTCGATGGATATAGAAAGCTTGACGAAGATAAATGCGGAAGCTGGGATTCTAATGCAGTAACGAGCGAGCGATACCGTGAATGATTCAAACGAGCATGGTGCGGGTTGGTGGATCGACAGAAAGCCGATGGCGTAACCCGATTTCCCGGACAATTTTCCAATTGCTGGCCAGGGGGACAACGAGTAAACCTCAATAAATAAGAGGCGCGGCCGTCATGTAAGGGGTCGTCGGTATCCGACAGAGCGCGCGGGGTCCATTGAATAAATCAGCCGTGAGCGGATGAGCGCAGCATTAGAACGCGGGGCTTGACATTGGAATTTGAAATATTCAATGAGCTACGGAGATAGGCGACCGCGTCGGATCGACGTCGAATTCTCGTTGGGCAAAAGATAATTTATCGTCGGACAGCAAACACCGAAATTCGCGGGCACGGTTTCAACGAGTTTCAACGTGTGCAAACACGCCCCGATTAATAATTAAGGCGCGCAGGAGTGCGATATCCCCGCCGATAAATCAACGGACGATGATCTTCGGAGCACCAGCCACCATCGAATGGAGTATTTTCCGCGTGTGCCACACCGCCGGCTCCCTGCAAAATTCATAAAGCTTTCCCGGCCATCGGCTACGCCGGCTACGTATAAATGTTTTCCTTGCTTGTATGTTGATCAAACAGACAACCCGTTTCCTCAATGGTTCAATCATTCGGAAATAAAAGCGCCGCCATTGTTCTAACCGAAGAGAAGCTCCCGGCGGACGTGCACCGTGTTACCAAAACCCTCCCCCATGATTCTCCTTCCGTGACGTTCGCCTCGATCATTCCGCTTCTGACCGCATAACACCGTTGTTGTGTGGCTTAGAATTTTTTTCAAAATCATTTGTACGTGGGAAATCATAGATGCGTGGAACTCGGTGGCTCAATATTATTTTTAAATTTCCGTTACTTGCGCGAGTGAACGAATTCCGATAACATAGAATTTGAACAAATTTTTTTCTGTCATTTGTATATTTATAGGGAATCATAGGCGCGCATGGAACTCGGCTCGATATGGTTTATAAATATTTTTCAACGTTTTGCAAACACACGAACGTCCCCGTTGCATGGTGGCTGGTTTGTCGAATCGAGAAGCAGGTTCAGCGCGAATTTTTCCTCGAAGAACGGAGAGAGCGAATATTTTCAAACTTTACACACGCATTCTACAATGTTTAGAGAGCACTGGGGATATTTTCGTTTTTTATTCAGATGTGTCAAATTTTCTCACCGAAATTCGATTAATTTCTCGGCAGTGATGAAATGATCTACGAAAAAATCACCACGCTGCCGAAGAACTCATCTTCGAAGACGGAGAATCTAAAATGCGAGATAAAAACATATTTCAGAAGAAATTGGGAGCTGTGTCATAATCTCAAGAGAAAACTCGACGACCGCGTGTCTCTCGGTTGTTTAAGAAACCATAAAGCTCCCGGAGCAGAATTTTTCGTTTTATCTGCGAGCTGGTAAAAGTTCGATGGTACGCGGAGGTATAATATGTAGTTATGTTTCCCGCATTAAACAACGAGACGTCTTCCATAAACACACCGGGAAACATCGATCGGCGGCGAGGAGCGGTTTCGCACGTTTTTACATAATGCGCCGTATCTTCTTATTTATAAAGTTCGCTACTTTGCAACGGGCGTCGGCTGAGGTAATGGCATTCGCATGCTACGTGACGTGCAATAGTTACCAGCCGACCGCTTGAACGACAAGGTTCCATTCATAAATACTGAAATATAGCGTAAAATGTGGCGCACGGGAAGGGAGGCTCTCTCTCTCTCTCTCTCTCTCTCCATCTTTCGCTGGGAAAAGCATTCGCCGAACGGTTACGAGGTGTTTCTGCTTTTGGAACGGTCGTTCGGCTTAATCAAAACCGGCGTTTTAGTATTACTTTTGCGACGTTAATAAATATGAAAATGAAAGGTCCGTTCCCGCGATAAGTCTCCGACGGGGGAGCCACTGTTTCAGAATTATAATGGAAGACGTTCCTCGAAAGTACTTAGCTCCGGCAGCCATTAAGAAACTTCGCGGCACTTCGAATGCCAAATCAGTCTCCATAGGAGTTTCATGGGATTAGAGATCTGCCTCTTTAACTGACCAAAGACTCGCTAAAACCGACATTTACGGCGGCCTCGACGGTTTACGATCAATTAAATCTATTGCGTTTATTAACCCTAGTGTAGGCTTCTTCGCTGACAGTTCCGCCATTTCGTAGTCTGGATACCGGAAAGTAGATCGTTCCTCCTTAATCGGCTTGTAACTTGTTGGATTTCGACGAAATCGACACTTCCGGGGCTCGATCATTTTTAGAGTAGAAATAATCTCAACGAAAATTACTGGATTATTTTATTCGAGTCGTCTCGGTGATCGCTGGATAAAATTGCTATTGCTAAGCAGCCTAATAACTTCCTCTTAAGTACTCGCAATCAAACTTATCGAATTGTGAAGTTTGGAGAGAAGAATTGATGAAGTAGCAGTTGAGCATCTTCCAAAATTTGAAGTGCAATTTATTTAGGTATTATTTCTGGAGAAGGATCGGTATTTATCCTTCATGGTTCATGGTTCAGAATATTTTAAGAGCGATTTGTATTTTATTGAAACACTTTCTGTCCTCCTATAACTCGAGGACAATTAGCCTATCGAGGAACTTTAAGCAATGCAAGCAGCCTCATCGAGGAATTTATGAGTTTGTTTTTCCACGAGCTAAGTATCTATAGGCGTTTCTCGTCCGGGAAAAACAACCATAACTTCCTATCGGCTTCTGCGTGGTCCCTCTTAATTGCTTCCTGTTCCAAAGGTCATTTAAAAGTACAATCCTGTCGGTGAAAGGAATTTTCAGCGTTCCTTAAAGACTTCTAATATAAAATAAGAGACATGAAAATTTGTTCTGAAAGAAGATATATTTTTATTCGAAGCTATATTATTATTTACGCAAAATAAAAATATTTTGGTTGAATTGCAACAACCTGGAGTGAAACTGAAATTTATTTTCATTCTTAATATGTTTAATGGACTGAGATTAATATTTTCAATTTTTTCTGATGTTCTTACTGCTTGAACTTACACCTACTTATTTTTCTCACAAGTAATGACGTTTTAAAAATTGAATATTCCATCGGCTGCCGCAGTTCGGTAACGAGGAACAAACACATGGAGGGATTCATGGTATATGGTGGATGAGTCCTGCGTCGTTTCAGACCTATGTCTCCTCTCACTCGAAAGGGTTAAAAACCCTTGCACCCTTTTCCACGACCGCCACCTCCTCGTTACAAGCGTAGCGAAAACTTTTCGCATTTTCCTCTCGGCATCGAGGATTGTCCGCGGGGTTTCAAACCGAGAACCCGGTACTAATTATTAAAACAGCCTAACGAGGGCTCTTTAATTTGCACCTCGTCCCTCGCCTCCTTCCACCCGGGGCCCTTTCATCTCGACCGTTTTCTTTTTCTATTCTTTTCGTCCGGAGGCCCCGGCGTGTCTTTCCGGTTCCAAGCCGGATGTTGTCTACCCTTTCTCGTCGATCCTTGTTCTACGCTCTCCCTTATGTTACGTGGCCGACGTGAATAAGACCCTTCCACCTGTGTCCATTTAGAGGCGGAATTTTCACGAACAATAAACCCGCCACTGTACTTTCACGAACAATAAACCATACGCTGTTCGCGGAATTATATGATCTCCAACATGAATTCATCGTTCAAAAATAAACTTATAATTCAGCAATGAATTTATATGAGAAGCAATCAGGAAATGAATGTTGTGAGAATGGTTTAGGTGAAAGGAAAGTTGAGTTAAGAATTTTTGTTGAAATATTGCACCTGGGTCTAATTGATCGTTTAGGAGGGCGGGTTGTAACATTACACAGTATATCGTTACGAACAGTAGGGGTTCGTTTGAGAAGAAATGGAAACTGGACACTGGAGAGGTTCTTGGAAAGGACTATGGGAAAAGGTTACGTCTGCAGTGGGGATGTTTTGTGTGCAGGGTGATTAAAATGTAATGGAACAACCCTGGAAGTCAGAATATAAAGCGCTGTGTACAGGCTCATGAATATTTTTCTGAACAATTGTGACGCCGATAAATGAAAAATATAGTGCACCGAGCTTAGTGTGAATACCGCCTGGAACACCCGGTACAACAAATAAAAAATAAAAATATTATAAATAAAATTATTATTAATATAATTAATAAAAATAAAAATAAAAATATAATTAATATATTTAATATTATTAATAAAATAAAAATATTGGGGTGTTTAGAAAATGGTGGGACAATCTCAAGAGTAAGAAAATAGTGTCACAGGCACATAAATGCCTCTCTAAAAAATTGTAAACAAAATAATGGACTAGTATTTCTTCTCATAGCATCTGGAACACTCTAACGGAACAAAATGGAGGAACAATCTGAAGAACGAAATGTAACCATTAGATCACACACGGTCGTGTAAAAAATATACGAACAGAACCGTGATCAAGATATCATTTCAGTGCGCTTTGCAAGATCCTGTAGCATCTACGAAAAAATGTCGAGCCTCCAGAACTCGGTATTAACAGCGAAGCAAATTAAATTGCGAATTAAAGTCCGCTTTATTTCTGTTTCTGCTCGCAGGAGCTTCATAGCGGGTGTCCTAATACAGCGAAAAGCCGCAGCTTGCTATCAATAATCCGTTTCCAACGGCGCTTCTTCCGCATAAGGTAAACACAGCGGCGCGAATTAGTTTCGCTCGGATTAACCGTGTCCGCGGTGAAGGAAACCGCAGAATCCCTGGGCGCTCGGTTTCATCCGAGCCATCTCGGCGTCCAGCGGTAGATATTAGACGGGGTTTCTGTGTCTCGCGTGCGAAAAATAATTTCGATTATACATGGTCCTCTGCGCTGTATCCACACGGAGAGAGAAACGTTTCGGAAACCGAGGACGTTCGCTTTACGAGGTCGAAACACCAACCACCGAGATTTATGGGGCTCTCGTGGACGTGGATCTCGAGTTTCGGCTATCCCCGCGATGCTCTCACAAGGACGAACAGGTCAAGAAAGTTGACTGAAAGGGTCGGCCAATTGGCTGATAGTGGATAAACGCGGCGCCAGACGACGTTACACACGCCCACGCGGCAGTAACTTCACACAATCACTCTTTCACCTTTGTCCATCTGGATGCAGACTCCTGCGAGACCCGCTTTTCAAGGTGGAAGCGCCTGGAATCGAAGAATAACCTCGGAAACTTGATCTGCACCGTTTTTTCCGGTTCCCCGGGGCCAACGTCTTCGAATTTTTAACCTTTGTCCGCGGCGTTCTGTGTTTGACCTGTTGAAAACGTGATTTTTCATACTCTACGTGCATAGCTTGTTTCTTGTTGACCTCTTTATAGCGTCGATTAAATTCTGTTAAACCATTCGGTACACTCATTCCTTTGAAATATTTGTCTCGCATGTCCAACTGCATTGGCACTCGCTGCATGGAAAAGTGCATTTCAGAAAATTCGTTACATACGCCTTTCTTCCAGACATTCATGCAACTTTGCGTGATCCGATTCCACGGAAAGATAAATAATTTCTTCACCGTACGTTGAAAAATAAATTTCCACTTTCTGG
>CM052125.1:13211582-13237890 GCA_028454245.1 Halictus quadricinctus | reverse complement strand
CAACGCGGGTCTTGCCATCGACATATATCGTCCAGGTCGTATCGAACCGTGTTATGTTTACACTCCTCGGTGTCCGAGGCCTCTCGTGCTTTGTTGCCCCTCACGGGGAATACTCCGCGGTAGTGGATATAATTCTGCGACGTTTATCATCCAAGCCACGGCGACATATATAAAGAAATCACTGTAATCCCTTTTTTTCGTAAGAGTTGACGAAACGAATTTTCAGTCCTCCACAGCATCCGAAATTGGATTTAGTTGCCAACCCAACGATCGGGGATTTTGCTAATTGAAAGCTAATTTATAGCAAGACTGCAGGCACGTCCGCGATATAGAACCATTTAAATACTAGTAAAATGAAAAACGTAGTAAAACCGGATACAATTATATTTCATCTACGATTAACCGAAGTCCGCTCACCGAGGTTCATAGAATTTTATTTAATTCCTGGATCCTCTAATTTGCAAATGCATGAATTTGCATGAACCTCCGCACTCGATTTATTACCGCACATTTTTTATAAACTCGTGCACCCCTAACCTCCAGTTATAATATATTTTAGTCCGAATAAACAGAGATTTCGGTATAACGAATGCGGTGATTAAATGATATTTAATATGAGAACGAGAAACAATTCTTTTTGCGAGTGCACGCGATTATACGGAACCGTACGAACGGGCTGGGGAGATACGATTTAATAAATTTTCCGTGGACTACGTATAATGGAATCGGTGGTGTCAGTCAGGGAAATAGTCATGAGAAAGTCGCGGACGAGCAAAGACATTGGAAACTCCCATTTCGAGGATCTCCCACGCAATTTCCCTTCGTATCGAATGCACGGGAGAGCCACCGTTCCTCGTTCCACGCCGGTTCGCCATTGTTAGCGTGGACCTGCGTCGTTTCCACGATCTTTAATTTCCATCGTTTACAATAAGCACTCCGGGAAAACCAGTTTAATGGCGGACTTACTTGTCAGCTCGAGCGCGGCCGGTACTTTAATTACTACGGCCGCGGGACATTTTTTCGCGACGCCGTTCGCCAAGCAAATATTCTTTGCAGTTCGCGATAGGCTGTTACGTCACTTCTTCTATCTGATTTACTCATCTATCTTCATTGCCATCAGACCTATCTTATTGCCATGATCTTTTTGCAAATTCGATCCTTTTCAAGGCTACTTTAAGGAACCTGCGATTTCTGAGGGATGGAAGAATACTAAATTTAGTTTCGAAGTATCGCGAACGTTCATTCTACCATATATCCTTCTACAGATTTTGCTTAAAATTAATTTATACAAATTGGAATTGGAAAATAGTTCGTTCACTTCATAAAGGGATTTATGATGTTCTAAAAATGATTATAAGCTTCTAGAATATTCATGTGCATTCTAGTGTAATTTTAGAATTGTTTAAATTTTCGACTGTCTGGGTGACGAACGTGATATTCATAAACTGTTTGGTAAATTTTATATTTTATAGATATAAAAGATTGCTTCAAGCCTGACCACCAGCCCCATTTGTAATTAATTCATTCACCCTGAAAATACAAGGGTGCTGCAACCTATTAAAAAATTATTTTCTAAGCTCCCAACAATATATATCTCTTCTATAAATTTTCTCTTACCGATCGTATTTTGTGTTAAATAAGGAGTCCTCGAATACTGACCAACAACCCCGTTTCTAATTAATTTATTCACCCTGAAAATGCCAGGATGCTGCAACCTATTAATAAATTATTTCCTAAGCTGCCTACAACTTCTATCTACTCTTTGCATTTTCTATTAAAAAAAGAGGTTTCGCGAAATCTGACCAATCCCGTTCCCAATTAAAATATGAAAATATATTTTGCCAGTGCAGTATCCCGCGGGGAGTAGAACCGGTCCAATTTCCGAAGGAGCTTAATTTCGTTTCGGAAGTCGTCGGTTTCGCTACTGGAAAACTGGGTTGTAGAACATAACGCGACGTCCTTGCGTATGGATGACGATCTATAATCAGATGACGGAAACGCATGCTACGTATATCGGTTACGTCGGCGGTTTCCAGTTACGCGGTCGAAATCGAATTAACAGATGTTACACTGTCAATCCCGTTGCACCGGTAGTCGCGTACCGATTCCTTCAGTGAATACGTCTCGTCTGCTTAGGGATTGATTACACAGAGAGCCTGTAGTCAGCTAGAACGAGAGCAAGAGAATTCCTAATCGACGTCGCCCGACGCGGCTAAATTATTTCTACGCCGTATCCCATGTGTGTATATTTGTGCACCTGTGACGGTACGCTGGTGTGCGTATATGGTTTTCGTTGGCTAAACGACTCGGTGCCCTTGTAAATCGACACGTAAACGAGCGTTTGCCACACGATTAATTACGAATGTCTGCCTGGAAAATAGTCGACGAGTGCTCCGTGCACGCGACGTT
Source organism: Halictus quadricinctus (assembly GCA_028454245.1). NCBI lineage: Eukaryota > Metazoa > Arthropoda > Insecta > Hymenoptera > Halictidae > Halictus > Halictus quadricinctus. The sequence goes on along the minus strand of CM052125.1, from coordinate 13,235,481 downwards.
GCCTATTACACCTGTATCCCCCTTTTAGCGCCTCATATTTCCCGCGAATAGTATGATGGTGTTGCGTAAAGTAGTTCGACAGTTTATACGGCGACTTTTAGTTTATTTTTGGGTGAGTTAATATTGTGGCTTGTTGGCGAAACTGCTGAGTGCCACCGAATAGTTAATAATTTTAATAAACAGACAGTCCGCAATTCTTTTTGTCTTCGTACTATTTCGTGTCTTACCTACTCAATTTTGTTATAAATCTGCAGTCTACTGATTAATTTTCATTCATTCCATTTTTATTATATACATTCAAATAAATAAATATGTTCCCATAAATCCTATTTAGATGCCCTCGAGTAGAAGTGGAAAGTCATGGTCAGACATGCCAGCTAATATTTATTTAATAGAACGCGTACCTTAATGAAATATTTCAATTTATACGAAGACATCTATATTGAAATTAAATCAATATACCTGTAGATAATAAAATTGAAATTATAAATTTAATTTGTTTAATTGGTTTCGCGTACATCTCCATTGAACCAAAAAGCTTCGTCCTTTTTAATTCAGAATACTCAAAGGAAATTCTTATTAAACATGTTTGAGGTAATTTATTTAATCAATGTTTGAAGACTGTTTTAAGACATTTTTTCACGAAGAATATTTAAAATAATTTTATTCGAGTGTCAATGAAGCTAGTAGATTTCTTCGGACGCGTTTAATTTCCATGACGGCGAGATACTAAATGGAACAAATTATATTACAGCTTCGTTCTCTGCTCGTCTGAGCATACATGCCTTATTCTACTGATTTTACTGACACGAGACAGTTAGCTCCTAATACAACATGCTTGGGGGCGAAATAATTTAGCAACTACTGTGTTTGCCTAACTAGACTGTATTCAGAGTTACATTCGAGTTCATTTACAATTGTAATTGATATTTAGTGCCAGCCAACTATCGCAACTGAATACGGTTAATCTTGTGCACTTCTGCAGATAACTAACGACGTGTTTGCATTACCTAATGACTTCTCACATATTTTTCAACCCTGGGAAAATTTAAGCTTTACGAACATGTAATGTACAATTTATTTTAACTATAAAAATTAACCTAAAATTTGAAAACACGATCATCAATCCTTGATAATTTTTAATTATAGCGACAATCTAATATTTAAAATAATATTAATTTGAACTTGAAAATGGCTTAAAGATTAAATTCAGGAACATATAGTTAGACATTGACATTTCTAAATTACAGTGAGACCAATCTATGAAGTATTTATTTAACCAATCAGCAGTGATGAGATCGTTCAATTGAAGCCCGATAAGTATAGTAATATTTCCCAACTGAATAGCATCGGGAAATGACATCGAGTGACCCGATGCAATTTACACACTCACACACCGAAACAGACGGGAGTCGATGTTCCACGAGCATAGTCGAGAAACATTTCTCTTATCTCATGGCACCCCAAAGATATCAGGCCAGGGAGGGGAAGCAATTTCCCCCTAAACGCTGTCGCCGAAATGACCGGGAGAGGCCAAAACTCGTGAACTGAAGTCTGGCTATTATAAGTAACATCCCCATTTTACTGGTCCGACTGCGTGCGTTCTCGTTCTACTAATCTAGCCAACATACGGGTCCCTACTCTAGTTGTCTGGCTAACAGTGGGTTTTACTACTTGACTGGCCGTTCTACTCGCTGCAGGACGTTCGTTCTACTTACTCATCTGCAGGATGTTCCCCTTGTACAACCTTGCTCCATTAGCATGTTTGCTACCAGTATCACAATCCATAAGAAAAAATTTAATCGATGTTATGCTCACGTTGGTATTCAAAATCTGCTTTGAAATTGAGTACCATGCTGCATTATAATTAAACTGCGGATCTTTGTAGAAAATAAAAATTGAAAAAAATTGATTAATCGATTAATAAATCGAGAATAATAAAACAACATCGTTCCAATTATTTGAACGACTTATAATTTGCATTTATCGAATATATACTTTATACATTTATACCAAAATTAGTAAATACAATTTAAAACAGTAAAGAGATTAAAATAATTTAAGTATACCGGTGTACTATTCCCAACTTGTCAACATTGTTAAAAGAAGAATCGTGTGTCTACCTGGCTAATGTATCTTGCAAGTGATGCAGACAATTTTCTATTTTGCATAAAAATCCTCACAGTCCGCTCATAACTTTTTAAACCCTCATAACTTTAAACCGGCGTATCGACTGTCCCGAATGAAAAGTCTCGCGAGAAACGGCTCAGCCTGGAGCGTGTTGAGCGTGTATCCTCGCGCATCGTCGCCGCGAGAAGATAACCGTGATGCTCGTCGCTGTCTTCGAAAGGGGGTGTAGTGCTGGGGGTTGCGTCGTCGACAGAGTAAGGAAACGACGCCGACAACAACAACGATCCGTCACGACGTCCTCCGTGCATTACGTACACCGTGTTGCGCGGCTTTCCGGGCATGATTAAGGTTTCCAGCTGGAGAGACCGCACCCGCCCGGCTGCGTGGGAGGGGGGGGGGGGGGGGAGGCGTGGGCGGCCGGAAACGGTGGCGGAGAAAGAAAAGAAAAGAGCATCTCTCGAGTCTCTTCATCCGGCAGAGTACACGACCAAAAGACAGAGAAAAAGAGGAGAAGAGTGAGAGGGGGAGAGAGAGGAAGAGTGTCGAGTAGAGAGGAGAGAACGAAAACTGTAAATCGTTGGAGGCGAGGCGCAGGCTCTTAATAAAAGAAAATCGCGAAAGTCTTGCCTCTTTTGAAGCTTTCAGCTTACAGCCGAGCAGTGTACCGTTGCGTGGAACGCCGCGGCTTGGTCTCTGGTCCGGTGTGCAAGGGTTACGCGAAAAATGAGTTTGAAAAGCCGGCGAGTATGCTAAGAGAGCCCCGGCTTCAAGTGTTGCCAGCTTCTTCAGCCTTCAGCTTTCTTCGCGGTCCCACTTTTCGCTCCTCTACTCATTTTCCGGAATCCCCACGCTTCCCTTACCTCTCTATACCCCCTCTCCCCTCTCTCTCTCTCTCTCTCTCTCTCTTCTATAAACTCTCTCTCCTCTCTAGAGCCTCTCTCTCTCTCATCTGTTCCTTGTTCTCTCGATCTTTTTTCTGGTTCCTCTGTGCTTCGCGCGGCAGTTTCGCTCCGTTTCTTCGTTGTCATTTCGCTCGCGAAACTTTTCTCTGGCACTCGACGCTCTTCCTGTTAGCTCCTGCGGTTCTTTTCTCTTTTTTTCAGTCTCTCTCTCTCTCTCTCTCTTTCTCTTCATCCATCTTCCTCTCAGTTTCTCTCGCTCCGTCTTTCTCTGTTTATGTGCCCCGTGATCTTCGCGTCTCTCTTCTCTTTCTTGGCCCTCTCCCTTATTTTCATTTTACCTCGAGAGGCGAGTCTAGGATCTACTCTCTTCCGTTCTTGGCTGCAGGATGGTTATAGCAAAATTCTTCCTCCGAGTGGCACGCTCGCGAACCTCCCCGGGAATTGGAAAGGAAATTATTATTTTCCTTTCTTCGTCTTTCGGTTTCGATTCGACCGACCTCGTTTCTTCGCCCCTCTCCACGATCTCGATGAGAATCGACGGCGAGCGGGGTTCCGGTATTAAGAGGAATTGGATCAGGTTATTTGAAATCTGCCGGCGAGATGCAAATTGGCTTCTGTTGAGGTATTGGGGTGCGAGAGTGACGGACATTCATTGCGGAAGGTCAAGATTCTTCTACTGCGCACATGATTCTGCATATCTTGCGCTTGACGCAGACAATTTTTATTCCGCACGAGAATCCATCATAGAGGGTGTTGCAGTTACTTGCAGCGTGAACGGAAAGTTCATAGGTACAAGCTCCGCGCTTAACGTGTCAAAATCGCTCAACTTTAAACACGCATAACTTCTGACCCAGTGAATTCCTCGCCTTGAAACTTCGATTTTTGGAGATTTCTCGTCAAGATGTACCGGATTGTATGATAAAAGGTTAAAAATTTCTGGTTTGTCAAGGTGAAGTTCCGCCTTTAATGAGAGATTCAATTGGAAAATCGATTATATTTGTTGAATAATTTCGAAAGAAATTCGAAGGAGCATTCCACCTTCGAGCAAACTATATCTACAGCTTAATTACTAACCGAGTAGCATAATAACAGTCTCCCTTGTCTCTCGAAGATGCGGAGAAGGGGCAGTAATAAATGTTGCACGACGAAGTTTCACAAAAGAGCGAGCGAGCACGAGTTTCGTCTCGAAAATCCGCGGGCGAAGCATTCTTGAAACATTCTCCGGGGTTCGTTCTTTTGCTTCTCCCAACTGTCTAGCATCGTTTCCGATTGCCCGGCGCAAAGTGTTTCCCGAGTCATAAATCCATCTGGCTGGGGTTTTTTTGCCTCGTTCTGGCCGGCCCCGTTGTCTTCCTTTTTCCGCTTGTCATAGAAAACGATGATACTTTATTTCTCCGTTCTTTCGCGGCCCCGCAATTAATTACTTAAGCTTCTCTACCTCAGCCTCCCTCCCCTTCCCTCCCCCCCCTCGAAGGACCACCCTTTTTCAATTTCCTGCGGGGAAAACTTTCCTCTTCTATATGTCGCGCGAAGCGGAATGTAAGCGGCAACCGGCAATCATCAGCGAAATTGAACCGCCTCTCCTTGGGAAGCTTCTTTTCCCAGCCATGACGGCACCCGTTTCTCTGTTTAGGACCCCGTGTACATTACTTCATACTAATTTTCTGGTCCTACTCGCGATTCCTGAGCTGTTATTATACCCATTTCTGTAATAAGATCGAGGCGGCGCACTGCGCTGCGTTACGGTGGAAAAGCTCTCCAATGTTCATAATTTCGTACGATTTTCGTGGAAATTGGCTCTTATATGGTATAACTAGAGTGCGGATTCGATGCATTTATGACAAAAATGAGTTCGCATTCAGAACAGTGAAACTATTCGAACAATTTAGAAATATTGTTGCAGTTGTTCGGACTTATTCAAATGATTAAGAAAACAAATAAATCCTGTTTGTTGTAATGAATGCAGATAATTTTTGTTTCGCCTAAAAATCCGCAATATTGTTGTAACTGAAGATGGTACACCTTAGCTATTAAGAAATTCGACATTTATTTGAATTTCTAATACAAGAAATACAATGTGTAACTAAATCAATGAATCAATAAATTGAAGCAATGGCTACAAATTAAATCCTGCAGCTAATCCTCAACGAAACGCACAACGTTCACGAACGATCACTGCAAACGATCAAACGACTAATATAATTCAACAACAAAAGAGGAACATTTATGAAACGAACTCTATAACCTCCACGACGAAACAGAGAATCGGTTGGAATCGTCGGACGCAGGTGGAAGTTATCATTTCACCGGGGACTACTTTCGCTGGAAGTTTTTCCTGGTTCCGGTGTCCGCTCCGGCCGGTATAGCGTGTCCCTAATTCCACGGCAAACGTCATTTAACCGGCGCTTACTCGCGCCACGTGGTGCGTGCTCGGAACGCTGACTAGGTACTCCAGTTTCCATCGAATAGAGCAGCTAAACACGGAGTTATCAATTCCCGAGTGGCTCGACCCCTGCCACCGTCACCGCGTTATATATTTCATTCTTCCGGATATAAGAGAGATCGATCCGTATTGTCGCTGGTGCGTTGCGCGCCGTTTCTCGTCGCTCTGGCTCGCACACCGGTGTGCAACGGCAGTTAACATCAACGTCAAACGGGTCGACAGCGTCGACCCGTGTTTCCCTATCTAGTGCAACGCGTGCACACGCGTTGCATTCGCGCCCGGTGACGATACCTGCCGGAACGATCGGCTCGAATTTCGAGGTTCGAGGCGACCGTGCGTTTTGCATAAATGCTGATTCCGACGGAAATTAGGATTCTTCGGGACAACGCGCGCGCCCAATTGCCACTCCTCTCTCTCTCTCTCTCTCTCTCTCTCTCTCTCTCTCTCTCTCTCTCCTCTCTTTCTCTCTATCTCTCGTTCTCGTTCGCTGTTTAGCCGTCTGAGCATGGCGGTCGCGTTCCACTGCCGGGTACATTGATTTCCATAAGTGATCAATTGGCGCCGGCAAGTGCTCCGCCGGAACAATAGGATTTCACAGGAATTACCGAGTCGTTCGATACAACGTCGCCGTACTTTGAGAATTACCGCATAGAGCCTCGATTGTAATTAAGAGGAAGATCGAGGCTTCATCACGCGGTGATTCGATACTTTTGCACGTTCGCTTCTGATGGGTCTTGGTTAGGTTTTTGCTACTAACCCCGTTCACTATAACATCGAGTCAGACTCGTGATGCAAGTACTTCTCAATTTTTTAAAATGTACTTTTGGGGGAGCTTACTGCGGGCGTGTTTGCCTTTCCATTGTTCCTAATCAAACAGCTGTTCATTTACTTTAATCGCCAGAAACCAAGTAAAGTGATTTCTCTATATATGTCGCCAAGGCCTGGATGATAAACGTCGTGGAATTATCCCCGATACTGCAGGGTATACCCCGTGAGGGGTCACGAAGCTCGAGAGGCCTCCTGCACGATACATGACGCTTTCAAGACCCCTTTTATTGACAAGTATCGCGAATTCACTGTAATTAAATGTCAACTTTGGATGCGGTGTTGCTGTGTATTGCGCTGTGGGTCTTGGAATATTGATCAGTAATTTTGCGTTGCTATGTAACTGGTTGCGTGTAGCAAAATTTTTTGGTTTTGAAATGGTGAATAATGAAAATCCCCAGATTAGAATTTCAACATGAACAGAAAAATATGGAAAAAGAATTTCAGCAAAATGTTTTCTCTTTGACAACGGACTCCGGATTAAAACTATTTCAGTAGAGAATTACTATTTCCATTTGGTATTGGATTCCCATTCCTCGAAATGAAGACGCGTCTCCGTCAACATTGTAACGTCCACAGAGTGTAAGCCACTCTTTTGTGAAATATGTTTCGCGTTTTGTGCACGGGAGATGCTTTGTATTTAATAAAATATCGCAGCCACGACTGCCGGCAAAACAAATGACGAAAGCGAGCGTGTTAAGTCGTTTTCTGTGTGCAATTTCTCTGAGAGCTGGATTTGTAATTTGTGGAGTGCCTGTTCCACTCGGCTGGATTATAAGAAATGACAGAGCTGGATTACGTCCCTTTTTATACGGTAGCAGCCCTGTGAAATATATGATCGCGATAATCTAATCACTATTCGAACTTCAATACGAAATCTGCAAATTACTACATTTTTTAATACTTTTACTACTACAGTTTCTGTTACGCTGTGCAGTTAATTTATCGCATACGATCGAGGTTAATGATCGAGGTTCTGGGTTAAATGACCTTAGTGTCTGTCTCGTGTGGTAGTATTCTACTTCATGACTCACTGAATGGCCGGCTGAGTCTAATCTTATACAGAAATAGTGATTCTTTTATTAGTTCCGCGAGGAAATTCTCCAGAAATTGCACGATTTATTGTACTTCCATAAGAACTAGGTGTGGTTTATACATTTTATTGAACCAGTGACCTGAAAGAATGCTGTATATCTGTGCAATCGTTAATCTTTTTTTTTCTTCTGCACCAATAGAATCAATTAATATAATTTCAAGTAACTTTAATGTCTAGCATATTTTATTTTCGAAACCAATTCTCATTAATACAACTTTTGTTTTTATTCGTGAGACTCATGGAATGTATTTTCCCATTACCACGTCAGAATACCATTTCCTAGAAATCCCAGCACAACCAGCTTTCAACACCAATAAACGGCATTACTTCAATGCCTCTCTGCCGCCGTAATGGCAGAGCGTTAACACAAGAATTCCCAAGAAGAAGGGTTTAAAGAAGAAGCGGTAGTAAGAGCGAAGGGGGTGGGGTGGGGGTGGGGGTGGATAATCTGCCTCGCGATTCGTTCGGAAAGTGGCGGATACGGGAAGCAGGCTCGAGACGTCTGCCCGCATACGAGTGACTCCATTGTTCCGGATGGACGTCTGTGTACACAGAGACGCGTCACTCGACTCACGTAGATTTTCAACTGCCTCGTCGCGCTGCCATGCCGTTGAATTTTTCAGGGACCACTGCCGGTGATGTGACGAAATTCACGGATCCAAAGCGTCCCGCGATAGAGCTAACCGGCCGTGTCGACCTATCGCCGGGATTTACTTTACTCCGGTGCTCGTCGACGTCGGCCAACCTTTTTGTTTTTCTCTTCTTTTTTTCGTCGTGCAGGGCCGTGTGCGCGCAGGGCCGCATACCCAGGGGTGCAACACCGGGTAACAGATGTCGGACGAACGCGGAAAATTATTCGCCGAACGCCTTTCGCGGACGATTTAATGTCGATCGACCGTACGACGAATTTAATTGTCGAATAGGGACGTAATTTGAGGTCTGTTGCAGAAATGTTTATAGCGCGGAATTATGCGACCAGAGGTGGTCCCTTGCGTATCAAGTTTTGATAAAATCAAAGTAAGGTATTTAATGAAATAAAAATTGAAAAAAATTAAATGTATGATACTGAGTAGTCGTCCAACTTTCTTGCATTTTACAGTTAACAATTCATTTTAAAACCTGAACAAATAAAACAACAAATTTGTGCACAAACGAAACAACAATTTCCCCATGCAATCCCTGTGCAATCCGGTGTCGCAAACCGACGGAACAGCGTTCCAGCAACAATCCACGAAAAGCGTCTGGCAATCTCGGTTGTTTTGCGGTGGCTGGACGCTCGTCTGCCTAACTTTTCTGGTCAGACAAAGGCGAAGATCGCGACGTGACGGGAAATCGATGGAAAGCAGCGTCGTTGGCGGTCCCAGGGTTGGAGCGAGGAACGAGGAGGCGTGGGTCGGGTGTCCCGGGAAATATGTAGAGCTGAAAAGACGCGGAGCGTGCCTTTTCGTTAATCCCGGGATGCACGGTAGCTCGTTGAAACTTCGCCTAAACTCCCCGGGTAAGAGAGAGGGCGAGCATACAGCTTCGTAAACGTTTTTCTCGCGGCGGCCGGGGACGCGATCGATGCTTCCGGTCTGGCGAGTTTCGTTTCGCGTTACGGAACTTCTTTTTCGCGGGTCGATCTCGCCGGCCTCTTCCAGTTAAGAGTTCCAAACTCTCCCTCGTTCTAACCTTCTCTCTCCCACTCTTCATTTCTCTCTCTCTCTGTCCAAGGCTCTCCGTTCACTTTCAAACCGCCCATTCCGATCCTATTTCGCGAAGGAGCTCCCCTGCAGGAACTCGCCGGCCGCCGCCGCCGCGTAAGAAGGCTTTAAAGTTCACCGTGGCTAAAACCTTCGCTACATCCCCGCGACGTATATACATATTTTATTCGGTCGTGTACACTTCCGGCTGCCAAGGTTTCCACCGTGCTTTGCATAGATCGACAACCTGGGAACCACAGCCGAAATTCCAGCCAGCAGGCCAGCGCAGATTTTTCGCGACGATTGTCACCCGGCTCTCTGCAGCTCTTTGCTCCTTTCGTCTTACTCGCCGAGCTCGTTGATAAGGGATTGTCTTATTTCATACGCATTCTGTGTGGTTTTGTAGCTCGAATAAATTTTGAGAGGATAAATGTAGAAAAATTGTGATCCTTGCCGCATAATGCTCGTTAAAAACGCTGTACAATAGTTTTAAAAAAAATCGTACATCAAATTTTAAAAGTGAACTAGAAAGAGGAAACTTTTCTCTTCAAGCTGATCGCAGTCCGGATGAGCTGAAAAATTTTTCGAAGCCTGCACACGCGTTTGAAGTTGTTAAAATTCGAAACGAAGGATGGAACCTTCATTTTCTGACAGAAAGTCTTTTTAGATGTAATGGCGTAATGTTTTCTGTTCCACCATGAATTTCGCCGAGCACCGAGCGCCGCGGCGCAGTATAGTGGTCCCGGATGAATATTCGTAGTTACAATTAGCGAAGCCGGTGATCTCTCCGTGCGTCTCGCAGCTTATTGCACGGACCGGTGTCCCGGCGACGTAGCCGCGTAATCCTGATACAATATGAATGGTAAGTAAGGGATACGCCGGGTGTTATCACGGCGATTTGAATAACGGGCTAACGGCGCGCGAGCCGCGATTCTCTCGGAACTGACTCGTTTTAAATGTATACCTTACGCAAATTCCCTCTCCCGCCGGAATTGTCACGATAAACACCGGGGACCCGGGGATTCACGGGGTTTCTTGGACTACCGATAAAGTGAGAGAGCGATAGACAGAGAGAGTGGCAGGGAGAAAGATAGTACACCCTCCGAAGAAGAGGGTTCGACGCGTTGCTTAGATAATTCAAGCGAGTCCGGTGGAAATCGAGTGGTAATGATCGGTTTGGGAATTTCGAGTCCTGCCCGGCGCTGTGGATCACTCTAACTCGTTTGTTTACTGTCCAACTATGCTTAATTTACACTCGCATTTACCTGATTAATGATATTTGAATAACATACGAATTTCAGGAGACTTCCGTTTATGAGATCACATTGAATCGAATACGGGAAAAAATTTTCTCACCTCCGGAATTTTTACATTTTGGAATAAAGAAAAACGAGTTCAGTGTTGCAACAAAAGAGACTCAAAAACGATAGACAGAATTGACTCTATTTTATACGACTGTTTTACATCAAGTTACATCAAGTTACATCAAATTCATGTCTGATCACAGAGTCATCTAAAATGAGTAACGCCCTTGTATTTCGAAGCTTGAAAGTGTTTTACAATACACATTGAAAATACGTTTTGAAAATATTGAAATTGCAGGATTTCGATTGGCAAAGGTCGTGTCTCATTGTGCGCTATTAAATGGCGAAGCCGGATTGGTTTCGCAGTCCCGTTCCGAACAAAAGCACGTTGTTGCGAAGTATGCCAGCGTATTAATACGCGTCCCACATCGTTGCGACGACAATCAAACAGCCGGAATTTTTCAAGCGAGCCGGAAACGTCGAAGTTAAGCAACAGCTTTTCTTCTCGCGGCCGTCGAAGAGAAAAGTGGAGCAGAGCAATGTGTCCCGTGTCACGGTTTTCCCTTTTCCAGGGGGATAATGAAAAATAATTATCGGGGAAACGAATCTGCGAACGGTGCCGTGGCAGGCCGTGTAAGACGACAATTGTTTTCGAAAACGTTCCCAGGCAGTGCCGTTGAAAGCGGTTTCAAGACAAAAGAGAGACTCGGTCTGTGCGCTGCTCCCACGTTCGTCGAACGGTCGCCAAGCGTGGATGGGAGGATCATGTACAAACGAGCCGGTCAATTTCGAAGACCGGCGTCACACAATAACGAGGACACCTCCAGGAATGATCGATACGCGTGCCGAGGGTATGCACCGACATACCGACGGCCCCTAGCACGCCTGCGGTGCACGAATCAATGCACATTGCGCCACTTCGCGATTTTATGCAACGCAAACGCTCCGTCCGCTCGAATTCCTAAACAATATTTCTTGTCGCGGATATAGTCGATCTTTGTCAAGTCTATCTGATCGATTACACCTTCATCGTGTGCACCGGGTCAGTCGAGACCCGGGTCTGGTCGCTGTCACTTTCATAATTGCAATTATCTGCAATTAGAACTTTTTAGAAAGCAGAACAAGTAGAACACTTAGTATTACGACAGGTGAACATTTTTAATAAAACTACGTAAATTCTAGACATTCTTAACATTATTTTCAAGGTAATTTGAAGGTTATTAACTTTGTTCTGCAGCATTATTTCTACTAGTAATACAAATTAAAGGGCCGCTTCGAATCGGTGATGTTTGAATTGTTATAACTTTGGTGAAAAAAATCGTAGAACAATCTACCTAGGCTCATTTTAAAGGGCGAAGCTTGTACTTTTTTTTGTTAAATTTATCTTTTGTGAACAAATGTTAACACCACACAGCAAGTGGAAAAGTGAAAATATTTATCTTTAAAAATGTTTTCAAATTCGAATACCTCTACGAAGTTTGAACAATTTTTTCCCGGACTGAAGCCAATTAGAATTTGAAAGTTAAAGTCTTACCTTTGAAACGAGCTCTCAGAACTTGATCTACGATTTTTTCTCACCATTTTATTGAACATTGAATGAAGCCGTACCACTACATCGAAGCTGACTCCCAGTACACCACGAGATGGTACGTTTGCTGCACAATATAAAATTACCTTACACAGAGATGAACTTTGGATTCTGAAAATAGAATCTTCAAGCTTTAAAATGAGGCTCTGTACATGGTTGTGCGATTTTTTTTCACGAAGTTACAGCAGTTCGAACATGAAAGTTTTAAATGTGCTACGTTGTGATTAACGTCAAGACGAATTAATTTATTGCAACTTTGAATGAAAACGTATGATTTGATTTTCTCCATGTCAAATACGAGATAGTGATCTATCGACGTGTTTAACGCTCGCGCGACCGTGCTAAGCGATTGGATTTCATTGTTAATGAAACGGCGAATGAATTTTGCACGGGAAAACTTCTAGCTGAAATTGCATTCGAGCTTTGCCTAACGCTAGGTGCTTAATTTCAGACTGTTTCGCAAATATTTTATTCGAAAATCCGACATTGCAAATAGTAATTCAATACGTTCGTCTCGTCGTGAGAATGATACAACTTGAATTCGTATTAATTTTCAACGACCATATTCTTGCAATTCTAATGGAAAATCGTAAACACGGCATCTCGACTGTTCGCTTGATCTTTAATATTAATCAATTTTTGCAAAAGTTTTCTTTTCAAATAACGTAGCAAATTCTTCTGGAATTATTATTCAACAGAAAAGTTCTTATTAAATGTACTCCTGCGAATATTACAATTTAAAATCGTATTAAACTTCAGGAATACATTCGTGCAATTTTAATGAAAACTTAAGCTACTGTGATTCTCCGCTTGATTTTCAATATGAATAAATTTTTTCGGGATTATCACTGGGAAATTGTTAATTGTTTTTCGGGGGTTTATTAATAGGCTCCTCGGGCACAGTGTTAACATGGCGAGTTCGGTGAGGCCGCCTCTCTCGCACCTTTATTTCGCATGTAAGAATGTGAACTATTTCATAAGCACAATGTGCTCCTTTGCTCATACGAGAGGAATATATTTCAGAGGAATTTTTTAATCAAACGCGGTTTCGAGCAATGGACGAGATATCGTAAGTATGACGGTGGAAATTCTTTCAGCCGGCGCGTATCTCGTCGTTACGTTTAATTGTTCAACGAAGTGGATATTTTATTTAATGAATAGGCGGTTTCTTTTCGGAAACGTTCCCCGTTAAAAGGTAGACAGGCGAATGGTTCGCGGTGAAACGAGCAGAAGCAAAGTAGCCTATACACATACGAGTAGAATGATACGGTTTCTTGATCGCCGGACCGCGGAGAATTATGCAAATTCACATTTTCGCGGACCGGGCGCGAACAAACTGAAATATTCAATGAAATTCTACTTTCTTCGCGGATCAGCTCGTTTCAATGGAGATACGTTAAAACTGAAATCAAGCGGAAGTAAATTTCGCTGAAACCGTATCTCACAATTCTATAAAGTCTTTTGTGCATTAAAAGTCCACTGAATTTGACAATTTATTAATCAAATCAACTGAGTGAAATTTATGTTTATTCGAACAGATGTCGATTACTTTTCGTGCAGTTTTCGTGGAGCTTAAATTCGAAGAAGGAGAGTTCGTATTTTATTGAATAATGTGTAGAATCATGTGTTCGTTGGTTTTACTTTTGGATAGTTTGGCAGTTTCATTGCATAACTGCAGTAGAAACGACCCTCTAATTGCAATAATTGAGAGCCCACCAGAAAATCCAAGTAGGACACGAGTACCTACTTCCTAAATACCTGAGTGGATTACGACTGTCCCTGGTCAGACAAGCAGAACCAGTCCAGCGTCCACTTAAACTAGTAGAATGACACACGTCCTTGGTCAGACGAACTTAACAACATCCCCAGCTGGTCAGCCAAGTAGATTATCCTCTTTCATGGGCAGACAAGTAGCTGCGCTGCAATTCGCTAAATTGCTAAATCGATTTTCCGAATGTCTCTTAATACTGTCCTACACAAAATTGCCAATTTAGAAATTGGTCTTTGCAAATCTTGTACAAAATTTCCAAAACGACAAACAAACCTGTCGACTCCCTCCTCAAAATCGTGAGATGAAAACTATTTTTGAAGTGCAGTTCATGTATTATAAAGTGAGCTCTTTAAGCTTCAATTTGCGATAATTAAATCTAAAAGTCTTTCAAGGAACGAACAGAGTAATTGATTTCAAGAGACCCTCAAAATAAATTCTGGTTCTTGAAGGCAATCGCTCGGTATTTTTACATTCTATCACAAAGTGTGCTCTTTTAGCTTTTATTTGTGGCATTCAAAATTAATAACTCTCTACGGATTTCTTCAGATCGCCTAATGTAGATTCTGGTAATTGGGGGGGGGGGGGGGAATCAATGCTTTCAGATGCCCAGTTCAAGATCGTAATTACTTTCGAATTGCAATCAACCATATCATAAAATGCTCCCTCCGCTTTAATTTGCGCTATTAAAAGATCAAAAATATCTACGGGATGGGATCGAAAAATCGATTCTACTAGACCCCTTAGTATAAATTCTGGCTCTTCGAGGCAAACAATCGATATTCTCGGTTGCTCGGTTTAACATTATTTGCATAATGCAATTAATCTACCATAAAGTGCTCTCTTCCGGCATCAATTTTCATTATGGGAATTAAAAATTCGCACCACTTTCGCCAATCAACCCCGATTATCAAATTTTCCTTCTCTCTTCCCAACAACAACTTTCTGCCAGCATCTCCGCGGACTCTGTCGCACAAATCTCAGCGCGTGACAGCCGCCTGAGGGTTAATCACACGCGTATCGATCGAGGACAATGCACGATCGGTTATTTCCCAAGTCCTCGGGCCGGAATCGAGTGGCGTCCGAGTGAGGAAAGGGTCGTTGGGCCTGCGGGAAAGGGTCGGATCCATTACGCGGATCTTTTTAGCCGCGGAAGGGAAGAGGAAGCTCCAAGAAAGCCAATTAACCCGTGGGGAGTGAGAGGAGACGGACGTTTCGCCGTGTTTTGCATTCGACACACGTCCGACGCGCACCTTCGGGAAAAAGCGCGGCTCTTTCACTGTCTTCTCGTTCTGTGTGTTCGTGTGTCTGTATGTGTCCCTATCCAACCCTGTGCCTCTTCATCCTTTTTTTTTTATCCCCAGTGCCTCCGACGTTCCCCAACCTTATTCTCGCTCATTATCCGTCCTCTCTGTTTCATTCTTCTTCACGGTCCTGTTTCCTCCGCTTTTCCGGCTCGGCACGTTTTCCTTCCGCTCCGCGGTTTCCTCTCCTCTCTTCTCCTATTTTCTCCTATTTTCTTCGCCGTCCTCTACCTCTTTACTGCCGTCTGCGTTTATAGTCGAACGCCGACTTTCTCGCTTTCGTAAATAGTTTCTCGAGCCGTGTAAATAGGAAAACGGCGCAGCCGCTGTAAATCACATCAAATTTCAGGGAAGATCGCCGGCATCCCACGAATTAGCCAGGCAAAACGGGTCTTTCGGCTTCCGTGTGCCCGTCGTAATCGACGTTTTTTCGTTTCCACATCTGCTGCTGAACCACCCCTCCCCCCCACCGTCTGCACGGTGCTTTGGGCTAGAATGGATATTTTAAAGCGTTTAAAGCCAACATCCGCGGTTACCGCCACGCCAACCGTTTCTGCGAGCTTCGCAGAGGATCGAAATGAAATTGGCTGAGTTGGATAACCTGCGCACTCGTTCTTTCCGCGGAATGTGTTGCTAAACGGTGCTGGCCAATCGGAAGAGGGTTCGGGAATTTTTTTGGGGGGCGTTTTGGGGTGGAATGCGTCATTGCGGAACATATTTCTCTTTCACCGGATTGCAAGAATAAAATGAATATTGTAGAATAGCATTATAGTAATCAAAAAATCGGGTCACTATTTAAACTAAAAGTCTATAGAGAAAATATGATATATTAGGTCGGTCTAATATAGAAGGATATTTGACATGATCTGCATGGGGCGGAGATGTATATTTTAAGGGATGATTGTACAAGGTTAACTACGATTGAAATTAAGAGTGTCTTGAGCTTACAATCCGTACAAAAAAATGAAAATTCCAATATCCTTCCCCTTAATTTTTATCTCGATTTCATGGAATCATCCCTTGAAATATTTACCCCTGAAGTCAAATATTATGTATATTACACGTGCAGCGTTATAATGAGACATTTTATATCTTCCACCTACTCTCATAATTTTTCTGCCATTCTGTCTTGTGAAATCAACCCTTAAAATATTCACCCCTATAATCAAACCCCTCGTACATTGCACAATTTTTTCTTGTATACACAGACAGATCCCTTATTATATATTCTATCGCCCGCATTAACATAACTTTCCCATGCATAACAAATTAATAGTTATAATAATAATAGCAATGATAATAAAATATATTAGTTAATCTACATGACGTCATCAATCGAAAACGATGTTTACATGCACCCATCGTACGTTGTAATTACAAATGTAACGAGCGTTGCTGTAGATTGCATGTAAATTACTGCCAACATTGCTAATTATTTATAATCTCTATCGAAGGGTTACCTGAATCCTTGATGTTACACGCCAACAGCATTGAAGTTTCATAACCCTTGGACCACCAGTGCTCCGGTCCATTTTAATCCAGCGTTTCAAAAGCTTCTAACCGTCCCGTTTGCTGTAACACAATTAAATTAGTAGTTGTTCCATAAAATTGAAAATAAATTGGATCGTTACACAAACAATTTGAAAAGTTCATTTAACAAGTGCTAATAAACGAAAGGAGCCTGAACAAACGTGAACGTAGTCAACAGTGCGGTCACCACAGCCCATAAAATGAAATCAGCAACCGTTCACTTAAATGAAATTACAAAATCAATGTGCACAGGAAAAATAACTTAGAAAGATAAATAGAACCTAAATAAATATCAGTAGCTTAAGTTAAGTGGCGATTAAAGTGGCGGTTAACAAAAATATTGATGTATACAATAAAATTAATTTAGAGAATGTATTTAAGAATCCAATAAAGCAAATTAGGTCTAAATAAACCTAATTATCAATCTCCCAAAGATTAACACTAAGTCTACCACCGCCGGTCAGAATGGCAGGTTCCAGATTTTTTATTTTACTATTACTCAAATTATAAAGATGCTTTCGTGGGAAATTGTTAACTAAATATATTTAGTAGAGCACGTATTATCATACGAACGGCACAAAATTCAACTAAATTCAATCTCATCATTTTGATAAGGCAACATGTGTCAGTTACTTTTAAGGCTCGGTGTAGGTTTAGTGTTGATAAATTTCTCTCTATTACCTTTCTACCGTCTTCAACATCTAAAACAAGCTCGGTAACTGTTCAAACACTTGGCGTTCAGAATTTTTCGCTCGTCCGTCGTAATTGAAGGCTGCCATGAAAATAAAGAACGCTACGAAAGCACTCGACAGAGAGATAACGAGTGTAACGCGGCCGATAACGGAAGAATTTCCGCGGTGGCTTACAAATTTTCCGCGTTATCTTGGCAACGGAATTTTTAAGCCGCTCTTCCTTCTCGGCCGTGGTCGAACAACGATATTGGTTACCGTTAAATTACGGCCCCCCGATGCGGTAGACAACGGCCCGCCTCCTTCTCGCCTCGGCAAAGTTTATTTTCGGTCATTCAGACAGGATTTACGTTGACGGCCGACCTGTGGAGGGACGATAAATTCGACTGTAAGTCCCGATGGAAAACCTGAGGGCAAGACTGTAAAGAAAATTGCCGACGGATTGGAGCCCCGTGTTTACCGCCCCGCGGCGTTCACATCTGTTTTCTCGATGAACTCCTAACTACTGTTTGCTCCCGCTGATCCTACCACGCGCCCCGCGAATCACGAACGAGACACTTTGCATCCGGAAAACTTCACCCGCGGAATTTCCCCCATCGATTTTCTCCGTGGGAAAATTCTCATTACCTCGGATTATCAACCCTTTCCTGCGTCAAGTCAGACCTGACGCTAATGGTTTGGTTGCGTTTCGAACGTCGTATCTTAGGCCTTCTTTCAGAATTTTTTTTTGGAAAATCAGAACACTTTGCACCAGGGCTCTTGCACATATATTTGCCAATATCTTATCTGCGTCTTATATTTTTTTCAAGTCGAAATACATAAAATTGTAATAGTTATTGAAGAAGGTAATGTTATAGAAACATGTCTTGGGGGTGTTTTCGTCGATCAAGAATTTTTTTCAAGAGAACTATCGAACTTTCCGCGTTAGTATTTTACACACGTATCTATAGATATTTGAAGTACGTATGTAATTTTCTTTTATGAAAATTAATCAAAATTACGTGAGTTATATATTTTTGTAGAGTATGCTTTGAAACACTTGTGCTGACTGTTGAGTTCGGTGCTTGTCATGAATTGTATTTAATCAGTGCAAATGAACTCGAGTTACTAATTTATTTTCCGTTGATTCTTCGAAAGAATAATTTCAGCTCCGATAGAAAGTTCAACGTTTCGAAATAGATGTATACAAAATTGTAGAGTTTGAAACGGTAAGAAACCTGTGGTTCGCGACATTTCAACGCGAAGTATAATAAGAGTAGCAGGTTCTACGGTCGACTGTGGGCTTTCATCTCCACTGTGGCTGGAGAAATCCTCGCCGCGGCAATTTCTATCGAAATCGTTTTATCTCGGCGCGTAGAACGCCGTTGCTTCGTGTCACATCGTCGGGAACGATACTAATGGTCGAGCCACAAGTAGAAAGGTTTCCCTAAACATAAGGCAGGCGAGCGGCGGGGGCCAAAGAATGCAATGTAAAAGGTACAGTTCCGCGGAAGTTTCCCCAAGGGGTAAGAGAAGGTGAAAGAGAGCGAGAGGAGGTGGAGGACGGTCGCCATTACATGTTTCCAGACGTAACATCGTTTCCTCTTCCGTGTCCTTCTCGCGCAGCAAGGATTTTCTTGTTCCTCGTCGCATGCAATTTTCTGCATCCGTCGGAATTTTACGACCGCGGGGTTCCTAGGGTAATGCGGTTTTTTTTTTAGGACGGTGCTAGAGAGGGAGAAATAAAGGGGAAGAAAAGGAGAGTTTTCGATAGGAAGACATAGCGAACGGGGGGGGGGGGGGGAGAAAGAAATGGGAAGAACAAGAAACAAGGGTACATTAAAAATTGTAGGAACGGTCAGAAAGATAATAGAAACGTACACGAGGCGAATGAGAAAGGAGAAAAAGTAAAGAAATTGGACGAGAACGAAGAAAAGAAAGATGGAGAAATGAAGAAACAGCAAGATCACCTGGGAGCGAGGAAAGAAATTGAAGGAATGAGTAAAAAGAAGCGAAACAAATCAACACGAATCCAAAGATGATTAAAACGGGTGAAGACGTATGATAGAGCCAAGATGAAGTCGTAAATAAATGGAGGGTACGTCTGAAAAAGAAGAACCGGAATTTCTCAGGGCCGAAACAAGAGGGAAAACCGAGCAGAGAGAAGAGAAGCGAAACCCAGGAAGAAAGGAGATAAATAAACAGGCGTGGGAAGGGAGAATAGTGTGGCGGAGAGAAAGGGAGGCGAAAACGCAGAGAATGCAGAAATCTACGGAGCCTCGTTGAAAATGGAGCCACGCGATAATTACGGCCGGCTGGTGCGTAGGAAACGGTGAAGTGTCATTCGGGCCCGGTGCCGGTTTACGCGCGCAGATACACTTTTCGTCGACGGGGGGAAAAAAAGTAGCAAAAAAAAAAGGAAACGAAAAAGAAAAAGAATTAAGCGACGCTTGTTACCAGGACGTCGTCTACGAGCATGCCGGAAGCCGTGTATGACTTCTTGCTTGAACGTTGTGCGCCCCCGCCTTTGTGTTGCGACGAGGGCACTTCGTTCCTCCGGAGCGTTTAGATTTCGTTCCGCGTGCGAGACACGCGGCTCGTTCGAATTTGCTTGTACAGCCCGGGACTTAAATCTTGTGCAAAAGTTTGCCTGTTTGCCCGCCGGATTTGCGAACGCTCGGAAATTCACGTGAACTCGCCCGCCACCGACGCGACGGCACTGCGAGATCCACGAGTATCGCTATGCCTCGAAATTCGCGATAGAGATACCTGCATTCTGTTATCTTTTCTCGTTCCTTTTTATCAGACAGCGGAAAGGAATCCGCGAATATCCTTCTTCCTCCGCGACATGTAGAGCGTGTCGCAATTTTTCTTTCACTTGTTCACTTGTGCCTCTAGTCATTGCAAATAGTTTTTTCTTATTGTTCCAGGTGAGTGCACGGACACTGAGATCAGTCGTGGGCGAATTTGTGAGTATTTCAGATGTTTGTCGATCGAGGTGGATCACTCAATTTCACGTGATCGATGTTTTCGATGATTTTATTGGAACTGTGGTTGGGGACATTCAAATTTTTACTCAACAATTTTTAACTTTGTTTTGAAACCACTCGGTTGGAATCAACGTTCATAGTTCTTGTTGGACCTATTACAGTTTGGAAGAAATTAAATATTTACAGTGCGCGCCTATAGATTAAATTCTTAAAAGAACATACACCATAACTTAATACTAGATGTACCAGACAGATCATTGTCGTATCTGATTTTCTCTTCTTTCAATTATCGAAACTATAAAAATGAACTTTTCCAGTTTTATAAATATTCTGAAGCAATATACATCAGTACCAAGGGCCCATTAATAGGATTTCGAAAAATAGTGCTGTACTAATTGGAAGCTTAAAAATCATTTACAAAATAATCCCAAACGAAATTATTAGCTTACGTTACCGAGTGTGAGTCCTTGATTCACGATCGAAATTGGTATAGCTATTGAATGATCTATTAATACTTTGCTATAGACTATAGACTTCAAACAATTCCAAAATGATCGCCGGTAGATAGTGTGCCAATACTTCATTCGATAAAATAATAGTGTTGCTTCTAATCTCGCTTAAAAATTGAGAAATTTTTTACCCAATTTTAGCCTACCAAAATTAAGTAATCAAAGAAGTTCAACAACGTCAAAATTTATTTTAGACAACAATAATGCAGTAATATATCTGAAACATTTCCCAATTAAAATCCCACGACCGTAAAAGAGACAGCAGAGTTAAACAAATGCTTGACGAAAAAGAACAGCGTTTAGGATGCAAGACACCGTGCCTATCAGTCAGCGAACAGCGTAAGCAAAGAGTGGCTTTTGATTTTGTTGCGTTCACAGGTGAGCTACCGCGGTTATTAGACCGTGTTTAATGGTCCGCGCCGTTGAATATCATAATACCGACCGGAATACTCTTAATTAAGGCGAGCAATGAAGCCTGTAACGTTATGGCCGCGTTCCCAACGAAATGTGCTCGCCTGTCTAACGCAACTCGTCGCCGCATTGGGCAACAAGTGTATATCTGTTGCCGGGTTTTCACTGTTATCAAACTGCGTAACTGTCCCATTATTGTGTGCATCGTACGTAATACCGAGCGGCGTGCAACAACTTCAACGACTGCTACCGGTGCCGCGCATTATTCCCTCGGAACGTTTTCGCGCTCGCTCACTATGCAATCGGAAGTCTTGTTCCCCTCGGCGATGCATTTAGAGGTCTTTAAACACACGGGGGACCTCTTTTTATTCGTGCCAGTCGCTGCGCGGCATTCCTTCGAACATCTCAATCACCGTTGCCGCAATCCGACGAACGTCCCTCGACGAATTTCACAATGGATGATGTTCACTCTTCGAAATCATCATTTCCAGCATGCACTTGCAGTTCAGAGAGTTTACGATTAAAGCGATTGTCGACACGCGACGGAAAATACTGTATTAGTAATAACGGTTTAATAATAAATGTACAATGTCACCAGAGTGTTTCATCTGACGAGCTGCACAAGAATAAAACGCTTTAAAAATTAACTGAACATAAAGTGGAACAGTGTTGCGCTATTAATTGTTTCGGAGACACTCTAACTGCTGTAAATCTGTTTCGATTATTTCAAGCTAATCCGATCTGTTCGCCATCTTCAATTAGCCGAGGACTGTCACTAATATTCCACGTAATCTAGCCAACTAATTCTAAATGTTGATTTCACGCTGCATTAGCGTTCCTCCGCAGTGAAACAGCTTTCCATAAATTGCTCCGGGTAAGAGTATCGTTAAGGAAATTCAGAAAAATCGCAGCCCGTGACAAGGCTCGTAACCATTACCATAACGCCGATATAGTAACGCCGACCATTATACAACGGATCGTCGCGGCCGATGGAACGGATCATTGTGAAAAATCATTGGGGCTTCAGGCAACCGTGCTTTTTCAATTCGCACGTCGCGAATTTTCCCGTAGTATTATAGAATTTCCCGTGACGCGCGTTTCATTCCGCGCGGCGATTTTTCCGCAAATTATTCGCGACCCGGAGAAAATTGTCAATCGCCCCGCACTCGATTTTGGCACGTGCAATTTCTCACCGTGCGATTTTCAAATTGTCCCCGGAAGTATTTAATGTCGACAGCATGCGCGCGATCATGGTCTGTGAAATTTTTATGGTCGTCAATTTTTCTTTAGTTGGAAAAGAGTTTCAAGTTTTCCGCGGGCGAGGACCAAGAGTAAAAACGCAACGGTGAATGGAACGAAAACAGAACTCAGGGAACAACAAGGTGGAACAATGAAACAGAAAGCTGATAATACCTGTCGATGCTAACGGAAAAATAAATACAGGGATGTATTAACCACCCACGGGTTTTTCGGGAAATGAACGGAAGCTCCGCGCGTTTTCAACCAGGTATTTTTATTGAAAACATATTTGTCGAACTGCAGCTCGTCTCCTTTTGTGCCTCGATCTTTCGATTGTTTCCCTTTGCGTCCAGTTTCGGCGAGAGGAGAGTGATGTTAACGAGTAATTTAAATATAATGAATAAACCTTTTATTAGAACGTGATCTTCAAAAAGGATTCGAAATTTTCACGGAGTTTAATTATTTTTCGTATTTTTATGCTATTGGAACACTTCACCTATCACTCAATAATTTTCTTTTAAACAATACTTTAAAAAGAAATCTCAATTCTAAAAATTTGTTGAATTATTCACGAAACTGCTGACGCTTTCAACCAATTTATTGAGAAATTCTCGACTGCGTTGGTCGTTGGATTTAAAAAGACTATTAGAAAATAGTTTGGCCTATTGTTAAGCAAAACTAGTTTTCTGGGTGTGCTTTTTAGGCATATTAATCCTCGGACTCCTATGCTCTAGGCCTATGCCGGAGTCATTACTGATCCAATGCCGATACAGTGAATTCTCGATATATGTCAACAACACGGGTCTTGGCAGCGACATATATCGTCGAGGAGACATACCCGAGCCGTGTTATGTTTACACTCATCGGCGTCCGAGGCCTCTCACGGAGTATACCTCGCGGTAGTGGGGATAGTCCCGCGACGTTTATCATTCAGGTCTTGACGACATATATAGAGAAATCACTGTATTTCGAAAAACATAGGAAACATTTTGGAGTTTAAGTGCGGTTTTGCGAGACATACTGCACGAATATCGTCTTGTGCGATTACACGGGACGGTCCAGAGAATGGACAGGACTGGAAAGTACGAAATGATAAATAGACAACTAATGAGCCGCGCCTTATCGCGGCGAATAAAACACTCGAAGATACAGGAACGGAAAAAGGGCGCGCCGGTTTTTCTGATAAACGGCGGGGTTGCGGTTGATTAATTGCTCGATGTCGTAGCTCACGGAAGCTCTTCTTTCGTTCCGCGGCCCCATTTCCCCAGGACCCATATCGATGCCGGGATAATGAGGAAACAAAATGCGATGGAATCCGCGGGCAGGAAAAAATTCATTTTTCGAGTCGCGGGCTGCTGGGTAGCGTGACTCTCCTCGGACGGTGATTCATGAGCCTTCTATTAAAATGATTTATCACACTTGGGAATTGTCTGGCTCGTCCTCTGTGTATATATGTATATACAATTTTTATATATATATATATATATATATATATATATATATATATATA
>CM052125.1:13186263-13211482 GCA_028454245.1 Halictus quadricinctus | reverse complement strand
TATGAGATAGCCAGGATATCTTTCAGATTAATCTTCATTTTATGCGTTTCATTTGCGTTCGACAACGGTGTTTACGTTCGAACGGTACGGGGATGTTACGTTCGAAGCATATTTTTCTCCGGTTGCCGTGAAGAGTAATTTCGTGGCCTTCGACGGGCTTAATCGACGGGAATTATGCCTGATCTTGCGGCCGAGTGCATCCTCGGTTCCGCGTTGCATGCGCCGCGGCAATTAGATTGAAGATATGTGTTTAGACGTGGCAGGAATGTTGGGAAATCAACGGGATTCACTATTTTGTAGAACCTCGCGCGGTTTTGAATTGGTAATTCGCGCTGGCTATTGGTTTCGCAAATGATTGATCGTCGTTGCGTAAGTCTGGATACCTCTGTGCATTTATTTTTCACTTGTGCTTTTACTTTGCTGCTGATTCGTTGAATGAATTTACCCAGTATTCTTGTGGAACATATTCAATTAATCGAGCTAAATTAGTCGTATCAAAAATTTCTCTTATAGGATCCTCAGGATGAAAATTCACTCATTTATATTTTTTCGATATTGTAAAATTTCATTAAATCTACATATTATATTTCATTAAAATTTGGCATTCTACATGAAACATAATTTGTAAGTTTTCCGGGGAACAGCATAAATGGGCGAGATGTTATTGTTACTCGCTGTTATTCATTTGCAGTAAGGATGCGCAATACTGAAATTATAGTGGCAAGGGAAACATAATAACATGGGAAACCGTGTGTAATGAAAATGGCAGTCCATGCTAGAAAGAGTGTCGACTACGTTTGCTGTGAAAGTTTTTGCAGTAAAAGGTTTTAAGTGCTTGTTTCAAATTTTAATTAAACGAGACACTACTGTGATAAAATGAAAGCAATTTTCGGAAGATCTAATTCCAGGCGAATTATTTATAAATAGCTCGTTCCGTTTCTTTCATCAAAGATTAAAATGTTTGGTTAAAAGTTTTGTCGGCTCGATCGAGAACTTTTCCCGCGACGCAGAAATATTTAATTCGCAAGGAGTTTAGTTATCGCGACAGCGGGATGATCGATGGTCGTAGAACTTCTATCATCGATCAGTAAATCCTTGCATCTTAATACAATCGCATGTATTATTAGCGAAATTACTCTCGGATACATTCTATTCGTTTTTCAGTTGTTTGTACATTTCCGCAAAGAATTGTTTCGGGGAATGAAAATGTTTTTCTTCGTGGTCCACTTTACATTAAACTTTGTTTTCAACGAGACTTTGCAGACTTTACATGACTTTTAATTACAGAATAATGCAGTCTTGTTATTGAAATTTAATCACGCGAAAGTAAGTGATCACTGAGAATCTTTATGCAAAATAAAAATTATCGGCTACAATTACAAGGAACAGTTTTAAATTCTTGAATGTCCCTATTGTTTTAAATTGCACAGAGTCGTTTTTGTTATAAATGGATAAAATGTGCAGTCTAGTGATCACCGAGCGACCAATACATAATTTAAAAATAAGATCTGATGTAATTTACAATTACTGATTGATTTTAAATCGTTCACAGTAATTTGCTCTCTTTCTCTACAGTCTTAACAAAATTCTAACCTGTCTCTAATGAGCAACAAGTCACAAAAAAAAATCGTGTTGCGATCTCTGATGACCAATGTACTCGCGAAATAATTCGGTGCAGCTTTTGGCCACCGACGACCAGCAGAGAAATTCCGTGCTGGTCCAAAATGATTGACATTCTGTTAAAAAAATGTTTTATCGATTATTTTTGACTGGCAGACCGTTTAAAAATTTCTGTGCTGGTCTACGAAGACCTACGAGCCGCTAAAAAAATCTGTATGGTTCAATCGATGGGTGAAATGCCAATAAAAAAATTCTTTGCCGATTAAAGTAACCAGTATGACGCTATAAAAATTGTATGCTGATATCTGATGACGAAATAAACCGTTAATGGTTTGGACATGCTAGTAAGAAAATTGTATGTTCACCTCTGATGACCAATGTACAGCGAAAAAAATATTTCAGTGGTCACTGATGACTGTGACACGCCGTTCGGAAAATCTGCACTGGTTCCTAAAAAAATGCACAGAAAGCCCAATGGCGGATCGGTAACAAGAAAAACTTGAAGTAACTATAGTTCGCGTTACAGCGGTGTTTTCATCCGAACGGTGGAATTATTAGTAGGTTTTACGATATTCGAGAAATCTCTCGGAGTAATTCGAAACTTCGGTCGGTGGCGCTAAAAGGAGGAAAGAAAGAAAAACGAGGGGTGGAAGGGAAAACGAAACGGACGTTTCTTGGTTGGTTTTCCCTCCCGCGACGACAGGGCAGTTTCCATCTGAAAGATTATTCGGTGGAATGAAGTCCGCGTTGCGTATTACGACGGAAATTACAAAGTTTCGTAATGTACAAAGGAAGAAACGAGCGCCGGTAGTTTCCTTTTTTCTTTTACACCACCTTCTTCTTTTTCCTTTATTGAATACCGTGGCCGAGTGTGTATCCGCGACATTATTTCAAAGTTTGCAGAGAGAGAGAGAGAGAGAGAGAGAGAGAGAGAGAGAGAGAGAGAGAGAGAGAGCTTGAAATGGTTCGGGATTTAACCGATCTCCATAACTGGGCTTCGAACGACTTTATTTATTCGAAGAAGGCTCGTTTTCCCCCGGCCCCCACCGATGACGAACTTTTTATTTCCGGTTACTACGTTGAATTGCAATCCGGATTACAACGTAAGGCTTCCATTCGGTGATGGAGCTGCGAGTTTTTGAAAAAAAAAGAAGAAGAAAAGAAAGAAAGAAAGAATTCGACCTCATTCGATAAGAATAGCTCGGGATTTTTAGATCCCGTAAAATTTACACGGCGAACACTTTTTTGTTTTACGGCAAAATTTTACTCCGTGATTTATATCGGCCGGATAAAGTAAATGGGAACGCCGAGGGTGCATGATACTTTTACGGCCAGCGGAGAACTGACCGATCTGAAAAATGAAGTGACCGATACGGAACTGGCTAGAAATTTAGCTGAGAAAGTGGAAGAGTTATTATGATAATCAGAACTTATATTCTGGACGTCCGGACGCCTTAATTTTATAGTGGTTGCACGAAGATTCTATGGTAATATTTTTCCCATTTTTACTTGTGAGTTTAAATCGACGAATTGTGTTCTGTTTGTGTCGCATTTCTAAGGAACATATTTTACAACACAAATAGAAAATAATCAAACGTTCCAAAAACATTAAATAGAGAAAATTGTGAATTTCTTATTTGTTATAAACCTTATATGGTTTAAAGCAATAAATAAATAATATTAATAGCAATCATTTATATTTTGCTGGTCTGAATTTGGGCAGGAAATAAATTTTGTGTTTGGACAGTGAATAAATTAATAGAATTATTTTCGTTTGAACAGGGTTTGAGACTAGAACCATTGTTATTGCAATAGGAATTTGTATTTTGTTGATCCGTACACGTTGATTTCGCTCCTGGTTAATTAAGTTTTTCCTTTCCAAGTTTCAGGCAGTGAAATGTTTTTATCTTTTTGACAGTCGAGTCAAGATTTAACGATGTCCTTGACCCTTTTCGCACTGTGTTGTACCAAAGAACCTAGTGCTTCAACTATACCCGCACGGGTTGCTGATGCATCATTAAAATCGGAGATAATTAAAATGAAAAGCCACGTCAAAGGAATTCACCGGTGGCACGGGGTGTTTCAACGATTGCTTCGAAAACTGTAATCACTGGGAATTTTATGCAAATTTACGATTTTATAGACACGTTCAAAAGGGTCCCTGGAATTAATTGAAATTGGTTTTCCCTCGTTGATGCTGCTTTGAGGAAATTAAAAATGAAATTGCATTAAACTCTGGTCCACGTTGTGCGCGCGTGTGCTGATATTTTCGAAAACCCTGCGAGTGTGTTTGATAGAATAAAGCACAAACTTTAACGAACATTTAATCAATTTTTCATTTTACGTGAACAATAAAATGCAGTTTTATTTGTGTCGCTGTAAGTGTAATGGAAAAAGCGAAATATACATAAAGATGGAAATAGTTATTTTCAAATTATTGATCCAAATATATTTAATCTAATATTCTTGTTGTTAAAAATACGAACTAAAAACCGAAATTTGCACGAAGGTCTGCAATCCAGAAATAAAAATTTAATATACAATACAATTTAATTTCGATTACAACAAACCACCCTCAAAGTGCTCAAGGGAATTCGCCCCATTTTTGCTGCTAAAAATACTGACCGAAAAAGCGAAATATGCAGAAATATCTGCAAACTAAAGATAACGGTTTAATGGAACGATAAAATATTGTACTGAAAAAATACATTCGGTGATCTAGGGTGATCGAATCAAGTTTTGGTTTCGATAAACCACCTCCGAAGGAGCGCGATGGAATTCAGCCCATTTCCGTTCCGCGATTGCGAGTGCGTCACGAATTTTTCCGCGTTCCACGGAAAATTTCGCGCACGTCACCGAGCTCGCCCTTCGTCGCCACGCCCTTCGTGGCTGATCCAGAATTTTTCCGGCGACGGAAATCCTTCCTAATGCTCGATTTTTCAACGAGGAAAATCATGGTTAGCTGATGCATCGTAAACTAAGCAACTTACGGCCTGAAGGGAGCTGTCTTGCCTCGAGTAAAGCTTAAAGTATTTCGCAATGTACTGGGTGGGTCGCGAGGCAAGCACCACGGGCAAACATGTTAACCTAGATACAATAAACAGACTCCTCCTGCGCCTTCCACAGAGATCCCACAGAGACTCCCACAAAATTTCATTGTTTCTCACGCTGTCACAGCTATCCCTTCCATTAAAAAATTTATCTAACCTCGACTGTGTGATCTTGTATGATCGAAAGTGTAAGGTGTATCATTTACAAGTTTCCAAAATGAATTTTTTCTCTTATACAGAATGTTTAAAATATTTTTCTAACGTCGTTTATGACATACATTTTGAAGATCCGACACACAATTTTGATACCAATTAATTAATTAATTATTTTTTGTTTTAAAGAAAATATTCCGAAACAATTACTTATTGCTACTCAAAATACCAATCCTGAATTTCCTGTTTCGTGTATCTTCGAAATATGTGTCTGAAGAAATTGTTCTTAATTTATTAAGAAAGATATTATTTTAGAAATGTATTAGAAATTGATGGTTGTGCAGGTTGTATAGTTGCTGATCAGAAACCTAGCAACGTATAATTTCAACGTTAGTGTCAGAAACTTTCATGGATTCCGTAGAGAACGAAGTGGTTCGAAGTGGTGGTTCTCCAGAAGCGAGAGAGCGCCTTCAAGTGCAAGGGTTGGTACTTTTCCTTCTCTTTTTTTTTTTTTTGAAGATCAGAAGGGTTGTAGGAAGCTGTGTCAGGTGGTACCTTTCGAGTGGATCGCCCCGTATAGAAATCGCGGAGCTAAAAGGGGTCACCGGGAAAGTAGAAAAGTCCCACGTCCTACATCTTAAGGTCCCGCGCTACTTACGACGTCACTGGTGCTCCGGACGTAATAAAAATTCAACTTACCCTCCTTGTCGTGATTTCCAGCCGCCGCGTCGCGCCGTCTCGGGAGATTCAACTCAAACACCCATTCTAATAGTTTTCCCCGCGTAGTTAGACACCGTTCCAGATTAATGGCCGACCGTGGTCGAGATTTGCAACCTTTTTAGAACACTTTGGACCTGGACGGTACGCGTTATTGCACCGACGATGATGTTATTAAGAAAGTTATGTGAGCAGCAGGTCCGTTTCAACATGAAACGTAATTCATCATTGCTCAAGGAAAAGTTGAGACTCGATTGAAATATTTTATTATTCACTGACTGACACAATTTCATTGAAATTTAAATAGGAAAAAAAATGTCTTCCTTCTGTTGGGGGTTGTCAAATATTTCATAGAACCTAAAAATCTCATGAAATTGTTTTCAACATTTTTCTGCACCAACTTACACATATTTAAATCGAAAGAAAACTTCTCTTCTCTTTTAGGGGTTGTAAAATATTCTAATGAATCTAAAATGGAACTATCTTCAAAAATTCTTCGGAATATTTCACAACCCCTAATAGACAATTGTCTTCAAAACGTCTAAAATGATTCCATGAATTTTTTAGGCTTCTGGAAATATTCTGCAACCCCTAACAGAGGGAGAAGTTGACAATAGCTTCGCAAAGGTTTCGCCTTCTTTAAAATACTGCAGAGTCCCTAATAATAATAAACTGATTTCTTCATCTCAATCTAAATTTCTATCAAGATTATTTAAACTCGTTTAAAATTAAAAATTGCAAGATTTTATTACCTGCCAATTTGGATGGTCTTCCTTGATTGGCATTTTGACTTGTTAAACGAGGTTTCACCTAGTGAAAGGGTTGCGAGAAGTTTCCTGGCGTGTCTGAGTGGATGCTAGGCGAATCACAATGACAGGAGTTATTGATGATCACGGGAATAAGTCTCGACGAGTTTCACCCTCGGTTGAAAGAGATTTTTGACCCGAGATTTCGAGACCCTCCTCAGACCGGGGCGCAGACGTCTTTCTAAGTAATAGTTATTCCTTGAGGGATGTACCTTCTTTTAGGAAGAATCTACCGAACCTGTTGCTCTTCTGGCTGAGGGGCTCGGGCTTTCCCCGGGACCGTGTCGATCAGATACAACCGAGTTTCCGGTGATAAAAGGGTAGCGTCGAGCATAATCCTGTTGTGCCATGGTTTGCGTGACGATTTCAAACAGGGAAACGGGTCTCATTTGCGCGTGAAAAAATTCTCAACCCCTCCTTAATTCGTTGATTAATCTGCTCTCGTTTTATTCGTATTTCATTATTTTATGAAGTCACTCTTACCAGTAAGAGACTTGTTATTCTCTCGTTACAACGTTATAGGTGATAAAAATTCTAATAATATCGATTACAATGTCTCCTGATGCAAGTGTGTAGGTGTAATTTTAAGTAGTAAAAACATTGGAAGTGTTTAAAAATACTATTTGTATTATTTCCAACTTGTTAAACATGCTGGAAAAGAAATGAAATTTGTATTCCACGCTAAGAAAAATACATAGAAAAATGTTTGCACATCAGAATTAGGCACTGACGGGAAGGGAAACAATTAATTCTAAATGAACAGCAAGTCCAGCCGTCGATCCGGGGGCTAAAATTATTAACAAATCCACCATCGTGACACCCAGAACCACCATTTACCTATTCATGATGGCGGCAGTCCAACAACAAAACACAGCGAGTTCCTCCGAAGCCGATTGGCTCGCGCGACAATGCCGGAGGACTTAGGTTACCTGCCACGTTAATTTACCCGATCAGCCCTTCGCATCAGCGGGTGTCTGATTGCGGGGTCACGTGACAAAGGCACCGTGAGCAGTTATTGCACGAGGCGAAACATGGGACACCGTCAAAGGCGAGTGGTTCGCGATCTTAGATTCGTTGCTCGCGCGCGGTTCCCATAAAAGACGAGGATGGCACTCGAAACGGTCGAGAGGGTTGCGGCTATTGGATTCCTCGGTGTCTACGAGCGTGGATTCGGAGCCGCAGCAGGCAATTATTGCCGGCAACCATATCGCGTTTCCTCGCCTAACATCCGATCCGTATTATTCGATATGCTTTGACATCCCATCTGCGGTCGATTCGCGGTAGCTTCTTCCATACAGCAGAATATCTCCTGGCCCTGTGTACAGAGCACACTTTGTTCCGCGAGGTTACCCGTTAGACGTTCTCTGCTTCTCGTTGGCTTCTTACACGTCCCGGGATAAGGTTCCCACCTTTTCCTCCTAGCATCTCGCAAGGGGAAGATGCTCTCGGTATTTTGTATCGTGAGTTATTCGGCTCCCGGAGAACTTTATCGAATGAACGTGGCTGGAGTATAGCGTTTCCGCTGATGAAAGGTACTGATGGGGCTCGGGCTCCTGAGGATCCCTCTGATAGATTAGTTTTGGCGGGATGCTGCGCGGAATTTTTTAGAATTTTTCCCCTCGGTTCGGAGAGCTTGCGTCGATGTTGCTGGACGAGGAATTGTTGTTTAGGGTCTATGCGTTGATTGCGAGGGACCATTAGCTCGGCCATTGAGCTTGGCGATGATAAAGAATACTCTCTGTATTGAATCCTACAAATTTAAATCGGAATAATATTCCTCCTCTCTGTTAGGGGTTGTACAATATTCCAAGGAAGCTAAAAATGTGCCACCATTTTCAAAATATGTCCCAATCAAATTATGGAAATTTTAATCGAGAAATGGTTGCTTTCCTCTAATATTGCTGGTAGAATATTCCGAGAAAGCTGAAAACATAATGTAACGACTTTGGACGTTTTAAAAATAATTTCTTCCCTCCATTAGGGGTTCTAAAATATTCGAGCTAAAAATTTCACAACATTTCGAACATTTTAAAACAATGTCTCTTTTTGTAACCTCTGCATGAAAAGTTAAGAACCCTCTCCCATCACCTTCTATTTCACCACCCCCAATTTCAAGATCCGCAATTAACCCCTGCGATTCATGTTACGGTTGCAGTGATTAGAATTTGTCATAAAAAAGAAATTCATAACATACGATTCTGTCCGAAATCTTCGTCACGAGTCTAACTCGACGTAACAGTGCAACGGGTTAAAAATTCCCTAAGTGCTTCAAGAGCGGTAACCCACCCCTATCGATGTCCGAACGAGTCACCAGCACCGTTTAGAGTACAGTTCGATCCCCCTTTCTCTACGCAAGTTGTACCATCCCATATTGTTCTGAGGTAATGAGTGTCCACTGTGATTCAACGGGAAACTCAATCCACGGGGCGAGCCTCTCCCGAAGGAACTCGCCCCCTGCGTTCCACCCTCTTTCTTCCCGGAGTCTTCATCCCCCAGTGTTTTCGCAGAAGTCGATATCCGCCGCCTGTTGCTCTGTCTCGTTTCATCCGCTTCGCGACGACCTCATAGGGGGTGGGGGAGTCGTAGCCAGGACAACCAAACGGAGGGGGAGGGGCGACACCCTTTCTACATAAAACACGATCTCCGGGGCCGGGGATTGCGGCCAGATTGGAAGGGCAATTCCGCAATTTTCACTCGATCGCGCGATTCTTAGCGTCGCGACGCCTTCGCATCGACGCCGCCCCCTTTGCCATCCCTGTGTGTCACGTTCTCCCCCGGGATAATCCGATCCCCGTTACCCACCATCCTCCCCCCCCCCCAACTCTCTCTCGTACACCACCGTCGACCTGCTTTCGGCTTAATTTCATCGGACGGTTTATTGGCCGCCGACATTAACCGCGCCTTGTTGCTTGTTTGCCTGCGCGGAACGATTTATAACGCTGCTCGATTAAATAATCGATGCACCGCGAAGGGCGGTAAATATTTGAGCACCCCCGGGGATGCAACTCGCGATGCAAACTGCGTTTATTTGCAGGTCTTCATTTTTTCGATTTCTGGTCTTTGACGAATACTCGGCTTCGGGTGGATAATTTAATGTAAAGGGATGGATTTCAGGGGAATAGGTCTCTATATGTACTGTGTTTTAGAACACTCTAATAAATTTTGACAACTCATTCTATTTTTAACTCTGTTGTTACCAAGTATTAATTATTTTGAGACGTTTTTTCGAGTGAAAAAATTGGCTATCTTGAATGGAAAGTGGTCATCAGACTATACATTTATTTCGTTTCTCAATAATCGTAGTCGGGTGTAAATAATCAAAACACGAAGTGAAAAGGAACGAAAGAAATCGCTGAACTTCCTATCACTTTATCAAAATCCGTTCAATAAATTGCAACCGCATCTCGGTCATAGAATCATGATTCTTTGATCCACAGACGAAGAGAGAGAGAGAGAGAGAGAGAGAGAGAGAGAGAGACCCGCAAAGCGTCTGACGATTGAAAACCATTTCCGTTCGATTTATCTACGGTCGAATTCGCCTAAATGTTTCTGGCTCACCGACCAGGCACAAAGTTTTCTCGTGGCGTATCGTTAAAACGCGTGGTTGTTCTCGCAGTTTGGAAAACTGAAAACGTTCTCTCGCGGACGTAGAGAGAATGAGAAAGAGAGAGAGAGAGAGAGAGGGGGGGAGGGGTTTTGCTGAGAGCGATTGGGCAAAGTCGGCAATGGGCCGATAACAGCGTCCATAGGGATCATCGAGCAGATAGAGTTGAATTCGCTTTAAATCAGCAAAATTTTGTGATTAATTGGAACGAATATGCGTTTAAGCAAACCTTTGTGCAACCGAACACCGAACCTGTTGCGCCTGCCAGACTAAGCGGGGCCACCGAGTTATTCAGTACGTGCTCGTTCACCTGCTCGATTACTCGAATATACTCGCAAGCTCGGCAAAGCTGTGCTGCTGGCTGGCCACCACCCACAAAGGATTCCGTTTCCGGTTTATTGTACGCTGCCATCGCTGTTCATCTTAACACGTTCGCCTTTGTCAACGGCGACGCAAGAAAGCTGACCGATCTTTCAATTATTAATACTTTCATTGCCGGAGACAAACAGATAAGCTCTAGCAATTTCAGAAAATGAACTGAGACATTTTTGAGAATTTTTGTCGGAGTTCAAAGTATCCACCTCGTTTTATAATTCATTTACTAATGATCTAATAAAAAAATATAATGCGAAGACTCTTTCGTCTATTAATCTATAAAATAAAATGTTTCTTTGTGAAACGATTAGTAAATAAATTTTTAGAAGCCAGTTCAGTCTACATGTTACACTTTAAAATATGTGTTCATCGTTCTCTAACTTATTTCACGACAATTTAAGAAATCATTTTAATATACACAATTTTTCTCGGGCTTTCTAAGCTAACAATAAAATGAGAGGTTTGTACAAAAATTATTATTGAATGAATTAAGAAATGTACAAGACATATTGAAGTCTATATAATACAATACAACACTTTTTTTCAATATTTCGTTGCTGACACGATACACAGTGAACTGAATATATGCAATTTTCTTAGAGGTTCTTATGTTAGCATTAAAATAAAACATTCATAAAGAAATTATAATTATACAATTCTGCAATTCTGCAATTCAATAAATGTCTTCAATATACACAAGACTACACGAAAATGAATATTAGATAGTTTATATTTCAGGCAATTCGAAGGCCGACCGATATTTTTCCCAGCGACTTCCAGGTTCGTCGGTCCAGAAATATAACAAGACGTTCTAATTAGAATCCCGTCGGATCCTTATTAAAAACTGAGTATCTTTTAACGAGCATCGACGGGAGGATTGTTTCGTAACACGGCTCAGCCGGAGAGACGTCAGGCTCAATCATTACGTAAACAGAACACGGAAATTGTCGAGCCAGTCTAATGTTGTGTCACCGTCGGCCGATACACGTGTGCTGAAATCCCGATAACGAACGTTATTTGTTCGCGCGCTTAATGACCATTACGATAATTACCGGTTTAAGCGGTACATTGAACAGA
This sequence comes from Halictus quadricinctus, assembly GCA_028454245.1. Classification (NCBI taxonomy): domain Eukaryota; kingdom Metazoa; phylum Arthropoda; class Insecta; order Hymenoptera; family Halictidae; genus Halictus; species Halictus quadricinctus. The sequence goes on along the minus strand of CM052125.1, from coordinate 13,200,080 downwards.
AAACGAGCATCGTCGACGCATCGATGTGCGTATCTACATCCGCGATGGACAACGATTTTGCCGATCGATCGGTCGATCGATCGATCGAAGGATCGGACGACGCGATCTCTCGTTGACAAATAGATCGAAGTCAGCCGGCGCTCGTACTTTTCGATGCTTTGATAAATTATAATGATAATCGAGGCAGGCCGTTGATGTCGCAATGAGAGATACCTTTCCGCGAACCCGTTGCACGCTAATGTGTCAGCTGTCCAAGTATTGTTGATAATTAAACGGGCGACGATTCGTTTCGATTGTTTGCTGGAGAGAATCGCGATCAGTCGTGACGCGGGCATCGCGAAAATTTTATGCGATAAGGACGAACGGGAAATTTAATATTATCGCTGTTTCGATTGGCTTTATCGCGCTCGAAAAATCTCTCGGCTGTTTGACGAGACAAATATTACGAGCGACCTGTGGTTATTTTATTTAGGTTGTCAGACGTTTGTAGACATTTATAAAGTAGAAATTGAAACTGTTTTATCCTCATTAATTTTCTGTCACCGAGTCTATACAAAATGTTAATGTAGAAAATTGTATCTTGCTTCTGATTTCTGGATCTTTGATTATGCTCCTATTGGTTCGAATCGTCTTGGAATAATCTTTCTATTGTTAAATATTTTTATAAGTATATTTTTTAACCATTTCTATCCTCATTAATTTTATGTCACTGAATTTATACAAAATATTAACGTAGAATATTTTACCTTGTTTCTGAATTCTGGATGTTTTAATCGTGATGGAATATTCTGTCCGTTGTCAATTGTTTTTGGAAATTAATGAGATTGAAATGTAGGCAATTTTATCCTTGATAATTTTATTTTTCTAAGCGTATGTTGTTAGATTGGAGATTGTGTTTGAATAAATGCATGTTAACGTGGGAAATATTAGATCCGATGCAATCTCCTTGCAATTAGCTAGACATTTATACAAATGACAAAAATTGTGGTAAAAATGTACGTTGCTTACAATTCTCGTGTTTTGTTCAGTCACAGTGACGAGACAGTGTCGTCAAGAATTTTTAAAATCAGGTATAATTATACGGATAATGATAACTTTGTTAAACACTTTTAATTACTTCAATGCTCGCTTTCATGCTGTTTCATTCCGATACAACGGATCCACCGAGCTTATTTTAATTATAATCAAATCAACATTTACACTGTATGCACACTTTTGTATCGGACAGTTGATGTTCACGTGGCATTCCTGTATGACTTTTTGCTAATTAATAATTAACATCTGAAAAACGTACATCATATATCAAATTAACGAGCGTGTGAGCGCGAGCAAAAGATCTGTTATCACAATAACTTGTGATTATTAGACTGCGGATTTTATGCATTTATGAAAAAATTGATTAAACATCACAAGTATTGAATGATGTTTTTATATTATACTCGACTTATTAAAATTAGTGAAAGAGGAATTGCATTTTTATTGAACTTCGGTTTCGTACAACTTTTATTTTGCATAAAGATCTGCAATCTAGTGACTATACTTTTTACCATACAATGCTGATTGCAAGATCTGAGAAAATATTCTATCCTTGAAAAACTCACCAATGGAAGCAAACAATTCTGCTTATTTTCTCATACATTATCGCTAAACTGTAGATCTTGATGTACTTGATGCACTCGATGCACTTATCAAATTTTTTAGAATCGTAAGAATAAAATTTCCTAATTATTTAGAAATGGAATAACATAATTAATAGAACCTAACACTGCTGTTTCCTTTTATGTACTGGCACTGACTGCAGGAGTTCAATCATGACAACGACAGGAAGCGCAAAAAATCTTCCACAAAACCTCACGCGGCAGGGAACGTGTTAAATAATTAACATTCTCAATTAACATTGAATCTTATCGTTTCTCCTCTGTATATCCCTCACCAGGTTCCATTAAACACACAACAGGAACAATCAAGAGGTAAATTACAATAGCTCGAGTACAACTCACGCAAATTCTATCGACGAGAAATAATCGCAAACGAAAACGCGTGAGTGCCATTGAAGTTATATTGCCACTTAAAACTTTCGAGCAGGCAGCGGATGAACGGAACTTGCCAGGGGACGCATTCTTATTTTGTTAAAAATATTACACACGCTCTGGAAATTGGTGGAACTCGGCCGGAACTCGGGGTGAAAGTTGCGTAATCCGATCGTAAATATTCCTCCGCAAGAAAAGTAGTTTTTAAAGGTTAAAGCGTTCTCGAGGTTCACGAACGTTGCTCTCCATGCGTATAAAGAGGCCGAATCCGTCGAACAATTTACGAAACTAGTCGCGAGATACACGAAATTCCACTTGGACGATTTTTATAGAGTTTCCAAACGATGATCAGAGCATCTCCCAAAGCGATAGACTTTATAATTGGTGATAGTTCTTTATGCAAAATAAAAATTGTCCAGTAAAATGATGACACAAACTCTCCCTAGTTTCTTGTGCACTGCATCATACAGCAATTTCAACAAATTCTGAAAAATAAAAGTACAGTAATGTCTTGATCTAAGCCGAACTGAGCTACACGATCTTAGTTCGCCTATCCCCTCCACTAAGGAGCATACCCCTCGAGGGACCAAAAAGCTCGGATCGGGTATAACGGTGTGAACCACTACTAACTCAATTACAAAACGTCTTTATTATTCATTATCTTTTCATGGGACTTACCGTTCCGTTCGGCGCAGTCACATGAAAATAGTAGCCCTACACGATCTATGTCATAGCACGGACCCGAGCATGGGGCTTAGATCAAGACTTTACAGATGTTTAATTTGCTTATGCAATAGGTAATTCGACAGTAGTTCGCATTAAAATCAGGAACTGGTGTTTGGAGAAGTTGTTCAGCAATGTGCAGAAAGAAATGAAATCGGTAAAACAAGTTTTGTTCGAATGAAAAAGCGATTGGTCACAGTATTCGCCGATCGGGAAGAGTCCGCGTATTTCCGGTCACCGCAGACAACTTCTTCAGCAGAGCTGGCGCAAAAATCGAGAAATTTCGCGACGATCGAGCGAAATGACTTTCGTCCAGGTGCACCGGCGATCCGTCACGCGGTGCATCGAGGTATGTCCGCGATCATTTCTGCCGTCGTGGGATCGCTTTCACGTCGAAATATATACTATATATCACGCGGGTGTGCACCCGGCCACGAAGAACTCCGCGTGCTCGACATTTTCCCCATCTTTCCACGGTTCACTTAATCACGTTACGAGAGACGACGGTGCGCGCCGGCCGTAATCTCGTTATGCGACCGAATGATTTCGCTCGTAAAAACGCCGGCTCGCGTGGCCTCGGGAACACCGACGCCTTTTTTATTATTAATCCGGTTCCCGTAACGTTATATATCGAGGGAGGCCAGAACCGCTAGCACCACCGGCAACGGCAGCAGCTCCAGCACCACCACCACCACCACCACCACCACTACCAACACCACCATCGCAGCAGTGGTCGCGATGGCTGAAAATGAATTTCCAGGCCGTCGCACGGTATCCGCTTCCGGCCGTTTCCGCGCACGCACTTCCGTACAGGGAATAATTTCTGAATGCTCGCACGGAACGCTCGCCCATCGGGAAAAACTTCATCGGACCGCTTCGGAAAGGAAACATCGTGATCAAAGGCGGTCCCGACTGAAATTCCGAATTCGCTTTTTCCCCACGCCGAACCTGACGCTGTCGCTCAAATGACCGATTTCTGCTTTCCTATTCCACGACTATTCCTGTTACATACTTCCACTGGAAATTTGTGGAACAGACTTCTCCGTTCAAACACATTTCGTCATATAAGTTGCGTCGAAATACAGCGAATTCTCGATATTTGTCAACAACACGGGTCTTGCCAGCGTCATGTATCGTCCAGGAGACATAGCCGTGGTATTCAGGCCTTGGCGACATATATATGTATAGAGAAATCACTGTACAGTCTTGTTGTTTTTAGAACGCAGCCGATTTTAATGCTCGGCAAGTTCAGTACTCTTTAGGTGCTGTTCAGGTACTTCCGGTTTCTGGATTTTGTTCAAATTGCAGTATCGCATGCTGCACACGAAATTAGAGGGAGTTTAAGTCATCATTTTGTTGGTTTTCAATTTGTTTATAAATTGCGCATTTTTTAACTATCCAAATAGCAGCCTTTCCTCTTAAACGGTTAAAGAGTAACCACTTTGCCTGGGGAATTTTTTGCGAGAAACCTATTACCGCTATCAAAATAAAATTTCATGGGATCACTTCCTGTATATTCTACTATGTTCTCAATTTTTTTTTATGGCAGAAACCATGACCGTTTTTATATGATGCCCACCGGAAGTAACCGTTGCACATAAAAGAATGGTTTCGCGTATAGTCGCTTTTAGTGCACGGTAGGCTCAGTGTTAGCAACAGATCTATTTTTAATGTTTCTGTGGTGGATTGGTCGACGCGGTAGCACGTATGATAGTGTTTTAATTGCCAGCTTTGATCGATACAATAATATAAATGAGAATTATTGTACCTGGATTAGCCAAGCGCATGTATTATTCATACCTGGATCAGTTAGGCATAATAAGCTGAGGCATTGATTATTATATGAATCGTGTCTGGCAACATACACAGAAATGTGTGTGTGCACTTTCTGCATTGTACACTAGGTCACAAAATTGATAAAATCGTGAATTATCAGATTGCAACGATTCATTAATTATGACATAACCGTGATTAAAAAGTGGCATTTGTAGCCGGAATTATACAATCGATTGGATATAATACTATTTATTATTGAAAATAAAAAGAGGCACTGAACACAACCGGACATACTTATTTTACAATCCAAGATGTCTGAAAAATTGTCAAACTTCGAACTCCTGTAACTTCGTGTAAAAGAATGTTTAGAGAGTGCTCATTTTAAAGGACGAATCCTCAACTTTCCTTAAGTTCTTTCACCTGGTAATTCAATTAAAAAATAAATGGAACAAATAGGGGATGATAGAAATAATCACCGAAAAATTGAGCTACGATATCTCGAGATAGAAAAACGTGTGAATTTTCTTTGGCGAAATATGGGAGAACTAAAATGGCGTATAATGAAAGAAATTCGGAAGTTTCGTGGAGGAAAACGAGGGGACTGCGGTTTTCGTTCGAATTCGAAGAAGGCGGCGATTTCGGAACGCCTCGCGAGACACGGGACTCATTAAACAGCGCGGCGGCCATGGCAAATATTTGCGTCGAATGGTTGAGCTTTCTGCCGGGTACTTGAGGGCCCCATTAGCGTTTTCCAGCGGATATCGAGGAACATCACGGTGTGTCCCATCGCTTCGTCATACATACGTCCGACGAATTGCTAGCCGCGGGTCACCGGGACGTTACACGTAACGCTGACGGAGGAAAATTACGAAATTCGGACGGAATTTAAACACGCCCCGGATGACACGTATTAATCGTCGCGGGGGCTGAGTCGACGTCGAAGCGGATTCCGCGGGAAATTCGTGGATACGTGTCGTCGTTCGAGCTTGGATAATTTGCGGACGCAACGGCCGGCACTGTTGGTTGCCTTCTCCCTTGATACGCGGCTGTCCTATCTCTCAAATGACATCGTGATTATGTTCGCCCGAAAATTCGGCTTCCCTCTAATGTCAGAAAAATTCTCCAACCATGGTTGAAACGGTTCAGACCGTGTTTCGGTGAGAAAGATTATTCCGGATGCCTTTTTTTGATTTTATATCGACATATTTCTTTGCAGAGGTAATTAAAAGTGACGGTTTTAGATCCTGCGATGAGATTTAAATAATTCAGAAGTGACGGTGGAGGATGTTAGTTTAAGAAAATAAAATTAAAAATTATATTCTACCCTTCTGTAATAGTCTGATATACTCAATCTTACGGCTTCGATGTCCAAAAATCATAAAATTTAAGATGCATCTGTCAAATTCAATTAAAAATATTGAGAACATTCTCAGAGGCCCTGGGAATGTTCACGATTTATAAAAAAACATTAGAAAGCCCAAAATTCCTTTCTTTAATCTCATGCAGAAAACATTTGAGATGCTATCGACGCATGTACACAATTTATATGTCAGTAGCATGAAGCCAATGTTCTTGGTATAACATGCAAAAAATCTTCGGAAATCGATTAAACAAAAATACAGTAAAATTGAACGAAAAATGGAATTTGATTAAATTTCGTAAATAATCCAGTCCGTCTATAAAAGTACAAACTAGTCCCTGTTTGACGGACGCAAACATTGTAACTACCGGCCCGGAATAACATTCATACATGCACGGCGCGAATGCGCTGTATTTATACAAGAAATATAAAATTCAAATCGAGGCGTTATATTATCATTTCTATTCTTCAAAACCGTTTCGGTGTGGGAGTCAATATCGACCTCTCGACTATTGACCGACAATTTCCATTGATATTATACGACGCACACAAAAAATTCCTGCCACATAGTCGAAATTTCGAAATGCAATTTCGGGTTTCAAAGCAGCAGCCACGAGAGAGTGAGACCAAGAGAGAGAGAGAGAGAGAGGGAGAGAGAGAAAGAGAACACACAACGGCGGTCTGTTAACGCTATGCGAAAACCTTGCATTATTTAGGAATATATCTCCCCCGCATCGCATAAATTTACGTGTTATTACATCGGCGCGGCGTTAAGCTACGCCTCCCCCGGTCGATTAATTAGCGTTAGACAGCGATGCACGATTATGGCACTTTCCGAGTCATCGTGGCCATCAGAAAGCGTCGGCTGCGTTATTTTCTCCGGGCCGTTTAATTACCTTATATAACGCCGGCTAGTTTTCGACGGTGCGTGTCCCCCGTGCAAAACCACCGTGGCTGATTCATATCCGTGAATCGCCATGAGCAGAAATTACCGGCGGGAAATTACGTTTTTAATTCAATTTCCATTTAGTCGACGGGAAACCGTTTAATATTAGCCATTATCATAACGCTAATTGTATAAAGAAACATCGTCCGACGAAACTCGAGCTTAGCAAGTCGCGAAATTTATTTACCGTGCTAACAAACAGTGTAGAATCAATTAACTGTCCTTTTTAAATTTATGTTACGCTTATCGAAATTCCAACGATCTATTCATGGGGAATTTATTCGATAAAGTTCTTTGGACAAGTGTTGTGATAAAAATCGATGAAAATATGGACAAATACTGCCTTATGATTTTTATAAATTAATATAAAATAGTGACTTTTAGTGCTCTGTATATCTATTGTTAATAAACTGCGGAGAGATTAACTAAATTGAAGGATTTTATGGAAAGGATCATATATCCCAAAATTTGACTTGAATCAAGTCGATTGTAAATTTTAAAAAATAATGCAATCGAGTCTGATCTTTTTAGAACAGAAAGCACGACTTTATCCCTTTTTCCCACTAATTGATGTATCACAACAAAAAAATACTCCACCAATTTTTTTATTGTAATTTCATTAGTACGGCGAGACTTTTAATGACGGGAGACGAGACACCGAAGTTATGAAAATATATTATACTCGCTAATAATGAAATAAATAAAAAACTTGTTTAATCCTCGTGAACGGTATGAATAAGATGAGTGAGGGAATAAATTCGCCGCCATTTTCCTTCGCTTTTTCGTTTATTCTCGTTTCCATTCCCGGACAGGCGCAACGTTTCGAAAACAGTGAATTTTGAAAGTGTCTCCTCGTTACTGCATTTTTGTGATAATTATTATTTGCTTCTCGAGTCGCAAAGGTCTCTTAGAACGTCGAAACGACGGTCGGCTCGTTAGTGCTATGGCTAATAATAATTAAAAGGGTCGCGTGTATCGGCGCTGCGGAATCTTATTGCGACAGAGAAGAAGTAAGAAATGGCGGCGGACGCTTTCAGCTTAATTGCAGTCGGTTTTTAATGTTCCGTGAGGTCCGCTTTTATTGGAAAGCTCTTTAAAAAGTAATAGCGCTAATTGGTGCTTATACCGTTGACAGAGGAACGGAAAAGGGATCGCGGCTTAAAAATGCATACGAGAAAAATGCATCGAGAATGCACTCGGTTCCGCCCCCCGCTTCTGCCGGTTTGAATAGGCGATTTCGAATTATAATTTCTATCAAACACTTTTGAACACCGAATAGCTCAAGCCGCTGGTCGAATATTATTAACAATGTTTCCCTCCCAGGCAAAGTCGGCGTCGAGCGCAGCAGAATGAGTAGACCCCCGACGTCAAATGCACCGTGCAATCATAGAAATTAATTGCTGGCTCTTTCGGGCATTGTGAAATAATTTCCTCGAGAAAATGCCGGTTTACCTACAAAAGCCTGAACGCCGCGAGGTTTACCTCAAGCCTCGTCTAACGGCGAGCCAAATAATAGTATCGCGACATTCTCAACCATAATTGGTCGCCCCGAGTGCACCGAAAGTTATCAGACGCACTCCGCGTCAAAACCATCGCGAAATTTTCGGCGAAAAATTCTTCTTTCTGTGCCCTGTTCCCCATTATTGCGAACAAATTTTTGCAACGCGCAGCGACCTCGCAACATACTGTACCGTGAGTTGCTCTAATCCCGCGACGCAGTGGTCCTTGAAACGTTCTTGAATCGACGAAAAAAGTCGCATATCATGTTTCGAGGACTTTAATTTTTAAATCCGTAATGGTTTGAGCGAGGGAGAAAATTGTTCGATCTTCGCGCAGCTGTTTAAAATTAAAGGAGAATGGCGTTTTCGTTTTCTCGCCCTACTCGTAGTGTGAAAACATTATCTTAAAAAGGAACAATTCAGGTGTGTAAAAGTCGAGACTTTACCCTTTAGAACGAGACCAGGAGGATTACGGTGTGATTTTTTTTTTCGCGGAGTCACAGCGGCTTGAGTACAATACATTTTTCTGTAACTTTAATGGCGAGCGTGTCAGGCTTTTTTAAATCCTATTTATCCAGCCGGAGGGAAGCGGTGAGAAGAGAAAGAAAGCAGCCTTTTGAAAATGGATTTTGTAAGGAGTTTCTTGTCGAAAGTTCTCTAGTTGAAAAATAAATATAAAATTTCCCGTGTAATATCCGGGGGCTAACGTTCCCGTGGATCGTGAAAAATCTGCCACAATTTCTCCTCTAGACGAAGAGCATTCAAGGCTGGGAGCTATGAATTTACATGAATCTATCGTCATCGCGTTTGAAAAGCAAGAAGTGCTTAAATATTACAGTTGCCTCGAGCCAGATTTCTGAAACGACACGCTTTTATGCCAGGCTTTCTCTCTCTCTCTCTCTCTCCATCTCTCACTCTCTCTCGTCGCAATCCTGTCGGGCTTCCCCGAATGAAATCTTTCAAAGGACATCATCGTCGCGTGATTCGTTTGCATAAAATCCGCGGACCGACTCAGCATCCGGCCGGATGTTATGGAAATGATGGAAACTTTGTCGGTCGGTATTCCACGCGACATCCGAACTCGCGAGAGCACGCGAGAGTTCCTCGCTGGATTCAATCGGTCTCGCGTCAGAAACGACTGCTCGAGTTTCGCAAACAAGAAATCAAAACGCGAGAAGGACAAAAAATAACACCACGGTCCCGCGAGTCGATGTTTAAATACTTCTGTTCCCCCGGATTTTATTCGAAATGCTCTGCGACGCAGTTAAATTAGGGGAAGTTTTAGTCACCGTTTTGCTGATTTTATATTTGCTAGCAAAATACGAGCCTCCGAATTTCGCAATTTTCAATTATTTCCATAGAACTCTGCTTTTAGACGGCCACGTGTATCTCTGTGATTTTGGGTATTGTTTAGGTACTTCTAGTTGTTGGATTTTGTTTAGATTTCAGTATGATGTGGCGCACGCAATATTAGAGGAAGTTTAAGTCATCATTTTACGCCTTTTATGTTTGTTTGTAAAACGCAAGCCTCTGAATTTGACCATTTTTCATACATGTAAGAGTTTGGTTTTAGATATTGTTTATGTATTTCTAGTTTTCGGACTTCGTCCAAAGTTCAGTATGATGTAGTGTACACGAAATTAGGGGGAGTTTAAGTCATGATTTTGTTGGTTTTCAATTTGTTCATAAACTACGGGCCTCTGAATTTCACAATTTTTAACTATCTTAATATCAGCCTTTGCTTTAAGTGTTTAAAGAGTAATCGTTTTCTCTGGGATTTTTTTGCGAGAAAACTATTAAAGCTGTAAAAATGAAACTTTGTAAGATGATGATTTATACATTAAAGTATGTCCTCAATTTTTTTAAAGCCAGTATACAGCACAGTTTTTCCGCGACGTCCATCGGAAGACGACCCTGCACAAAAAGAACGATTTCTCGATTCCGCCGCATCTCTCGACAACAATGACACGGAAAAAAATCTCAGTCCCTGCAGTTTCAAAAAGTGCCTCGAGCGATGCACGTTGAGGAAGTCCAAGGAAGCTTCGGACGAGAAATACAAATCATTTTTCGACGGGAAAGCCCCTTAAACGGGTCTCGGCGAACGAATATCGGGAATGGACTTTGAATCACGTCAACGACGGCGATTTTTCTGTTTTTATCGTGGGCGGCCGGTGTATCCGTCGATTCGGAACAGCACACCGGCCGGTTCTGAGAACCGATGTATGTACTTTGAGAATTTATCAGGCCGCGATTCCGTTCGATCGGTCCGCTGTCACGCGCACGCAGCGATTGAAATTTTTCGTTGTCGACGGGGGTACCGTGGAAGACACAACGGCCGTCGATGCGTCGAGCCACGTGCATCCCTTTTCTACGACAGTTTCACAAGAACCGACGTATTCCGCGTCCGACGTAACCAATTCAAGGAAGCCCGTCTCTGCACGACAATTCCGCCGGTGAGACCAAGGGCTTCGCTGCTGGGGCAAACCGACTGGAAAACCAGACGACTATTCCGTTTCAACTTGCTTCTCAGCCTCGATGAAAGACTCGCTTTCCCAGTATCTCATATTCCTGCGAAAATCTCTCAAACTGCGTCAGACGTATATTAAGGGAGCTGTTTGTTCGCTGTACCAACGTCTACGATCAGACAAAGCCCATTCAAGATCGTCGAAAGCTTTGCGTTCTATTTGTTACATTGAAAAGTGATTGGGTCTTGCCTTGGTATAATTATACAGCTTCATTGAATCGTATTTGATTGCAGAACATCCAAAGCTGTGTATAACTTGAACGTCTTGTCTGATCACTGGCTGTCAGATTCTACTTGTCCGTTTCTACAATGCCGAAATTAATACATTTATTACACCCACGGAAAAATGAATTTTCTAAGCTGAAAATTTTTGTACATATTCCTCGAATCGCAGTTCGAACGTAGTATAATTTACGCAAACTCGCAATCAGTCGTTTAATTTCAGGAAATTCCTGAAGAAGTGTTTTCTTATAATGGAAAGTGGTTCGGAGAAAACTGACAATTCTAAAAACCTGCCGAACGTTTCTCTTCCGGTCCGGACGTGTCTGGAAGTTTCCGGTTGCCGATCCGCATCAGCGTTACTTATGCGGCCCTCAAAAGGATTGGCGTGAAACGAGGCTGCCGGGAAATTCGCGAAGCGTACAGCCTTCGCGTCTCCGGAGTCGTCCTGGGAGCTCACCTGTCGTTCAAGACGTTCCCGGGCCACACGTTCGCGCGCATTCAGATTAATTTGAAGTTCATGAGTCTTTACAGTTTAAGTGGCTACGGGTGTCCCTCTGCCGTTCCGTTCCTTCTGCTCTTGCATCGTCTCTCTCTCTCTCTCTCTCCCTCTTATATCGAGTTTCCAGACCGGCAAGTACACGTTACGGCAAGTGGTTAAATCGATAGCAATGGGGGCTGGGAACTCGACGAAAGGGCGGCCCGCTCGAACTTTTCAAGAAGCTTCTGACTTTCTATTACATTTAACGCGCGCTGTGTACGTGACGGCGACAGCTCGGGAAGTTAGTCCTCGCGGCGATGGACGGAGCTAAATTCATTTAGCCCACGGCGTCAAGTATTTCTTATGAATTGGCAATACTAGACCTCCTGCCATTTTGCAACGCTGGCTCGCCGAAAGGATTTCTCTTTCTGCTCCTTGCACCGCTGCGAATCTCTACGCTAACTACAATTTTGTTTCTCGACTCTTTATTCCGCTGCGATATACCAATTCAGCAGAAACTTTTCCGGGAGCTAATTCTTTGAAGATTGTTAATACTCAAACGGCAGTAACTTCAAGAGAGAAAAAAAGGGTCTCTACTCTCATGTCCCTTAGTTCGTTTCTCCTGTAAAAATTTGTGCAACATGCAACGACGTCGCAACCTCGACGCTGCACCTCGACAGAACATTCTTAGTCTAGTCTCGCGCCGCACGGTTCGCTGAAACAGTTATAAAATGGGAAGAAAAAATTGTAGACCAAATTTTATGATCTCGTTACAAAGGTCAGATTTCATTCTTGAAATCCTATGTGGTTAGAGTCGCCAGAAAAATTGGTTCAACTTCGTAGAAGCATTGAAAGTTGAATCTTCAAGAAAAACCCTATCACCACGTTCTCCTTTGTTTCCTGGCGTGAAAGAATTTTTCGTGGGGAAAACAGAAGCTTCGCTCTTTAAAATGAGCCTAGATACACTATACTCAGATTTTTTTGTCGGGAAGCTATGAGAAAACCTCATTTAGAGTACAACTGGCCAACTTTTACGTTCAAGCACTGAATTCGTTTGATTTGTTTGGACATTTGAAAAGCGTAGATCACTCTGAAGATTATTCGACCAACGATTTATGGTCCGGAAAGATTTACGAAATCGAGCTCGCGCGCACGGGGCTCGTTGTAATTCGTTGCGGATCGACACCCACGCCTCCGCCGTTTCTTCTTTGTTTCCGGGCGTTCCAATCTGCGTTCCGCAGCTTTCTCATCGCGCACCTGTCCGCCTGTGCCAGGTAGCTAGAACGCGTGGTAGCTGCGAGCAATTTGTAGCTATGAAATACGACGGTAGCGTTATAACTTACTGGCTGGGAGCGAAGCGGTCTTATTGCTTCGTCGGTTTGTCGTATTTCCCGGTATTTCCGCGCGACTCCACGCCCCCGCACCTTCCACACCCCGTATCTTCTGCCATCCCCTTGCCTATCCCTTTGGTGCCCTGGATGGCCCTGTAACGCACCCGAGGAGGATTGTCGTGGAATTTCCATACGCAGCCCGCCGGGAACGATGCCAGCGCGGAATTACACCTCTATATACTTTCCCGGGCGTCCGCTGAACGCCCACGAACCGTTTGCGGCTCGATTTGCGGCAAGATTCGAATCCTCCACTCTTTTCGACCACCCGATGGCTACACGCTGCGCAACGGTGTACCTACAGACCGCGGAACTGCGGTTCCAAATGGTAACTTGCACGCGCATCCCGCGGAACCGCGCGAAAGACTATTCCTCCATTTTACAAGGAACACTAAAATATGAAAAATTATAATTTCCTAACATTAGCCACCTCTGTATGGGTAGCCTATGACGAAAAGTTGATAACAAGTGTCGCAAGCGATGTACACTATTAGGCAATAGTGCTTACAAAGTCGAAGGACGATCACATCTTGCACTAGGGGTAGTCAATGTTATGGGGATGGTCTATCTTGGCTCATTTTGAAGGGCTGAGCTTCTTCATTAATCGCACTAAATTGTTTCCCCTTTAAAAAATTCTTTCACGCCGCGAAATAGAGGAGAACGCGAAGATAAGGTTTTTCTTCAAGATTCAACTTTGAACGTTCCTACGAAGTTGAAAAATTTTTTTTAGAGATTCTAGCTACCTTGGATTTCAAAAACGAAGTCTTCCCTTTGCAACGAGACCATAAAATTTGATCTACGATTTTTCTCCCTCGTTTTATAATAATTTGAATGAACAGTGTACGGTAAGACTCGAACAACTGTATTGTTT
>CM052125.1:13140670-13186163 GCA_028454245.1 Halictus quadricinctus | reverse complement strand
GAAGCTAATGTAAGGTCTCGGGCGCAGGGAATTTACTAGTTCGGCGACGATGAAAATTCAAAAGTGTACTTAAATTATAAAAATCATGGCAAATGGAGATCTAACATTTGACGAGACCCCCTTCGTTTATTTTAATAAACGATAGCAGTGGGTACCTTTTCGATGAAAATATTTACACACAAATTAAGATTATTTTTATTGCGTTTAGGAGGCACTGTTAATTGCGACATATTTAACAAGAATTTTGTCTGCTGGTCCAGCTTGCGAGAAAAATAAAATTTGCCGGAAAATTCTCGAGCAATCCCAAGCAGAAAATGAATCCGCAGTAAAGACGAAAAGATTTCCGCTGTTCGGATCAGCAACGATTCAAACTGATCTGAAAACACGGTAGCAGCCGCGGAATAAATTCTCATCAAACAGCACGGAAATCGATCTGCGACTACAAAATCGGCGTGTACCCGCTAATGATCAGTTTTCGCGTCTGAAAGGTTACTGGAAATGAAAATCGCTGGAAAAGATTCGCCGTGGGAAAAATGGGTTTCCCGTGGCAGCGAAAGAAAGAGGAGACTTTGATGGGGGATTCCGGGAGAACGGGGAGAGGTGGAGAGGGGATGAATAGAATTGAAGGGAGAGAACGTTATTAAATACGGATGTATTCCACCGCGTGAATCATTAATCGAGCAGCGGCTCCGGTTTGATAATAACGCCGGTCCTTCTCTTCTCGTGCACGGAGATTCGAAGAAAGGCGGAGGAAAGGGAGGCGGGAAAAGAGCCGGCTGTTTGAAATTCTCGTCGGATATCAGCCAGACAGAATTGACTGGGATGCGCGACGTCGCGCGCGACACGGTTATATTATCAGGATCCCGAAGCTCGTGGACCGCGCTTTAATTACGATGATCAAAGCTGCTCTTTTATTGACCAAAAAATGTTCATTTTCCCGATCGACGCCGACAACGCCATCGGCTGGCTTCTGACGCTTTTGCGAAGACACGATGCTCGATCAATACCTTTCCAGTCGTTTCTTAATTTTCTGTCGTATGCGTGCTTGGGTATTTATTCGTATCCCTTGAATTATTTATGTGATATTTCTCTTCGCGAATCCTGCTTGTGTTTTGATCAAACGAGCTGGAGAAAATTCAGGACGCTTTGGTTGTATGTGCTAATTGTATCGTTCATGTTGTATCAAATTTGTCGAAACGTGTGCTTGGATATTCATTTATACCCGTGAATTTATTAAGAGAATTTTTTATCGGATTTTGCGTGTGTTTTCTTTAAATGAGCTAGAAAAACTGGAGGACGATTTTGTTTTATGTGAAAAATATTTTTCATGGTTTGATTTAGTGTTCTATGCTTTGCAAGCATACGGAGAAATACATTTTTCGAAGAGAAAGTACAAGGTCATTACATTAAAGTATTTGATCTAAGGCCAGTCTAGTGTCAGTGTTGTGACATAGATCGTGTTGAAAATTGTATGCATTTATGAAACAAATCCTTAAGAATATGTTATGTTGTTTTAAAAGAAATGGAAATCTGTGCACATATTTAATAGATCTTGTTCGAAAATTTCATCGCAAGCCTGATTCAACTTGTGTGTCGAGGGATTAAATTTTGAAAGTATCAACAAAAAATTACCTTTATCACTCGCAATCAAATTCCATTTATTTTAGTGTACGTATTATGCCCAGCTTAATATTGCTGTTCACGAGATTGTATTACGGTTAATATGCGAGATGAATGCTGAACTATCGAATATAAAAATTCTTGTCAGTCAAAACGACGGATTTGAACGAAAATATGGATCCAGTTGTTTTTAAAGAATTGACTTCTTGTGTGGATGGGTGCTGGAATAGCAGACTTGGAAATGTTGGAATAAAAGGAGTTCGATGTTCGATTGGTCGATGTTATTCCGCTCGACATGAGCATTCCTTTGAAGGGTGTATTTTTAAGGATCTATGGAGATTCTCGGAGCAAGTTTGTAGTTGTTGCGAGAGTTTGAAGGCTGACACGCGAAAGTGTTTGATCCAGGATTCATTGCTCTGGGAACGATGGAAATAGAAGCATTTGCGGTACCTCGTCTCGCGTCTGTATTCAGAATCATATATACATTATACACAATTCTCTACAATTCCCCGTACGCCTAGAAACAATCGTTTATTTCATTCGAAATCACGTGAAATATTTAATAAACGAATTTACCTTGGTATTAAAGCGTGAATTCTATTTATGATCCCCTTTCTTTTGAATTGTATCAAAAAAACGTAAATAAAATCCGCGAAATTGAAAAACATAATAGCCGAGCGCAAAAAAATTGCTGAGCCAAATGGAACGATATTTTCATTCAACTCTGACTGTGGTGAAACTCGTGTCAAAGGGAACACATTTGTCATTCGCCGTTATGAATTAGTCTCGAAAAATGTATAGTTTTTCAAAGCAAAATGCAGCTTCATTTATCTCGTTCACCAATATTTCCCCAATATTTCCCCATCACACAATAGGTACAAAAACAAAAACGAAAATACACCATTCACAGACCAGAACCTCAACGCATGCTAATCCTCAGCTATTTTCCGAACACTGCCGACAATCATCGATCCCTCGATCGATCCTCGGAATTCATCGGAGATCGTTGTGAACGAACAGCACGCAGGAAAGCTTCGCGTGAACGCGCGCGGCTCGTACAAATCAGCGAGCGTTTGTTCAAAATCAGATAGGAAACGGCGTTGCTTATGGTTGTATAATCCGAGCACGCGCCGCACTATGAAATTAGAGACGTGAAAGTAATCTCGCGGAAGCGTCCTTGAACAGGTAATTAAACACGCAAGAAGTACTCTCTTCGGGATGCATTTAGTCATGCGTTACGTAAGCAAGAAACTGACAATATTTTTCTCGCAAGGACGAACGTATTTCCTTTTCTCTCTCTCTCTCTCTCTCTTGTTTTTTCTTTTGGTCTCCAGTTTTCCTCGGCCGTTCCACGTGATTGGCTCTCGGTTATGCTCTGAAAATTACATCCGATCGATCTGCGTTGTTATCAGTGGCCGCGCGCACAGCATTAAATGCTCGTATTACGAATCGACGTTGGTTTCATTAAATTTAACCAATTCGTTAACGATCGCGATGTTACTCTGCCCCTTTTGTTCGTTGCTCGCACGGAACGATGTATCCATCGTTAAAGCAAACATTGGTGAAAAAGTAGTCGGCGAACGGAGCTCGCAGCAGCAGCCGTTCGTTCCAACCACTCGAATTGTTAGATCCCGGCAAATTCATTAAAAATGGAATTGGAACGGTTGATCGAATGTATTAAATATTGTCCTGTGTAATGTTATTGCATTATTCACCGAAAACGTGTTGACGTGTTCTTTTCGAACGGTTCTGACCGAGGACGTTTTTAGAGAGTGACGTGACTGGCATCGTTGCACTATGTTGCTTCAGCGAAACATTTGCACAGTTTTCGTCGTGCTATCTGCCGTATGTATGTATGTATGTATGTATACTATTATAGTGAAGCTTTTCAGACAGTCAGTATTGACAATTTTGTTAATGCATTTTTAACGATTGAACAGAGCGAAATTTAAATTAATCATCGCGAGTCTTTGGATTTCTGGATTAAAATTGATCCCGGTATCGTTATTCAGCAGTTGAAATGGCTGTTGAATTGTTTATGCATTTATGAGAAAAACGAGGTGGTGAAATTCGAAACAGAGGAAACATTAAACGAATTTGAAAATACCAATATACTATTTTCTACGTATTAAGATTGTCAATAATAGAAAGAATGTCCTATATGGTTACTATTTGTTGAACTAATAGCAGAAAATTTTCATTTTAAATCATGACCAAACTGAATCATGAAAATGGACAGAATATTGGAAGCTCTATTTCCAAACGGACGGTGCAAAGGAGCTTACACCAGTCCCTGGTCAGACCGCTTTAATTCAATTACGATGGTATTTCACGATAATTGGCAACCAGTAAAATTAATCGAGGATATAGACAGAATATCGACAGCTTTGTTTATAAGCGTACAACGGCAAAGAGATTAGTCCGTCCTCCGTCAGACAGCTATAATTGAAATCTAAAAATGTCTCGAAACATTTCGAGACACTTGTTGGCTACGATAGTCAATGAAAGATTGACTCCGGGTATACTTTGATTATGGGTTGTTGTACGAGATCGACCGGTCGAATTAAAAATTCATTTTTTCTTCAATTAGTTTTAGGAACATTCTTGAAATACTTCTGAACGTGTACGTGCATAATGAACCCAACAATCTGATTGTAAAAAACGCCTAAGAATGAAATTCAAGGCTAATCTTTGATCAGACAATTATACACTAAATCCATAATTTCACAGAATGATACGGTCACGTAATGTCTTACAACAAATCGAAAGAATTTATATCTTCGTAAAAACGACTGTACGCGCAATCGCGCGTCTATAAAGCACAAGCTCGCGATCGAAGGTTCGCGCAATCTCGATCCAATTAATCGTCGGCCCAGCCGAAATCGCAATCTACGCAATCTAGAATAATTTCGCCGGCATTAAAAATACGAATCAAACGGGTAACGGCCGCAAGGTTGCTCGCGAAATTGAAAGGTTCAATTAATATTGCCACGGCGGCGGGGTGGAGTTCGTTATAGTAATTGCTCGGGGTTTGATGCGTGGCGACCGCGGGATTGTTTTCGATGGGGCGCGCATTGTATGGAAACGCTAATTAACATAAGTTTCCTGGCCGGGAACACTTACCGTACATTTAAATTCGGATTCCGCATAAACTGCTCTGATTGGAATTTGATTACCGGCGCGTCGCGGCGGTTCAAAGGCATACTTTCCGGTGTTTCTAATAAATGTTCCCATGAAACCGTCGAACCGTACCGACGCGGTCACTATGAAATTTCTAATAGTTTGCAGGCTCTCTGTCACAGTTTGTTAACCGGATACAGAACAACGCCTCCGAAGTTTCTGTCCACCGTGTAATCGCAAACACGCGGCAGCGCGGAACGCATTAAAAGCGCTCGTTAAGCGCTTAATTCGACGTACGTGACCAATATGAAAACTGTACGCCGACAATGCGTCTCTTAAACGGAACTGGCCGCGAGCAAAAAATAATTACGCACGCGTGGCTTAACGAGTGGCGTGTTACCATTCCGTACCGTTCCGTTCCGTTTCGTACTTTCTGTCGTTCTTTCGAATTTACCGGGGTACATTCACCCCGGGAAAACGACATTGATCGACAGATTTGCGCGGAAATACACCTTTCAACGCTGCTAATAATTGATACACCTTCGCTACTTTGATAATACCCCGTCCTCCGCGTTCCAATCCTTTACGAACCTAATCGACGAGAAATCACGGCCCCATCGATTTTCTACCCTCGATCCTGCACTTTTCCTCAAAACAAAGGGAAACCTTTGTGGACGTAGGTCGCGATTTGCAATGGTTAACATGTGGTAACATTCTGGTAATTGAATTTATTATTTCATTATTGCTTCATGTCATATAAGGGTAATTTAATTTATCACGAATTTTTAAATTCTTTGCTCGGTAATATCACGACAGATGACGTAACATGATTTATGGTCAGATTATGGACAGCTATAAAACGAATTCGAGCGCGTCGATGCGTTACCAATGGACTATGGATCGTTATGCAAAATGAAAACCTTCTGCCTCGATTAAACGTGGCAGAAAATGAACGGAAATTAGTTTGCTTTATCGGTTCTCTACGGTGAAAAGAAGATAACAATGTTCTTAATCTTGATCTTCAGTAATCCACAGTAAAAAAATCCGCAGTAATCGAGGACTTGTTGAAAGTATTTGTAGGAAGAAACACATTTTTAATTGGTTTTTAGTGCCTCGCAAACGACGTGGACAATTTTTATTAATCATAAAGATCCACGGTAGTATACCAATACCGTTAGGAAGATTTCATTCAAGTCGAAAAATAAAACACGTCGTTGCATGGCGGGGCCCGGGTCCATTTCGACCCAGTACTTCAAAGGCTTCCCATTCAGTCGAATTTCAATGAAAAATTGTGCAATTCGGTGCAATGAGAAGACCAATCGATTCAGATAAAATACCGTTAAAATTATGTTTAAAAAAATTGATCAACTGTCCAAATGAAATCGAAGATTGCCTCGTGTACAATCATGAAAGCCTTCCGACTGTCAAACAGCGTCACCGATTTTCCGGTTTCGAGAGCAACAGAAAACGAAATGAATAACGGAGCACCGATTCACGATATAATTCGTCCCATTTGATTCGGAGACAACCGAGCCTCGATTTCGATGTAAAAAAAGGCCGGGTCTCGCAAGCGTAATTGCAGTGGAATTAGCCGAACAGAAAAATCCAGTTCCCGGTCGTGCGAATCTTTCGTCCCCGTTTGGAATCCTTGCGCCAGCAGCGATGGCGGCAGCAATGTAACTACCATCCGTCTGGTCTATAATTGGGAACTCGAAACGAGAACACACGGACGGGAAGACGGACGGTGTGTTGCCTCGCCAGATTTTTCCGTGCCGCGAGCCTCAAAGGAGTCGCGGAGGCACGAGGCAGTTAGGAAATCTTTCGCGTGTCGCTCGGCAATTTGCGTGGCGCGTCGCCGTCGTCTCATAGTTGTCTTTTATGACAGCGGAACGCGCCTTTGAACGTTTTCATTAAGTTTCGCGATTACCGGAATCGCCGGCGTTCCCTCTACGATCGACGGGGTCCTCTTCCATCCGCGAAACTTGTCTTCGCGAAACTATCCCGGGCGAAATAACTTTCGGCTGGTTGTGTTTCGTCGGCGCAGTTACAGCTGAACTGCAAAGAGCATTATCAACTTCTTAAATCGTTCCACGAAAATGATATATAAGGGAAGTTCGGCTTAGAGCGACGACGGTGAACTTGCCGACGAACCGGCTTACCTATCCTCCTAGGAGAGGATACAGAGAGGGGGAGAGGGAAAGGAAACGGTATGCAACAAAAGCGACTCGAGTCTGCGAGAGACTCCGTGTCTCTCGATGCTCTCCCCAAGGTTTTATTTTCCTCTCGGCCCTGGCGAAGTAGTTCGAACCGATCGGGAGGTGTCTCAACCAGCCACACGGAATTCTTAAATTCGATTTGTCTTATTGCGACGACCGCGCACCGGAAAAGTAGTTCCCTTTTTAGCCAAAGAAACCGTAATTCACCGCGTTACATCCCCGCGACCCACCTCTCAGCCGTAATCCTTCTATCGCAGTCACTTCCCGATTGCATTTCAGACCGAGAATAAATAGCGGCGAGAGGAGCAATTTTACCAAAATATTTTATCTCTTCGGCATTGGTCTCAAACCACATTCCCTCAAAAATTCATTAGACGATTCTTGAAATTAAAGAAGCTGCGGCTTCTAATAGGCGTTTCGATTTTTCGCGCTGAAAGAATAAAAACTGCCAGAAAATAATCAAGTTTTTCAAAATATTTTTGTCCGGCAGAGTGGACTTCAAACTGTGTTTCCTGAAAATTTCATTAAAAAGTTCTTAAGATTAACGATGTTACGATTTATTATATGTGTGCAGGCAGGAATCATTTCACTTTTTCGTTCTGATTCGAGAAAATTGAGCATAACTATTGGCAATGAATTTCCTGAAAATTTCGTTTAAATATTTAAAAAATTGACGAAGTTACAGTCTGCTTCCCTAAAAATAGAAAACACCAATGACTCGCGATGATCTATTTTGCAATAATATTTTCATTGAGTGGCATCACCTTTCGAGCCAGTTCACTGAAAATTTTGTTGAAAAATTCATGGAATCGACAAAGTTATGGCCCGTTATAGAACCCACTCCAGCGTTGAAAACTTCAAACCGACTTCTTTGGAACTGCTACACGAAATAACTCAAAAACTATTTCCTCGATTTACTCGAAACTTTGCATGTCTCTACCTAAACACCTTCCTCGCATCGCACACGTTCAACAATAATAATATTATTTCCCAGAAATCAGATTCAATTGCAATCACGAATACCTCCGGTAAAAATCGCCAACGCGCCAGAGCTTTCGCAATTTCGCGTTGCTCTCATTAAAAATGGTTTTAAGTGGTACGTGAACTCGCGGAAAAACGATATCATTTCGAATTTTCAGCTTCGGATTAATACAAACAACGCAGCGCTGCATCGAACCGCTTCATTATCGACAGGTTAAACATTATTTCTATCGTGGAGAATAAACAATTTTATTCAAAAAACAAAAATATTTTCCAATGCTACATTACGGTCTCTGAAAGATTTCATAAAAATCGATTTTATAGTTTCCCAGAAAAAAAAAATCAGAACCGCCACCTATTTTCCAATGTGTAATTTTCAACGTCGCATTCGTCGCGTCGACGCTCTCGCGTAATAATAACGCGTGATTTTATCGATACATATGGATGGAACGCTGTTGAAATAATCAACGAATTATAAAGCGACGCGAGCAGAGTGGTGTTATATTCGATCTCGACATTTAATACTGCAGCGAGGCCTTTGTTACCGTTTCATCATGCGATCGTAAAATAATCACAATGCTACCCAACATTTCCGGAAACCGGAGTGACAGTCCTTCGTTATATTTTCATAGGGGACAACGAACTCCTATGTTTTCTTATACAGGGTGTCTCAAAAATGTTCCCATTCCTTGAAAGGGCCGTTTCCTAAGGTCATTTGAAGTGACATTTTCCTTCTCAAAAATGCCCGCCTCGGTTCTGTATACAGGCTGAAGCACTTAACTCGATCAGCTCGAATAACTTCTGAATTATGTTTTACACAAAAAAATTGTTTCTACAAATGTTACATGGTATCAAGAGGGACATAATGTGGCGTACACGACTTCTTTACACGTTGTAACGTTCCGGAGATTTAAAGGCCAACTTTGATTTTTGAAATGGAACCCTATATTTTTTATTCCCGAATCAGTGCAGTTTTTTTATTCTCTATGGAAAAGTATTAATCCATGAAAAATGATTAATTTAGCAGATATTCTCTCTCTTACTAATTTACTTTATATGCAAAGCGCAACAAAAGCGTGTTGTCAATATGTCAATTAAAATATGTGCTAGAGTAATAATTTTTTAGGAGCCTCTGCCTGTATATTTTATTTTTCCATCTACCGTACGACGGGGAAAATGATTTAGAAGATTGATCCATCATTCGTACGAGCCTATTCGTTTCCCGGGCAAGCAGGAAATTACTCTGTCCCTTTTTTGCTGGCCCGGGGGAGGGGTCGGTCCGAAAGAAAGCGATCGAGATAAAACAGTGATCACTAAGTAAGATTTTTCTGTTCATCGATTCTACTGGGAGAAGCATTAACTATCGGACCCCGTCCTCGGCTCTCCTCCCTCGTTCAGGGAACGATGGTTTTATATTCCCTGGAAACGTCATCGCGTACATCAATCTCTTCCTTAACGATCCTCGTTTTCCTGCTGATCGGGTCTTTGACGTCGTCCCACGGAGAAGAAAAAAAAAAAGGTGAAATTCGCTATCGATCCGCGAATTAAGACCGACCGGTAAGTATAAGGGCAGCAGATGTACCGGTATTCCGGTTTCTTATTGGAACGCCACTGGATTCGGACGGTTCCTAGTCGGACAAATGAAAAAAGACTCGACGGCAGAGAGGAAAGTTTCGTCCATAAACCGACCACGCCGAAATTTCACCTTTCATTAACTCTGGAGCACTACTGATAGTCTGCGAGACCGTTCGAAATTTTTATTTAACTCTACTTCAATTTTGAATGTGCTTGCCATTGCTTAATTACGCTTGGAACCCTTTAAACAGAAAACAAGAACAAGTGAATTCGATCTTCGTTTAGAAAGAAAACTTTTTTGCAAATAAATCATTTTGAGTGCCAACCTAGGAAACTGAAAAATACCATAAAGTCAAAGTCAGAAATACAAATCGAAATACTTTTCCAACCTTTTTCCATTTCGCAGATCCTAACAAAATTTGCTAACCACGCGATACATTAACGTAAAAATTTATTTATAAATCTAAACAAATAATTGCGCCTCTGATTTCTGAGAGACAAAATGGTGAAGCTTAAGGTCTGCTCAGTATCTTCAAATCGTGCCAAATGGTGTAAGTGGAATAGGATCTCCATAGTCAGACAGGTAGAAGAACGTTTTCAGTTGAAATAAAATCAAATAAATTTTTGAGAGTCACAGTTAGAACTCACAGGTTTTACTACCAATTGAGTATACTATTCTAGAGTACACTGTGATGTTAATTCTTCCGAGAATACACCCTTGTATTTTCATCAAGCGTAGACCTTGTCACATTTCTGTGGTCTGACAAGCGACAGACCTCATACTACTTGCATAGCCTGGGACAGCTCATATTGTACACGTCTGCCAGGTGACGGATGTCATTCTTCCTACTAGATCATAAATGAGACACATTGTGTTAGTACATCTGCAAGGGAACCTCGTTTTTCTCACGTACAGAGTTGTCTTAATTTCCGTGGATATTTATCTTTCATTGCAGTTGCTTGATTCCTTGGAAATTCTGAAGTAACGTGCTCATTAGACAAGTCCAATATTCTGTAAATCTTGCACTCAATGGTAAAATCTTTAGAACCAATAATCCTCACATTGTCTGACACAAGGATGTCTTAAGCTCCTATTTATCTGCTTTTGAACTGTGTAAGTATCAAAACAAGCATTTTAATTTTCAGATCAACACCCGATGCAGGGTAGCTCTACAATGAAATATTTAAGATAGAATCAGATCTAGAATAACGTATGCAGTTCATTGGAAAGATCGTCTTGTTTTTAAATAGCTGCGCTTTGCATAGGAATTTTTGGAAACAAAGAATCCATTGCTCCCTGGATCCATTGCACTCTAAAAACAAAATCTTGTAACGATTATTTATACTATTTGTACTCACTAGTATCCAAATTAACCCTTATGTGAATAATCAAAATTTTCTACGATATCCAATTATCTTGCACTTGACAGTTCCAATGTATATTTCTATGCTTAAATATAAATTGATGTACGATCATCCAAGAACGTACAAATTTACAATTATTTTGTCAACGAAAATGTGAAACAAGTTATAAAAAAGAATTGAAACTATGCACCCGGTTATTGACATAAATCTCGAAGCAGAAGGAATTTTTTGTCCGACCCAATACAATGTATTTCACTTGTCTGATTAACCGCAGTCTGAATCTCCTGCCGAGTCTCTATCAAATTTCGAAAGCACTGTAAAAGGTGCGTTCATTAGCAGGAGAGTATCGCGAATAATTCCAGCGTTGAGTATTGCTCCAAATCCCTAGAAAACGTTAATATAAATTTTTAATTAATCTGGGGCTCGCGTCGTGAAGGATTAGGGTATTCCAGGGACGTTTGTCGGGGGTGCAACGTGCACGTTGCTCGATAAGCCGATGGTTAATGAGGCCCCGACGAAAAAGAGGGGCTAAGGAAAGGGTTGATGGATCGTCGATTGAACTGGCTGTTAATAGGAGCAACACCCCCGCGTCTGACTGCGTGGTTGGGGCCAGAAAAGAGGGGCGGCCAGACAGATTGGTGGGTATTCTTGGCATTACGATGTCACGGCGGCGTTCAATTAGCGTTCGTTAGGCGGCTCCAGCCACTGAGTACGTCCTCAACGAGAGAGTAATTAACGGTATTAGTCGAACGAGCTCGATCGAGAGAAGTCGCTCGTTGGAAGTCGAATAATGGAGCTTACGTTCGCAGCGCGGGTAAGCCACTTATAACTGGACTCATGTCGAGCCATTTACCCGGTCGTTTCATGGGGGAAAGGCCATGCCCGTTGCACCGGTCCCGCGTTGTATACCGCGGTTTTTCCTCCTGTACCGTTGTTCCGCGCGTAATTCTCCCCGCTATATGGATTTTTTAAAGCATATATTTCTTCGGCAAAGAAAAAAAGACAGTACAAACAATCGGATTAACGGTGGAGAACGCAACCGGTACATTATTCCCCGCAACGTTAATTAGAAACATTTTTCTGTACGGGGATGGACAATTATATGGGAAACCGGGGCTCGAGTAATATAAGACCGGAATCATTAAACTAAAAATGGGCGCATCATGGTAATGCGAAGCACGTGGCCCGGAGGAGCATCAGCCTGTCGACGACGTACGTGTAACTTCTCATAACATGCAAATTTCGAGAACGTGTCGGACAAATTTCAAACAACAGCCACACTCGGCTATTTTATGGGAGATTCAGCGAACGAAAAGCGGCAGGAATTGTGGCGCTTCGTTGATTCATACGAGAACGTATTTTGCGATTGTCTTTGCTCGATTCCGAACGGATATTATTATGTGTAATTAATTGCAATACGAGCTGACATTGTTCTGGTTAATTAATTTCGGCTCTATTACCGCTTTTGTGACATGCATACGGTTTTAATTAATATCTGTCTGCTACGGGAAAGTTTGTGGAATCGCTTTCGCTCGAACGCACCTGTCTGACTAGTGCAAAGATTGTTCTACTTACTCAAGGGATAGAGTAATGTTAATTCTTTATAGAATAGTAGTAGTAAGTTTACTTGGCCACGAAAATATGGACTGTACTTCGTTCCACTTATAAATAACAACAATTAATCTTCCGACAATCAAGACGTCGACAGACAGAATAACATTTTCGTGGTTCAAAGGACCAACTATGGCAAATGTTGTTCCAGATAGACGCATCTCCCGGCATTCACTCCCGAGATTTTGAGTTTGTTAGCGGATCCGAATTGCGGCTGATAGGAATCGAACGTTCGGGGAACGTTCATAGCGTACGATAACTTCATCGAGGGTGGCGTGGTGTTCGATCTGACCCGGGCTACGTGTAACTCATCCATAACCCGGGTCCTCGGCCGAGCACGTGCCCCGTGTAAGCAAATAACTAGACGAGATTCGGATATAAAGCGCGCGTCGTGCCACGCCGCCGCTGCCTTGTCCACTCGACGACAATCCCCCCCTCCCAATCGATCCTCCAGGGCTCCGGAGATTGTTCGAGGAAGTATTGTCCTTTAAGAGCCCGGGCTACCGGTGTTCGATTGATTACGTAACCTTCCCCGTAACCTGTAAGCCCCGGCAAGCTTTAACCTTCGCCGGGGCGATTGCGAGCTTTGCGCGGCGGAGTTTGATGGAACGTCGGGATTAAGCAGCCGTTGTGTAGTATAGCAAGAGAGAGAGAGAGAGAGAGAGAGAGGGAGGGAGAGAGAGAGCGGACGACGATGGATCGTGCAAACATACCGTGGGGAAGCAACATAGCCGGGGAGGATCGGAGATTGAAAAAAAAAGCGAGTTATCGTTGCGCTCCGCCTTTGGAAAATTGCGAGCTCTCTCTCTCTCTCTCTCTCTCTCTCGTATTGGGTAACCGCAAAAGTTAGTACCCGATTCGTAGACAAATCACAAGCAGCTAAAAATTAACGCTAGAACTACCGAGCCGTCAAATTGGCGAATTTCAGATTTTTTTTTTTACAATTTGTGGTTTTTATAGAAATATTTTCTTCAGAAAATATTAGCTCCCCTCAACCCCTAATCGACTTGAATCGACGGTGACTGACGCTGAAACGTCTCACAAATGTCTCGCAATTCTACTGTCTTTCGATAGGTATGTAACACGATATAACAAAAAAAATTTCTACGCCAAAATCGGGCACGAAATGTTACACTTGTCGAAATTTTTCTAAGAATCGAGAGCGTACACGGACTGGGAGCACAAAGAAGCTCGATTGCATTCTGACAGGAATATCAGCTCGGCGGTGGATTTAATTACAGAAGCCAGACCTTTGGAAACCGGGTCCGCCGCGGCGGTTTAATTAATTTCGGGTCTTCGCATTACGTGTGAGATAACGCGTTATGCAACTGCGACGGGCGGGCGACCACGGCCCGGTTATCTTTTAATTAGTTTTTATTGTCTCCGATTACATGTATAATTGTGGATGGGGTGGGCGAGTTCTCGCGGATGATCGAAAAATATCGCGGCGAGCGAGAGAGAGAGAGTGAGAAAGAGTGAGAGAGAGAGAGAGAGAGAGAGAGAGAGGCGGGAGAAAGATAGAGAGAGAGCGAGACAGAGAGCCTGTACAATGGCGGTAGAACGGAGTTCCCCGTAAGTTTAATTAACATGCGCCGGCGGCGCAGTATTCGCGAGCGCGAGCCCGCGTCGACAAAGAGAGATTAGTATTTACCAACAAACTGCATGATCAATGTTCCCAGTTACGCGGCCGAAGTCCGTGAAGTTTGACTATTACGAGGCTCTTGTTAAACTGCGTGTGTGCGTTCGGTATATCGGACAGCCAGATAAGGTACAAGAACGTGTGTTCTTGTTAGCGTTAAGATTAGTTGGCTGGGAACGAAGTAGCAAGTTTGCATCCGCGATCGGAACGGAGGGCTTCGCTCTAACAGATCATAGGACGACGCGCCGGCTGCCGGCCCCCGCGATACTCTAATTACCTGAACCTCATTATGCCCCTCTGTGGACGGGAGATCGCGTTAAGAACTCGATGGGATTACTCGGTCGACCGGCAAATTGATTTAGTCGTCGATTCCAAAGGAAATCCTGCATCCAGAATTCTCATTGTGAATGATAAATATAGTTAATATTGTTATCGTCGGACAAGTGTACCTTACGGCCAGAACATCGTACAGTTTGTCGTTTCGATAAGCAAGACGGCTGTTCGAGTTGACTTTTATGTAATCGCGAATGGGGACGTTGTATTGTCGAATAACGTAGCCAATTCTGTATCCTTGCACGCTTCGATAAGCTTCTTATCTGCGGATGATTTTGTTTGGGCCGAAAAGATACGGGTCAGAGTCGAACAGCAATCAGAATGCGAAGTTGATGCAAAGCAAGAGAAACGGTACTCGTAAATTGACAGAAAAGTAGGACTCCAATTATGTTAGAATTTTTTACTTTTTGTAGGGACGTGGTAGCCATTATGTCGCCACCAGTCACCTAAAAATTCTTCAGTCCGCTTCTGCTTGTCTGACCATATACGAACTCTGTATCACTTGTCTCATCATCCCAATCCCTATTCTACTTATCCGACCATGTATCAATTCTTATATTACTAGTCTATTTCCTCGTTATATTACATGGAAATTATATTTCTATTACTTGTTTGGTCATATACTGTATTTTTATTGTACTTGTTGCAGTAATCCTCTCCAGTTGATTATCGTTGACTTGTTCCACTTGTCTTTTGTATACTTTTTATTCCACTTATCTGCTCGTATATTGACTTATTCCACTCGTTGTCTGCTTAATACGATTCATTCTACTTGCCCGACTAGAACCCGACTTATTCCGCTAGTCTGCCTAATATATTTGATTCTACTCCCGTATCGGTAATACAGGATATCTTACTTCACTCGTCCAATCATTTAGAGACCCATTGCACCACATCCTATTCTACTCCCTCATCCGGCGTGCCCTACTCCACTCGCCTGACCATAGGACGTCCAATTCTACTTCCCGCAGCAAAAATGTCTGCGGATACCGGTCGGAAACGCATTCGCAGTGCAGCTGACGGTTCTCATTCTACTTTCGCCCATCTCAGACAGGTCGCGTCGTCGGTGTCTGATCAGGAACGGTCCACATTCGACCCGGCTATTCACGGGACACCAGGACTCTCTCTCTCTCTCCCTCTCTCTCTGTCCCATTCCATCTTCCCGACCCCAATCAGTCTCCGGGTCCGTGTGTACGTGTCTCTTTACTCTGGATCACTTTCTGTGTCCGGTACCGATGTTTACTCCTAACGTTCCCCTTCGTATCACTGCAAATCATTTCCAGCCTTCAGTCAGAGTCCCGGCTACAGCTTCCAGACTTCCCGGGCATATATATCGCTTTACGCTCGAGCGAGGAGACCGAAGCTCGTGCTAGCGGCGGAGGGGCGGGGGAGAGAGAGAGGGAGAGGGAGCACGAAAGAATCGTTCAAAACGTGCTTTGCCGCTCGAACACGTATCTATACCGGGGTATGTCACGTGAAAGCCTCGAGCACTCCGAGTAAATACGTGCAGAGCAGCCCGGCCCTTCTACTACCTTCTCTCCTTTTCCCTTTTTCCCTTTGCCTCGCGTGCGCGCGCTCGATGCCTCGGACGCCCTATGTCGGCGACGTTCCGCAAACGAACCGGTATGTAACCTATCGACGGAATCTTCCGATTTGTTTGTTGCCAGCCGGCGCACACCGGACAGTGAACGCCGGCAGATTATTCCATTGAAAAATTGATCGTCCCTCAGCGATCGATCCCACGAGCCTCAGCGTCCTATAACCGCCGCTAGGAAAATTATCTATCCACATGCTCATTTATGTATGATAATCTTTGTGGCAGTTGCTAGCGATTTTTCAGGCCGTGCCTTCGATAACTAAAGGCTTTGGCTACCTTTATCTGCCTCCAGCTGCCCAACAATAGGCTCTTTAATCACTGGGTCTGAATGTATCCCAATAATTTTCTTGTACACCATGATAGACGCAACATAGAAGTCTACGTTATCGAGGATAATTTATCACTGTGGATACACAAGAATTTTTTTCATCTAGCTACTCATTTCTACTCATATCTAGCTATTGGTAAGCAGACAATATTGTCTCGGTGTGAGTTTCTATTCCGTATCATTTAAAGAGGCCATGTGTTTTTAACAGTAGTAAATTAATAAGGCTTTAAGGCTGTCTATAGTGTTTCTAAAATCGGACATATGCAACAGCCCTATACTTTGTTATCGGTGGCCTTCATCGAATGTAAATTTTACAATACCGCGAATGGAGCGAATTTTTCACATTTTTCAGCCGCTGAGCTTTTACGGCTTCGTTAATTCGAAAGCGACTCTCCTATCCGAATAATTTTCATTTTCAATGTATCTCGTATATTTTGAATATTTTCTAATTGGCAGGCACCCGAGGCATTGTTAAATTAAAATCCACCATCCAATGTTTAACATACTCTGAACAGAGACAGTACATTTTTCGGATTTCGTAATTGGTAGGTCGTGAAAGCGAGCGCTCTCGGTCTTTTTCGCGGCGAAACTTAATTAGAACACTACCAAACTCTCGTTCTTCGTTTTGCGCATAGTCACGACAAAATTTACTCGCCCGAGTTGTATTCGGTCGGGAAGAACAGCGAAGCAGCGGTCGTTCCAATTGGATTCGGTGGCAGTGCGGTGCATACCATCCAAATTACATTCCAGAAGCGTGGCGAAGAAAGCATGGGTGGCTTTTTTCCCCTTCGGTGGTAACGGTCCGATCATAATATTTTGGGCGAACGAAATCCGAGACAGGTTTCGCTGGCCGCGGAATAAAAAAAAAGAAAGGGAATTTGGAAAAGTAGTTCGGACCTCTGGTGCAGAGTGATGCGAGCGTATAAAAAGCAACGCGTAATGGTATTCGACGAGAAAAATTCTGCCGCGAGGCTCATTCAGCTAGATAATGGTTGATCCAGTTCGTATTCTCCGCCCTTCTTCCCTCGTGTTCCGCTTTTCACGTCAGATTCGTGCTTTGTTCCGGAGAACTTTCCATCGATACAAACCTACCACGAATTTAAAGTATTCCACGGTCTATCATTTGTTCTCGTTCGCATAACGTTCCGGAATTGGATACCGGCATGCCGAGAAAATACTTAGAGCGCCTCACGAAACCGCGACGCGAGTTATAGGGACGCTAAAATTCTTCGTATGCTCTTGAAACGTTCCGATTTGTTGCGGATACTTTCTGTAAATTAATATTAAATTCGAGATGTCCAGAATTAGCCGCACACAATTTCAGAAGATGCTTTTACCCTAATATTTGAATCTCGTACATTATTCATGAATTTGGTTTCAGCTTGAAGAGCTTCTCGACGTTGTTGTAATTAATTTCATTCGCGTTTTGAACATTATTGTAACTTTTTATGCGTATTCCATCCTCGTAAGAAGCATATTTCTCGCCTGACGATGTAACTCTTCCCATAAAGGCGTGATACAGTTACAACCTGGCAATTAAGGCACAGGATACACGCAGTTGCAATTACGGTGCAGTTATATTGCGTTTTAAGATCCGGTTGAAACGTAAAATTCCAGTAGTTGGAATAATAATTCGCGTGCTACATAACGAAAGTTGATACGTAAAACTGAGTTTTTTATTTCGTTCCGGATCACGCACCTGAGACGAAGACTTCTGTCTGATCATTAAACAATTTTTAAATCCAGACATATACAAAAATTGATAATTGTCTCGTGATAGTCAACATACATACATCAGAATAGGCACTATGAGACGATAAAATGTTATACAAGTTATTGATTTGTTCGAAGGGAAAATGAAAAAGTAGTGAAAGAGAGAGTGAACGATAATTAAACTGTGGATTAATCAGATCGAGCAAACAGAAGAAGTCTCGTCTGAATTTCATTACTCAGCTTCATTACTTAGCTTGTGAAACTATAAATTTGCATAAGGATGGACAGGCCAGGCGGCTGATAATAATTTTACCGCCTTCTGGTAGCCATCGATGGTCCCATTAACAGAAAATTGCCCAATGAACACCGGCTATTGAATTTCGCGCGAGCAATCGTATATTTTCCATTCGATTCAGTATCGCCCTGTCTCGCCGGAAGCGGGCGAACAGTATCCCGCGACCGTGTGACAAGTATCGTCGTTTCTTTGCCGTAAACGCGTGCTCCATTCCGTAACCGCGCCGCGCTTACGTTAGCAATTCTAGGTTTTTAGCACCCGGCGCGTATTTCCCCTTGCCGGGCGATAAAACACCGGTTCAGAGGTTATTCGCATTCGCCGGGGGAAGATCCGGAAGGCGTTGGTGTTCTCGCAGAGGACCGTGTCCAAGGAACAAACCGGTCTCTCTCTCTCTCTCTCTCTCTCTCTCTCTCTCTCTCTGTGTGTCCCCTGCCCCGCGCTCGCAAAGGAAATTAAACGATTCCGACCTATTTACTCGGCGCGCGGCGCATAACGAGTCGGTTTACGCTCTCGAGTGTCCACACTTCACGGTTTTTACGTGGCCACCGGCACTCCTGCACTTTCTGCGCTCTCTCGCATTCCCGTGCACATGCGTTCCAGAGAAGGAAGAAAATTTAAAAAAATCGCCACGAGCGGTTGATCCAGTGGCGCGGAAATCTCGAGAGCAATGCTCGCGATATAGTTAACGCAATCACTGTCGGGTTCAAGATAATTATGAAGATTCGCCGGGATCCTCTGTTTAAGGAACACCCTCCTCCACTGAGACCGCTTAAGCCCCTTCCGGCTCGGTCTGCGAAACGCCACTCTTTTTCACTGTTTTGTCTCGCGAGTTTCTTAAATAAAGTTCTGGTGTAACGTGAATTTTGCTGGGACTTTGTTCGACTTTTGTTTAATTTCTACTGGTTAGTCCTGATACTATGTTGACGAGAATCTTTTGTTGTAATAGAAATAATTTCAAACAATTTTTAACAGATTTTAAACTAATACAGCATTGCAAAACCTCCAAGTCAAATTTTGAATACAGTGGACTTTTGCTTAGGAACTTAGTTTTCTTCTTTGATGATCCTGCTAGGTTAGCATTATCATTATATTACTTCTTCTGCGAGTAGTAATCTGTGTTCTTGTTGTCTGGCTAGATATTTTCATCGTACTACTTGTCCGACCATAGATTACGATTGTACTACTGGCTGATCATTGATCGTCTCTATTTTACTTGTCAAATTTGTTTCTATTCTCGGTTTGCCGTTGTAAACTGCCTTTATACCACTTGTCTGACTATACACTGCATATACTACTTGTCCGATCACTAGATTACGGATTTTATGCATTTATGACAAAACCGAATGGGTGAGAGACAAAAGTGAAAAACATTAAAAGAGTTTAAGGATATTTTTACATTATTTTCGACTTTTCTTAATTAACTTCTTACATCTGAAAAGTTTTTAGTTTGCATCAAGATCGGCGGACTACTGCAGACGAACCTTATTTTACTTGTGTGATCATTGATAATTACTTCCTTGGTTTATCATTGGTCGTATACCATTTTTCTGTCCATATACAGTATATATACTACTTGCCTGGCTATCCACTATTCTTA
Source organism: Halictus quadricinctus (assembly GCA_028454245.1). Lineage (NCBI taxonomy): Eukaryota > Metazoa > Arthropoda > Insecta > Hymenoptera > Halictidae > Halictus > Halictus quadricinctus. The sequence goes on along the minus strand of CM052125.1, from coordinate 13,166,173 downwards.
TAACATTTGTCTGATCATTGTACGTTTTGCCATACAAATTTTCCTGTTTTTTTCTTCTGGCTGTAGATTGTGCTTGCGGTACTTGTCTGGCCATAGACGACCCTTATTCTACTTATCTGACTGCAATCGTTTCACTACGTCTCCAGCTTCTGGCTAATCCTACACTAGCTAGTTTCATACTAAGTCTATATTATCTCTCCGACTAACCATCTGTCTAACCAACCTTAACTGTTTTTGGAATTTTCTCTCTTGCGAGTGCATAAAAATTTGCTATTCATTCCCAGGCGTCTCCAAAATGAAATCGAACAGAAATCTGACTGGCTTTTTATTCTTCTTATCTTAATATGAAATTTTCATTGAATGTCTGTTTGTAACCAAAAGACAGCTGCTTTCCATAAACTTTCTCAGTCGAATAATCAGCCTGCTGTTTGCGACACAATAGCGGGTTAATGGAAGAGTTGAAGACAGAGCGAGAGAGAGAGAGAGAGAGTGAGAGAGAGAAAGGGGGGAGGGGTCTGCGGCGTAAATCTCGAACGCAACGATGAACGTTTCACTTGAACATCGGACCGACTTGTTGTTCATTGTACCATAGGTTTAATTATACGGCGGAGTTTGTGCATCGTCGATCCCAGGCTTATCGAAGACAATCGGGCCCCGTGGCTCGGTCTGTTTCTCTTTGTGCCGGGCATAATCTCGCAAATCGCCTCGTTTGCATGCGAATTTCTATATGCGAATAAAACATCCTGTCCCGAAGGTTCCGAAATGCGCACAGCAGCCCCGGCAGCAGTATAATAGGCAGAGAGCCGGCGAACTACGAACAGAAGTTGTTGAAATCAATGGGAGTGAATCGTGGACGGTCGTTGTTCCGCCTTTAGAAACAGCGAATCGATACGCAAGTGTATTACTATTGTTGTAAAGACACGGACCGCGAATTATTTGATGCGTAAATGCTGCCGCGTATTGCCGCCGTGATCAACGGGATCGAGTAATCGATTCGAATCTACCCCAACTACAATAGAACCGTTAACCGTACTTCGTTTATGGCAGTATCGTCTCGTTCGAGCCAATTCAATTTTCTTTCGACTAAAGTGAATTCTCGATATATGTCAACAACACGGGTCATTCGCTTTGAAATGAATGATTCGAAGTTTCTTCCGGCTGCAACTTTTAATCGAAAGTGAATTGATCAATGATAAAATTGTCGAGTTGTCGGAGCGAATCGCTTTGATGCGAATGGTTGAAAGTTTTAATTGTATGATGCTCTGTGTACCGCTGACAATTTAGGGACCCTGTGCGTTATAGTCGCCCGGAAATTTCAATCAACCGAGAAGACAGACGTCTGATGATCACTCTCTATTCACTTTGATAATTGGGCGGAAGATTATCATCGCAACGCTTGTGTTCTACAGTGCGCACTGTAGTAACGATTAATGTAATCGTCGCAGCGTTAATTGTGTTCCTTAATAGCATCATTGCCGTGATCTTAATTGATACGTTACGTAATGTTCTCATATTGGAAGTGGCGGTGTAAGATGCATGTGTACCGGTGCCATCAAGGTAATAATCCAATTATAATTAACACTGACGATTCAATCTGGATGTTCGATCTAAATCGCATTTCTCATCACTTCAGTTCGGTACTTCATAGTCAATTTCTCAAACAATCCTTCTAATCTTCACACCACTTGTCTGAACGTAGGACACTGTACACTAGTCTGACTATAGTACATTCACTAATGGTCCCATCACAATCTGTTCCCATTCGAATTGTATCTGGACTTTCTACATTTGTCTACCCATATACTGCCCTACACCACTTCTGTGTAATCATAGACTGTTCATATTCCACTAATCTGACCCTGTCATGGTGCTACTCTACTGCCAGTGGAGTAGCAGATAGTCGGTACGTACCGCGTCTGACCATATACTGTTCTAAACCACTTGCTGCAGCACCACGAAAAGGAAAACATTTTAACCGAACAGAAAATCACAATTCTATTTTAAATCCCACCTTCAAAAAATCATATCAGAGTAATCCACAAGCCATACCAAATCCACACTACAAACATAGTTAACGGGAATGGCTTCCAAGCGAAAGTTCGATCAAAATCGTCCCGCAGGCTTATCGTAGTTCATCTCCTCGTTGCTGGGGAATCCCCACGACAAGACTGTGTTACCGCATTATCCTCCGCTACGCAAACCGCCAAACATTTCCGCTAATCCGGGCCCAAGACCGGGCATAATGCTCGATGCTCGCGAACCCGCGCACAACCATGCATTAGCCGGCATCGCGAAAATTCGGTGTTTCCGCGGAGACTTACGGCCGATCTCGAGGCGTCAACGTGCAAACCGCGTTTCGCAAACTCGCCCCTCTGGAGATAATAAATCAACCGGTTAATGCCGGTTACGGTAGTAGGCAGCCAGGCAGCAGCCAAGCAGCAACCAGGCAGCAGCCAGGCAGGCAGGCAGGCAGGCAGGCAGGCAGAGCTCTAGCAAGACCAAGAGCTCGGCTCCTCATTGTCGGTCACGCACGTGCGTGCGCGTCTCCCATCCGCGTGTGTGGAAGAGTAAACGCGTGTACACGGCCGAGCACGTATGCGCTCGAGTGAATTATGCGCTCGGTCCCCGTGTCCACCGTCACCCCGTAAATTTACATCGCCCCCGGTACCGACTGCAAACCCTTCCGACTGTCCTACCTGCGTCTCCGATACCTGTCTCTGTGTGCGCGACGATATACATGCATACAAACATATATATGTATATATATATATACACGTGTCGCGTCCCAGACGCAGTCGCAACGTCTTCCCGACGACTTGATGGAGCTACGGCCAACGGCGACACAACGCGCCGAGAAAGTATGGCACCGTGAGTTATTGTGTCTCCTCCCGGGGACACTGCTACCGCTAAATAAGACGTTGTCGATCGGAGATGCAGTGCGTCGATCGGTTCGTTTGCAACAAAACACGGTCTTATTGAAATTCTTGGTGAGAACATTTATCCTTAGAAAGTTCTGGACGGTACCTTTAATTTAGTTCGATCGGAACTCATGTCCAATCGTGCGAAATAATTCGTCTGTAAATTAATAGACAGGACTAAAATAATTAATGTATTAAATGATGTAACTCGGGACAGAATTCTATTAGGTCAGTGCAAAAATCCCATTTCGCACTGTTCGAACTCGAACTCGAACAGTGATCCAACATTTGTTAGCGAAGTTAGGAAAAGCTGAAAAGTAGAATATACTGTACGAATTGGTTCTTGAATGTTAAAAGAGAGAACAATTATTTCATAGAGTTGTGTATAAGTATGTGAAGTAGAGTTTTGGTTTCTTAGAAAAAATAGTTCGGATAATACTGTGAATATGATTTTTAATTTCTCGAAGCTAGTAACGAGGGAAAGAAAATTCTACTTCGCTTCGGTAAGTTAACACGACGTAAAAGTAAATTTACACAAACGTCCGCAGTGTAGTAATTAATTTCGTAGTTCGAGAGACCTCGTCGACAGGAGTGCAACGTGATATTAATAATCTACGAGACAAAATAAATTGTAGATTGCAAACACAGAAAATGATATTCACTGTGTGTTGAAGTGAATTTTATACGACGCAGAGATTCGTCCGGGAACCGTGTTTCGTGACTTCGAAACTGATTTAATTAAGAAACCGCAAGAGCCAGCAGTACTTTCGTATGGGCGATTGTTTCAGCGAACGGGTAGCAGAGCGATACTATCCGGCGCATGAAATCTTGACGCGGAAATTGGATGTGTAGCGACACGTTTGAAACAACATCGAGTGAGAGTGTGACGTGCACCGATGAGCACTCGATATTACACTACCGCGGCTCGAACTCGGATCCTGTTAACCCTCTACGGTGGTCACGTCGATAACAATAGTCATCCCCGGGCTCGTCCATGCCAATGGAAACTCCTCTTTAAGTAGTAACACCAGAACGCGACCGATGTAACATCGCGTGCTCGAAAGTTCTAATTGAAGTCAACTACTATATACTGTAGTCTGCGTGTGCGCCCGAATAACACGCTTCAAACACACCGGGCCCGGATGTTAAGGTCTGAATTAAACTCCTAAATTGGTAATTAGATTAATTGGATAACGGGATTTTATGAATTTAAAGCGGGACGCGGATGTGCACGCAATCAAATAAAACCGCTACGAAGATTAACATCGGCCGGTCTTTCATCCAGCGATATATTCGAGTCTTGAATCGACGAATTTATAAATTTTAATTACTTTCATTCCACTACAAAGTTTCCACGATCTCTAATCACTTCTACATCTCTGCAGTTTACCTTTTCGTATTACTTTGACGTATAAAATGAAACTCACTGCAAAATTATCCAAAGACTCCGCTCGATTTTTTTTTTTTTTTAGGTGCGCAGTTTAATTATTTTAAGTTCTACTTACTTGGCCATTGGTAGAGACCTATGTTATTCCGTTCAGATTAAAACTCACTTTATACTACTTGTCTGAACAGGTACTGATAGTATACTACTTGTCTGAGCATGATTCCTCTCTATACTACTCGCGTGATCATTGAATTCCATTTTGTATTTTAGATCGCATTCGCTGTATCTGTCTGTCTAAAGACCGTTTCCCTTCTACTTGCCTGACTATAGAATCTTGCTATTCCACTTATCAGATTAAAGAGCATTCCTATTCCAGACAAGGTACTTCACTTATTTGACTACAAACGAGTTCTATTCCACGTGTTAGACTACGCACCATCCCCAATCAATTCGTCTGACCATACACCGCCCTTATTCCACTTTCCAGTCGAGGAACCTCATCGATGACTAAAAAGAAACCTAAAAAAAGAAACATTTTACCCGTTACAACCCTGTATATTTTCAACGTCACACATTTTTAATTTGTGTGTTTCGTGCCTTGTTTCACTGAAACATTAGAATTCAGCACATTTTATTGTACCTCCACCTCTTTGTACCCAAACAATTTCCCTGCAACAATTTTACAGTTCTGTCAACTGCAGGTCATGTTACATCCATTTCAAAACCACCCTACGATATACACGTTTATTTCAAATCTGCAAAAAAAAAATTGCGAATAACATTCTAAAAAATATTCCCAACGTAAAATGCCATCGTAATATCAAATATCATGCCATCAAACGGTTAATCGGTGACGAGTCCCGGCATTAAACTATCGATCGATAACACGTTACAAAATAATATTACGAATGTCTCGCGAAAGTTAGCGTGTTCGGAGTGCCACGGACCGTCTCATACGTTGACTGTTAGACACCCTGCGTGTCATTAGGGAGACATCGAATCGAAGACTAAACGATCGTGTCGAGAATCGATTTAACCATCGTATCCGAAGCGCCGCCGGCTCTTTAGGGAAACAGACACGACGGAAACGAGGACACGAAGGGGTGGGGGAAGAGGAAGATGGCCACGCGCAGGTTCGCGGACGGCGTCGGAGTTAAATTAGCATTTTAATTGAATGTAGGAGTTCCAAGACACGTTTTTTGTCGGCGCGCGTGTTTCCAGCCGTTTTCGTGCGCCCCGCCGCGTTTCGAGGCGTCTCCGGGCGTCGCTCGATGCCCCCAAAATTTATCGGTGCATTATTTGCGCCCGCCGCGCCGCCAGAAGACAAACACAGTTAAGGATCAGGAAGACGTAATTAGAATTTCCGCGCGAGGCCCGTATTAATCCTGTGTGAAACGGCGCATTGATCGATTGTCGCGGATTATTAATCGCACGCCCGTCTGCCAGACGTCTAATAACCCAGGACAGAAAGATGGATATCCATTATTTAATGAGAACCGTCGCCTAATGTGCGACTTTTAATACTCATCGTTCGTTCGAGAGATTGAAAAATCTGACCCACGTAAGTGCCTTAGAAAAAAAATTTTATTTCATTGAAAAATGAATTTGTCGTGCTGAACATTTTTGTATATGTTCATCCATGTTGTATACATATACAGTAAAATTTTCGAAAATTTATATAGAACCGTACAGTGGTTAAAAATTTTCAAAATAGCGAGTTCTTTGAACTTAGTGACCAGATTATTGTACGGATAAGAACGTATGGTTTTTAGTGGTTAACTTTGGTAGAATTTTCGGTAGCTGCACGGTCCGGTTGAAATACGGCAAGCTGCTCTTTTGTGTGCTAATGGAGCCGGGAATGAAAACAAAGGGGTCTCTTTTCGGTAGAAGCGGGCGGCCGTGTTGCTACAGCTGGAAACGTTATTCGAAGGAATAATTTCGCGTCTTTCGGCAACAAAGTTAGCTTCGATTCGAATCGCGATTGATTAAAGACACTCTCGTGAATTCGTTGTCGCTTTTGTGCATTGTTTTCGATCTTGAATGCGCGACGCATCCCGACGAGCACGCGATTAAACCGCTAAGTCGAGAAACAGCGGAACCGCGTCGTTCTCGGCGAGTGCGTAAATCAACACGACTATAACTCGGGAACGCGTTACCGGAAGCGGATGGGGTAGCTTTGGGGAGGGTTGCCGTGCATACGGGGATTCTCGCGCTCCATCTCCGTAATTTTCTTGTCTCTGTCTCTGTCTCTCTCATCTATGTACGGTACGTATATATGCATGTACGTACGCATGTATGTATGTATGTGCACGCTCGCGCGCCATCCAGCCACGGAAACGAAAGTTCCACGTCTCGACTCAGCAGCTTGCAGACGTACTCCCGTGTCTCCGCGTTTCGTCCGCTGACAACTTTATGGATTCTCCTCGGCTACAGGAAGATCATAATTCAATCTCGCCCTGTATAAAATTTTCACTTTTCCGGGCTATCTGATTTCCACGGGGGACAGCTAATATTTGGACGAAATAACGATCGGCAAACAGTTCAACGTTCATATTAAAAGTTCATAATTAACAGTTCATATTAAAAGCGGAGCTAAATGTCGGAATTGAAAATTTTCTGCGTTGGTTTACTTACTCTTGGTCATCGGTGGTATATTTGATTTTGTGGCGCGGTCATTTAGATTATTACAGATCGCAAAATTAATTATATTTATTTAATGCGCGAGGTTGGGGGTAAATGTGTTCCTCAGGTCTGATCACAGACTGTCTCTACTCTACTCATATAGCTATGGATTATTCATGTATTAGTTTGCTTGCCTAATAATACGTACTCCTCGTCTGGTTACGTATGATACACTATACTACTTGTTTGACTCTATATTACATCGTACGCTATTTGTTTCGTTATTGATTGCTTGTATTATATGCTGGTTTGTTACAAATCATCCATATTGTACTTGCTCGGCAAAATAATATTTCTAAATAATATTTGATATTATTTATTTGACAATATATTGTTGCTTACATTAGTTGCCTGACCATAATCACACCCTGCACTACTTGTCGCACTGTAATCACTCTCTGAACTACTTGTCTGACCATATTCACGACCTGCACTACTGGTTCGACAATAATAACAAACTCCGATCCGGTCCCTTTTCGATCGTAGATCATATCTATATTATTTTGTATCCTTACAGGCAATCCCTATACTACTATACTGAACGCATAGCCTACATTACACCACTTATTTTATTCGTACCATTACAGATCAAATTTCTTTTCTATTCCCGTACCTGTACAATATCCTTATTCTACTTCGTCCTGTACCAATTGTCTGAGCACAGGATATCCATATCCTACTCGTGGAATGAATTTTTTTACTCGTACTACTTATTTATACTGTTTACCACTTGTCTGCCTTGCTTGTGTTTTTCAAGCCTGTGTTTCTTCTATTTGTCTGACCATACAACGCATATATGCTACTTGCCTCATCATATAATGTGTCTGCACTACTTGTCGGATTATACAGCGACCATATACCACTTGTCTGACTAGAGACCGATCTTATACCACTTGTCTGATTTACGATCCAATCTTATACAACTTGTTTGATCACGTTCGTACCCATTCCACTTGCCTCTAACATAAAAATGAACACATTTTAAAATGAAACAATGGAGTTCAGTGAATTCCGTTGGCCTGATCGGTATCACAATTCTACTTGATTCCAACCTTAGTACGAAAACCTTTTGAAGCGAATCGAAGGAGTTAAAAAAATGTTCTTTTCATTTCATTTCACTTGCATCCAACCTAACCTAAAAATATCTGCGGTCTGATCAGTGGCGTACCTGGCTCTACTTGCCATCCAGTCCGTGCAACCGTGTTCCTAGGTTGGTTCTCCAGCCAGTCACGGTGCCTCCGTCGCCTGAATTCCGTCTAGGCTTCATTTAGATCCGATTTTCACTTTTCCCGGCTATCTGATTCGGCGACGAAAAGGTCGCAGCCAAAGATGGGTGCCGATAGCGTCTGGCGTTGCGTCGGCTGCCGCGAGAGACCCTATTTGCGGGGTTCGCTGAGCCGTGGATCGGCGTCCCGTGAAACAAGAAAAACCGTTTTTGCCGGCTTTAATATTTCAAAGGCATTACTCGGCCATCTCGCGCGCGGTTTGCTCCCCCGTCCACCCTCGTGAAACGAGCTTCGCGCTAATCCCCCGGACTAATGGATTACAGATACTTCGGCCTCGTCAGGCATGCACAATGCAAAAATCGGGACGCGCGGCAAGATTTCGCGTTCTGTCCAGATTACATTCGGCGCGGAGGCTAAGCGCATTAGCCACTCCGCTTTTCACGGATCAACGTTCTTCGCTTCGGCGTCGCGGAACCGGAAAAGTGCACCGAGCAAAGAAATTCTGGGTTCCACGGAAACGAGGAAAACTGGGAGGCAGGGATCGCGTAACGGTCGAAGATGAGACAATTGGCATAACAAGCGGCGCGGAATTCACGATTCAGAAATTCCCGACAGTGTTGCCAGAGTTGGCCTCGCCCGAGCGTGGGAGGCACGTGACCTCAAACATTGGCGAGAGGCCAGAACTAATTACAACGGGCTTCCATCCTCTTTCTTCCGCTCGCGGTTCCGCACGGAGACCGAGCAAGATAGCAGACGCGGTCCATCTTCCACGCCTCTAGTTAGCTTTCCTGGTTAGGTGGAAGGTCCTAGCCCGGCCCTATAAATCAACCGCCCAACAAATTCTCGCTCCACGTCGAAAAACTACCAATGTAACTGCAGTTACGTGCCTCGGGCTAAAAATTCAGGATCAAGAACAGGACGTGCATCTTTTCGAACTTCCCGACTCGCGCGCTCCCTTCGGAAACGCCCAGTAAACCGGCCACGGTATCCCCACATAAAATCTCGGATAATTCCTCCGCTCAAACCTTCTCGAACTTCCTCAAACTTTCTCAAACCTTCTCAAACTCGTTCTTCCCTTCGCCTATTTTCTTATTCTCTTCAACGGCACCTGTTGGCTTCTCTTTTTATCAAGTCACTCATCAAATAGATCGAACCAAATCGTCTTCAAACAAATCTAAACAGATTTTGGCATACTTTGTGCACACTTGGCTCATTTGTATATCAAAAACGCTACAGTATAATATTGATGTAATGATACCATGTCTTCAGTCTCCCTTTCTGTAACTTTTAACAAATCCCTAAATCATTATTCGAGTTCTCCCTTTCTTTAAATTGATTGCCGGCGCCTGGCAAGGTATTATCATTCGTCCGGAAAAATTGGAAACAGTTCTCGTATTCCATCGAGCGGTTTTATCCGTAGAAAGGAGACAAAATCTTTTCCACGGATATGAAACGTATCTTCGGGTCGTAAATTCCCGAGCCCCGAGGAGGAGGAACCGCATGTCCAAGCGGAGTACGGCTGATAGGTACATCTATCTACCGCCGGCTGTGATCGGTACATCCATCGATAACCGTTTATAGAACCGTGACGAAATCTGGCAAGGCCGTCATGTACGTCGTCGAAACGGACAGGGGGATTCGAAGATCGTCGGGATCCGATGGATCTCGATGGGTCTTCCATTATGCCGTGACATAACCTTGCCCGGGGACCAAGGTAAATCTTGGGATGAACGTAGGCTCCCCGATCCGATATCGTTTCAATGGGTTCGGTCGCCGAATGGTCCAGATATCGCAGTGAACAAACAACGCCGCGACGTTCAACAATTTATTCACCTCTGATATGCTTCTCGGCCATCTTGAAACTCCTCTTGAATAATTTCACGCTAATCGGCGACCGATCGTCTTTGCAATTCGCAAGAACTTCCGAGAAATTGAATTTTTGTTTGTCCTTCAAGCAAATTAGTGGTTTCGAGAACTGCTTCCGCACATTTGAGAACTTTTGTTCGTCCCTACCGCCATTTTGTTTCGATGTTTACCTTCGTTAATACCGTCGTTAGCATCGTTAATTCTGTATCAAGGTTTGAGTGATTTTAGAGGGAGACTTATAGACATTTAAACATTTTTATTTTATTGGGAGACTTATAGGCATTTTAAAAAAGTTTGAACATTTTTCGTCTATTACAATGTCTCCTGATTTTCAATGTAAAAATTCATGTCTGCATCCAAGTTTTCCCACCCCTCGCTTTACAAACAGCAAGACACGTGTCTGAAAATTTGTAAAAAATGATCCAGCGTACAAGCATCGATAAAATCGATCTTGTCCGACGTTCGCTGTTATTAGATCACAGCACTTGGCGTTAGCGCTTCTCTATCGTTGCCCCAGATCGGCCGAGGCGCGCAAAGATATTCTCAAGAACTCTTCTCGGCGCAGCGGGTTCAATTTCGCGGCGATACAAAACTTGGTAGTCCGAAAGATCTTCCGGAAGACGATCCGTCATTCGTTGGAAATAAATTCGATCGTCGTTGACAATCTCCATTCTGGGAGAAGAATTGATACGCCGCCGTGCAGATAGAAAGAGAGAGCGAGAGGTTGGCAGTATACTTTTTTGCGAAGGCGTCAGGCGATCCGGTGGTGAAATATGTACTCGCGTCTTCTCCGCGGTCCGATATGGCGATCGATTATTCTCGACAGATATATTAGACAGCCGTTTCCTGGAGGATTCGCTCCCTCTCTCTCTCTCTCCCTCTCTCTCTCTCTCTCTTTCAGTCAGGTGAGCTTGTGCTTGTGCTCGCGCATCAATTGACGTGACGTAGTGGCGCGGTACATAAATTGAACGAAAACCAACAGCGTCCGTCAACGACGAGGTCCAAGTCACGCACCGGTGAATTATGGACTGGTTTTTACACCCGGGTGTTGTTCACGAGTGCGATTATGATGACGTGCCTCGTCGGTTGCCCGAGCCCCGGTCATTCTCTCTGTTTTATCACCGAAATGCGAAAGGATTGCCCGCGGCATACAAATCAAACCGCGGCGGCGGCGGCGGCGACGGCTGGCCGAAACGAGCGCGCAGCCTGCCGGTTGCCGATTCCATCTCCCCCGTGAATTATCCTAATATTTTCAACCATAAGGAACGCACGCCTCTCTCGCGAAAAGATAGCGCGATGAATAAACCAGAACGGCGTGACGGAGTTCGTGATCCGGCAAGCCAAACCCTGAGAAACCGAGCATCCAATGCAGACAACAGACTCCTGGATAATACTCTTTCTGAGGGGACATTCTCTTGTAACTGGCCTGAAAAAAATCGATTTTTTTTCCGCTGCATTTTTTAAAAGCATAGAATATTAACCCTCCGTGGATAACCTGCGGCGAAATTTCTCTCTTGAATTTCATTCCCTCCAATATTCATTCTAACGCTTTAACAAGATGACGTCATTACTTGTTGCATTCAACTCGTTTCTATCCTAGATGAATCCGCGGTTTAACGATGTGTATCGTCATGATTTCGCAAGGTAAAGAGATCCGTTATTTTATGAATGATTTTACGTGATATTAATCGTTACATTAAATTCCAAATGCCAAGAGCTAGTCGGTTCCGTTCGATATTCTTTCTGGAACATTTGAAAATGAAATTTCGCCGAGCCGAGGTGCTAAAAGCTAATCTCCCTGATCCAGAAGGATGCTGATCCATTTTTGAGCGAACCACGCGATGGGAATCCATCAACGTGTTCCCAACCATGGCAGCCGCAAGTCCGCGAGCCTAGTCCCGGCAATTATCAGTTCCCGTTTGCCGGTTTAATTCCCAAGTCGCCACAACGAACCGTGAAAACGGCAAAGCGTCGATTTGAAGGGTAATTGCGCGAGTCACGGCAAGACTTGATCCCGGCGGCACGGGGTGTCGCCTCGGCATTAATAACAATATCCCCTATCGTATCGGGATTAATAGCCATTCAGGCCGCTTTAAATTCCCGTTTACCCCGCGTGCACGCGAGTGCTTTATCGCGGTCGTGACTTAACGACTTTTAGCGGCGCGACGCCCCGACGATGTTATAAACGGCTGCGGGACAAGCGGCGTCGTTCCCCCGCGGATTCGCGCGTATCAGGGGAGCCGATAGGGCAGAAATTACGATCGCCACCTCGCCTGCTCCCGATTAGGTCTCCCGCCGACCCCCGCGGATTACCGAAACCTCCTTTCTGCTCCTGTTGCACCGTGGATTTCTCTATCAACCGATTTTCCAGCGTGACCGTCGAGCTAACAGGAGTTTCTCCACTGGTGGTACGTGAAATGGTTTTCCCGAATCACTAAAAAATTTATTACACTTACACAGGCAAGGCTGCTTAGCCCGCTTGCACACCTTGCTTAGCCTCATAGCACATTTGCTATTAGGTCTGCTAATGCCCCAGGAAAATTTATGTTTGTGGCACTTCAATTTTTGAACCGGAAATTTTTTGTAGAAATAGTATCGTTTTCCAGTGGCATTTTTTTTTATTTGAAAAACAAACACATTTCAATTTTATTGATGTAGGGCAACCTCCTTAACCCTCAAGTGTACTGCTATTGGTGTACATTATGATGTTTGGAAATATTAAAAAATTGTCAGACTGCTGTAGGTCAAGCTACTTAGCCCCTAAGTGCACTGTTAGTTGTGTCGTTGCCCTAGGCAAGTTTGCATTAATAGCATTTGGATATTTCATGTTTTTTCATCATTCGTCCAATAATTCCTTTTCTTGTGTTGTAGCATTCATTTTTATATAAACTTCGTTATGTCCACGATGACTGTGACAGAATTGTTGTTAAATTTCTATTATTTTCTCACATTGTTACATTCACGAGTGTCTGCAATTAAAAAATTACATGCTCCACTGATTAATTCTTGCATGACTGTCGGTGAGTACTCTTTTAGCCAATTCTGTTAATAATATTTTCCAGCGATTGTAAACAACGCAGAAATTGTTTTGTCAGCTGCAATATGCTAGGCAATAAATGTACATTTGATAACTCAAACCGCTAGAGCCACAATATGAAAAATACATTTATTTTTCATATGATCGATAACATTGACTACAGCATTGCCGCGCATATTTGCAATTAGCAAACACCAATATTTCATCGACAAATAACAACAGGTCAGCGTAGGTAGACTTTTGTTTGAAAAATATCAATTATCCCGTACAGCAGAGATTGCAATTTTGCTGATCATTCGCAGTAAAAAAAAATTTGGGTATCGCCACTTAAGAACGCGCAATGAAAAAGAAATCGGTCTTTCCGCCCGTCGAAAGGAAAATACCCCCTTAAGCGGAAACGAAAATCCTCTTTCCCCCGTTGATTGTCCACAACACCCCCCCCCCCATCAGGTCTTTATTGCCTCCTAGACAGCTCGAGTTCGCTGCCGGCGCTCAAGTTTATCTTTTGTTCCGGAGCCACGGAGAATTGCAGTAATTTATTCGCCGACCGATGTTGCGAAACGAACAGCCTTCTCTCTCTCTCTCTCTCTCTCTGTCTCTCTCTCTCCCTCTCTGTCTCTCTTTCTCAATTCCGGAACGGCTCTTGACGAGCTGGCTTACCGCGATTTTAAGGAGTCCCTCGTAAAAATACCTTGCTGTTGGCCTTCCAAGGTTTCGCCACCTGATGCGTTGCCACGCGATCCTCGCCGCCATTTCTTTTATTGCCTCGCTGTTTACGATGTCCTTAGGAACCTGTTCCGCTTCTTTCTCCGTTCTTTTCTTTTTTATTTCATGTTTTGCTCGAGGTCTTTGTTATCGTTAAACCGTTTATTCGCCGTGCTCTCGAAGCGGGAATCGGGCTGCGCAATTATGGCAACCTTTTTCTCTCGCAGATTGCGCCGGAAAATTCCCGGAATCTGTCGTTTGCACGTTCTGCTCGGGGGAAATCGAGCGACATGGATTATCGAGGATTATAGTAATGGGCTAATTCGGACAGCTGTCGTTAATAGTAATTTGTTCCGGGCCTGCTCTTTGGTACTTCATAATCGATTTTTTCAACCTTCGAGGAATAAAAGGTTGAGAAAGATTTGTTCCATTCTATTCATAAAAATTCATACATGTTCTTGGAAGATTGCTTAAGCAGGTCTAGAGAGTTTAAATTTAATACCCTTCGGTGTTTTGTCTAGAAAAATTCCTAAACGCGGATAAAATTACATAAGGTGGCAAGAAATGATATAGAAATTAATAATAAACGCATATAAAAATTATCATTTTTATGGCAGGTTGAGAAATGTTTTACCGCGGGTTTGCAAATATTCGGGTCTTTTTTTCCACGGATTTCTTGAATAATTGCGAGCGGGATAAATTAATTTTCATAGTTCGATACGTTGCGGGCGGCGAAGGAATTTGAATTATTGAATGCAATATAATGCTTCGTTCACAGCGCCGAAAGTTATTTCAGTTCGTTAACCGCATTTGCGCGGCATCAGAACCAAAACAATAGCCGTCGAATTCAATCAGAATCGAGTATTGTATCTAGTTTCGAAATGAAATCGCTATCCTTAGATCGATAACGGTAGAAATTGGAGTAGAATCCAATAGAAAGCGAAATTCGAAAACGCTCTTCTCACTAAACACTTGAACAATCGAACTTTAAAGTATCGATGAAACTTTTATTTTCCTGTGAAAAATTCCGGTTTAGATTGGGGAGGCGTGTGCGTAACACACAGCGAATTTGATGCGAATTAATTACCGCCAATTCCGATCGACAGAATTCCACAGTAGTACAAGTAAAGCATTAATTAACCATTCGAGTAATTTACATCAGTAATCGATATTGCTTTGCATGCAGCAAGTATTAATGGGCTACGAATATTTATGCATTTACAAGTGCATCAATTTCCAAGGACCAAGGAAACAAGTGTATTAACAAGCATTAATGACATGTTTAATTTATTTTCACGAACAATACACGTTTCTCGCCCACTCCGGGTTTTCCAGAATAATTTCTGAGAGTCTGTAGTTGCATAAAGATCCGAAGTTCGAGTATTAATTAATTGTTGTTTATTCAGTGTTTAACGCGTACGACGCTTTGCCTGTTTCAGGTGAGTCTGAACCGCAGAGACGCGGAACGAGATCCTATGCGAGAGACCTTCGTCGCAGGAATTGCGGGTTACAACGGGACAAGCTTGTTTAAAATGCAAACATACCTTCGACGCGAAATTTCTAGGCTAATTACATTCAGACTGCGTCTTAAGAACACCCTGCCAGCCGAAATTTTGCGACAACGAGTTATTAGACTCGCGTGTTGCACTTAATGGCACGAAAAACGTCACGCGAGACACTAATTACGTGTTTGCTTCTGTATTTTATGTCGTCTAACGCGTACAATTCACTCGAGACAACCACGATATTTCAACTGAAAATATTGGGCTAACAACAATCCCCTTAACATTCCAAAACAATTTATTCTCAACGTAAAAATACCGAATGCAATTCTCTTCAGCATTTCGTCTACTATATCGCAAAATAATTGCAGATTCGAAACCTTCTAAACCTCTTTCGAACATTGAAGTTTTATAGCTTGAAAGTACATACTCGAAAGTACTTTCTCAAATTTCTACAGAATTTTTTTGCGTGTTCTAAATGCGCGAAAAATGATATGAAACTTGAAAGACCCTGTGGAAAATTAATATGAGAATTAATACGAATGGAACGGCAGTGTGTAAACATTTTATTGTGAAATGGACAGTGGGAGCTGGCAGCACGAGCCAATATGTCTCAGACACCGTGCTCTAATTATTTTAGAGACCACTCGCGGGAACCAGAGAATCAAATTAAAACTTTCGAAATAACAGATATTGTTGCGCCCGCGGCGGGATGCACTTTTGTAATCGCGGCGGGATATTCACTTTGAAAACTCCATCAGGAATTTCATCATTTTACGAAACCATTTTGCGGTTATGATCGATCATCCGGGGGCCAAAGGCGTGCCTCTTGAAAATTTTCTATGGGGAGTTTATTCGGCCATAAATCCGGAATGTAATCGCCGCAGGAACTACGCAGAGCTATTGCAAATACTTTAAGTACGAGAGCCTCGATGGTCACGGTGGTTCGTGAAAAATTTCGGTCAGGATAATCGAGGTCGTACGTACGCCATAAAATCTTCCATCAATTTTCAGATCGTGCTCCGAACGCCGTTGCTAAATACGAAAACCATCCTCCCGATTTATGTCCATCGAATCTTCAAACCTGCACGCACGACCACTTTTCGCTCTTCGAAATATTTCGCAATTTTGCAAGAAGGATTTAGCATTTTCCAGTCAAACCACATCTTCTAAAGTCTACTCTCACAAATATTAATTATATTTAAAATATACAAGGTACAAGATGAAAATATACAAAACAAGTACAGTGATTTCTCTATATATGTCGCCAAGGCCTGGATGATAAACGTCGCGGAATTATCCCCACTACCGCGGGCTATACCCCGTGAGGGGCCACGAACTTCGAGAGACCTCGGCCGCCTAGGAGTGTACACATAACACGGCTCGAGTATGTCTCCTGGACGATACATGACGCTGGCAAGACCTGTGCTGTTGACATATATCGAGAATTCACTGTACAAGGTATTATCTTCGCAAACAGTATGTTTGAGCATTGTATAATTACGACTGCGGATTTTTATGCAGAAGAAAGAGTCTGTATTAATTGCCAGGTACAGGATTTGCATAGACATTCATTTCTTTTCTTAATAATTTTATAAAGTTGAGAACAATGCAATAGCATTTTTAAGTCCTGTAGTTCACTGTTTTACATATGATTCACTCATTCTTGTCATAATTGCAAAAAATTCGCAGTCTATCTTCTCTATGTATGAGAAGTATATGACTGTATTCTACTTTATACGGTTTCATCTTGCTTTTTGTAAAATGAAAATGAGAATTTTTGAAACTAATTTTAGAATTGTTGAAAAATCTGCTTACCTTGCATTATTAAAAATACGTAGTATATGTGTCATGAACATTTTTTGAACATTTTTTAAAAATGCAGGAAAATGTGGACTACATTTGAAATATAATATTCTGCCTCATTTTTCGTTATTTTGAAATGGGTATGGAAATTTTTCTGGAGGCTCAGTACTAATTTACTTTGGCACAGATTTGCGCAAGGTAACGTTTTTCGGTCCCGTTAATTATAAACCATGTGGGCAGGTAACAGTGACCGACGGTCCGCTCGAAATCACCGGAAATTGAGTTCCGAGAGGAACTCTTTCCGAAATTCGTTCGAAGCCGTGAACTATTCGCAGCCGGCAGGCTGTTTGTTTAGCGGGACACTTCATGAATTAAACGCAGCAAGGAGTAATTTCCCGGTCTGTTTCCTCTATGGTGTACACACCGCTTCTTTCTATTTCTTTTTTATTCTTTCGGTTATTTTTTCGTTTGCCCGAAATAAAACTCGGAAGGGTAAGGCTAGGCGAAAGAGAGAGAGAGAGAGAGAGAGAGAGAGAGAGAGAGGTTCGCGCGTGCGACCGTTGGTCGTGGAGCATAATTGGATCATAAATATGTATCAACCCGTGATCTCTTTCTCCTCCGTAGCGGGTCTGAGTTATGTATTTTAATTACGAGCGTTACTAAACATATGCTTTTTCATTTTTTCTCCAGTAAACAAATTAACGAGCACGAGGACAGCCCTCGCATTTTCCTTATTGCAGCCCTTATTGCCGCGACCGACGAATATACCGACTACTAAGAGGCTGAACGTGTTAATTATCGCAAGAAAAATGTTCCCAGCGTTCCCTAACAACCCCATCCAGACCATAATTTCTCAACGTGAAAACTTCAATGTCTTTTAATTTACCCTGGTCAATCTCCTTCCAACTTTTTACCGTTCCAAAAAATAATTGGGAAGTTTATTACCGCGGGAAAGTACGTTCGGAGCTTACAAGACGGAAATATCAACAGAAAAGACCGTAGAAAAGAGGACGATGAGTAAAAAGAGGATGGGAAACTATGGCTCGAGGAATGTAAGCTGGCAACTCGTCTGCGAGGGGAAACGTCAAGTAGTAGTGTCTTTAATCAGACAAGCGTGATGAGCAGGATCATTTCTGCTCGGTCGAAGGAGGTAGAAACGTCTGTAGTCAGACGGGTGAATCTAGGACTATTCAGCACAGACAAGGGAATCAGGAACAGCTTTGATCAGACAAGTGAAGTGGGGATATCTTTGGTCAGACGAGGGAGCTAAACAATGTTGAGTCGAGCAGGTGGAATAAGAATGCTTTGAGTCAGACGAGAGAGTGGAATACTGTGTAGTCGAGATAGTAGAATAAGAGTACCTTCGGTCAGACAGACAATGCAATGTCAGACAAGTGGAACAAAAATACGCCTGGTCAGACAAATCCAAAAGAAATTGTCTAGATAATTACAGTACTTAGAGTACAGTTGTTTTGTCTGAAATAGACGCCCGAATAAAATTATAGTTTCTTTAGTCAGATAATTGGAGAGCACACTGTTAGTCAAACAAGTGGAATCAGAATACCTTCAACCGCACGAGTGAAGAAAAGACTATTGAGTCCGACCGGTGGTGTGAAAATACCTTTAACGAGAGAAGTGAAACAAACACCATTTAGTCAGACAAATGAAATAAGAATACCCTTGTCCAGGCGACTGAAGAAAACACTGTTTATTCAAGCAAGTAGAATGAGAATGTTTCTGGTCAAAGTGAAATAGACACAATCTAATTGGACGAGTGATATAAGATTGCTTCTGTCAGACAAGTGGGATAAAACTGTTTCGAGTCAGAAGAATGGAATAAGCAGTTTTTACTTAGCCAAGTGGAGCAAGAATATCTATGATCAGACAAGCCAGGTACATGGTGTTATCTGACAAGTGAAACAGCAATATGTTTAGTCCAACACACGGATTAGCTACAATGTAGAACGGTAAGTGAAACGAGACTGCCTTTGGTCAGACAAATGTGGCCCTAGAGACTCAAATAAGTTTGCCACACCAATTTTAATACATACTTGGTAGAATACAATGATTTAAAATGGTACCCACGAAACAATTGACCATTTTTGAAAGATAAAAAGCATTTTAAATAAACATGTTCATAAATATGTTTTACCAAATATCTTCGCTATTATGGATCGTAACAAAAAATTTTACAAATAAAAACTGTGTATTTTACAACGCAGAATTTATACATTTAGTGAGATTATTCGTGAACCCATTTTACCAGTGGAACAAAACGTCTCCCCGTCGAGGGGAGAAGAAAAGTCGTTGTGTTCTCGTTAATTATCAAATTCCCGGATATCCCGGTGGCTGCCTGGACGACGGCAGTTGATCATCGTTAGGAAAATGTTGCACGGAGCCAGCGTTTTATTTCAATTCTATCCTGGAGAGTCCCCTTTCGGTCAGCGTCGTTCTTCCGGCTGGTTTTTCCGTGCCCCCGTCCTCCTTTCGGCATCTACGGTTCGCTTCTAATGGAATGGGATTTACGTGTCTATCTTTCCAGCTGTCACGGCAGCATCCCAGGAGGCCACACTGTTCTTCGATTTCAAAGAAACGCTCTTAGTTTCTCGGGCGAGCTCAAAGCGATAAATAAATCCACGAGTTTTATTGTGAAACACCCTGGCCCCGAAGAAAATTCAATGGACGAACCCAGGGCGCGAAGGCCCGGCCTCTCGGAAGTGCTTTCAGCACAGCCGAGGAATTAAGAAGGAATAATCCGCGAGAGACACGGCCGGATCCGGCCGACCCGTCTTTCATCGAAGTTTATAGCCTCGACGGCGCTGGCATTCCCAACGAAATTTTTATCCCCCGACGGAGCCCGGATCAAACGAATGGATTTACTACGTTTCTAACTTGATCCGATCACCCACTCCTCCTGCTCGTCCTCAAATTTCCCGGGACGTTACAACCTCGACAAATGAGCGACGAGTTCCTCGAGCTTGCAGACACTTCGATCTTTTTCTACGGTCGCAATTCGTTACACTGTTTCCTTAATGGTAATACAGATCGCTCCTTCCGTCTATGCCCTTCTATGTTAATTAAGTTCGTATTAGAAACCCTTCGATCTAGAAACACTAACCTAGTCTGTAAGATCCCATCTCCAATTTTTATGTATGTATTCTTTCTATCACGAGTGAATAAGTTATAAGATAGTGAAAATAGCATTACCTGATTTTTAGTCAAAACATGATGCTAGAACAAACTCAAAAATTACAGTCCTCGAAATGATGAACAGTTCAATCAAGAAACTTGTAATTCGTTGAAAGAATATGTCGAATATAATGGTGCCGGCATGGACTAATAAGTTTTTTAAAAGTAGGACATTTCATATGCAACTGAAGTCAAGGAATATGAGGAGTACAGTTTTGATTTTTCGACGCTGTTGCTCCGAGTAAATTTCAGTTTTGTTGTTCCCAGTGAGTAAAAGCTGAAACGAAACTGTGCATTTTACTAATGAGCGCATAGAATAATGAGTAACAGATTTCCGATGTCACTACTGTTATTTCCAGGGAATATAGCATGAAATGAAACTGTGTATTTTATACGTTGGGACGAGGAATGATGTGGAGAAGGTTGTCAATAAATTAGAAAAGAAATAAAACTGTGTATTTTCGGAATGTTATAGATTTTCACGCAGTCTATGTGCAAAAGACGCTCCGTACGATTCTAGTCGAACTTTCTGACGCATCTCCAGATATTTTCCCGAGCGTTTACCGAGCTGATTGTAGGATACCGGTTTCACATACCCATCGTAGCTCGGCGAGCTTCGATTTTTGTGCGGCTGTACGCATAGCATTTACATGTCCCCCTCAATGCCAGGCATTCTACTGGCGTTCTGCTCTGTTTGCGCCGAGTTCATGCGGTACATGATTTTTCAGATTATTTTTCCACATTTCCGCCCCTTTTACTGTTCACTTGAACGTTCCGCTGCTTGTCCCGGCGAGATCGATGCTCCTTTTTAACCCGAGATCACCAGAAACTATATTCGCGCGTCGAATCCGATGGTTTTGGAACCGACAATGTTTACGTTAGACGATTATTAAGATTTCTGATCCGGAAAACACGTTGCTCGATGAATTTCTGTCGACGATTCGTTCGAATCGACAGGGAAATAGAGCGAGGGAGAAACTGAATTCAAACACGCTGCGATTACAGAGGCAATCGCCGTGATGAAGCAGAGCAGAATAGAGATTCACAGGTGTGGCGTGGCACCCTCTAGTTGTACGAGTACCAAAGGATCGTTTACAGTCAGACAATTAACATAGGAACGTCATTGGTCGGCCCCGGTGAGCTAGGGACGGCACTTATCCGACAAGTAGAAAGTGACTGGACAGTCGACTGAGGGCATTTACGCTTGTATAGTGTCTGCTGAAACTGCGAAACTCCAATGTTGCTCTTCGCTTTAATTTAAACGTCAAAGAAATGTTCTCGATATCTTCGTGTTACGGCCTACACTGATGTTTGGGAATTTTTTGATCGGGAACTAAATAACGTATCTGTCTGAAACCTGGCAAGCATGATTACAAGTATCTACTGTACATTCATGAATTTTTCTAGGTAGCATGACTCACAGTTGCCGCAATTATGTGATTACTCAAAGGAATTTGATTAAAATTTGGCACGTACACGTAGGCTACTATTTGAGAATTTTTTTATAACAATCTAAACAACATACATTTGTGAAACTTTGCACACATATCCACCCTATATTCGTGAGTTTTTATACACAGTTATAACGAAAGTTATGGCAATTATTCAGTGTAAGTGTAAACCAGTTGTCCTCTCAAAAATCACCCCCTAGTTTCTCTGGCTCCTACCTCGAAGGACCTGCTAAACTCAAAATCCAAAAATACCGCACGCCACTCGAAGCATCCCCGAATACACCCCTAAACCCCAGTAATACTGGCTGCATCCATCCGCCGGCAAAAAATTCCCCGAGGAGCCCGCTTCTTCCAGCGTCCCCTAAGTAGAACGGCCTTAAATCTCCGCGCGCCGACAAGTAGATCAAGACCGCCTCGATCAGGCGACCAGAACGAATCAAAGCCGGAACGAGAAGACCGAGCAAGCGCGATAGAAAACGGGACGCGTTAACAGATTTTCCCGGGCATCCATCAGAGCACTCTTCCGCGGTTCTCTGGCGTTGGAAGCGTTGCGTGGGGCGTATTCATATCGGCGGTTCTTTTGCCGCCTCAGACAAGGGAACTGAATTAAAAAACACAGCGTGCCGGCAGCTGCACACGTTACCGCGGGAGACAATCTCCGATAATGGACCGAGCGAAACGGAACGTGTTTTTGGTGTCCCTTAATGGGTCCATTGTGCCGGCGTATCGTAACGCCGCGGCGCGCCGCTCCGCTCTGCGTTGCATCCCGACGCCTGGAATCGAATACGGTTTCGTTTAAAGCGCAGAGCACCGGCCAGAACCGAGTCCCGTGGAGGGTCGTTGCGTATCGCACGCATCGGCACCGATCCGGAACAGCCCTCCGAGCGAACTATACTTTCCGTTTGGTGTCCCACCCACGCCCGCGCCGCTTTCAAATCGAGTTCCCGGCGTAACGAGATCGCTCCTGGGGCTCGTTACTCCGTACCGATGTTCTCCAGCCGTCGTTCTTTCCACGAGACCATGACATCGAGACGGTCCTGGCAAGTCTGCCGCTCCGCCCTTCACTCCTTTGCACCCTCTGTTCTTCCCCTTTTTTTTATACCCTTTCTCTCTCTATTACAGCTAGAAGCTCTATTCTCCCTTTATATTTCGAACCTCTGCTCTTCCCCTCCCTCTTATATTTCGAACCTCTTGTATCACCTTCTCTCTAATATCTAGAACCTTTGCCCCTTCCCCCCTCTCTCTCATATCTAGAACCTCTGCTCGCCCTCTCCATCTTTCTCTGTGTCGTATCTTCTCAGTCTCGTCTGTCCTCCGTTCCGTCGTCATCGAGGGAAACACAGGAAGAGCAAAGGGATGAAAGGACCGATAGCGTACCGAGTTGGTGTTGCCAGAGCGTCGTCTCTGTCATCGTAACTTCCGGTTCCCAGGGAATGAAGCTCGTTCCGTGGAAGTAACGCTTCTGCTAATCGAGCCCGGCTCCTTCGGGATCATGGACGTATCAAAGTACTGTTTTCCTCTCGCTGTCTTTGTCCGCTCGACGGTACGTTCGACTTTTGCCTGGCTCTCGATGATCCGCTCTCTCGGTTCGACGATATTTGATAATGCGAATGGCCTTTTTCTTCTTCCTTTTCTTCTGCTTCTTCTTCCATGGGTGGATCTCTTTCTGTCGCTGCTCGTTTTATTGGCGTAGGGGAACGGTCTGTTTCGAGGGTAATGGGAGTGCGAATTGCCTGAGGAATTTCTGCGGGTGATTCCAGGGTGTGGAAGGTGGGGGGATTGGAAGAGTCTTGGCACATGGTGGAATGGAGGTGTGCATTATTAAATTGCGATTTTAGTTAAATTTTTCGCAATTGAGAAAAGTAAATTATGTTCGAATTACCCTGGCAGAACTATTGTTATAACTATGGATGGAGATATTGTTCGTGTACAGAACAATTCTTGCATGCTCTTGAAATGCTACTAAGTAAATCCAAGTGGTTTCAATTGAACACCTCCATTCGTTTTGTCTAACAAAATTCCTAAATGGAGTGCAAAACTTTCTTAAGCTAGTCATCAGTCTATCAAGACGAATTGATATGTAAAGATTTATAATTTATGACAGAATCAATATTTGCCTGTAAAAAGATTTGTGTTTGTTCTCCAAAGACTGCTAAATAAGTCCACAAAGTTTCAATTTTATACGTCCATTAGTTTTTTCTAAAAAAATTCCTAAAGGCGAGGCAAATACATAAGACAAGCTTTCTCAAGTCGCTGTGATAGAAGTGCTATGATTTTTTACATAACCATCATTTTCGTATAAAAAAATTCATACGTGTCCTTAAAGGGTTGCTAAATAATCCTGGAAAGTTTGAATTTGATACTCCCATTGGTTTCGCGTAGAAATATTCTCGAGCATCAAAATTTTCGAAAACGATACCATTCAAACAAGCGGCAATTTGAACAGTGTTGTGAATATCAGAGACTGAGTAAAGTCAGAATGAAATTGCGTCGAGTTTTCGACCGTCCATCGCGGCCGAGCTCGTTAATTAACGAAACAATGGACCCCATCGATTCATCTTTTCTCCGGTTTCTAGCTCGGTGCCAGGAAATTTCAATTTCTTTCTACGGATTTAATTCGTTCAACGTTGGGAAGAGAAGGGAACTGGACAGGATTCTCGAAATGTTTCCTTTGTCGCTCGCTACAACGTCAAGTGGATATCAAATATTTCCGTGAGCCGAGTTCTCTATTTTTCTCTCTTTCTCTCTCTCTCTCCCTTTCTCTCTGTTTCACCCTTGTTCGAACCGAACAAGCCAAGAATTAATGGTTCGTGTATCATTCTTATTCCGGGTTCATTTAACTTCCAACGTGATTCCGACAAAGTGAAACAGCCCGAGTCGGACTCGAACTGATGGAAATCACGTAATAGCCTCCAACGAACAGTGTAATTTACTGGGGCTGAATGAAGTGCCTTTCGTTATTGAACGGGGCACACTTTCCGCAGCTAAATTGCGAGGGATGAACGTTTCTGCAAACGGCCGCGAAGAATCGCCGAGAAAAACGGAACTTCTACAACCGGGCTATCACAAATACTATCATTATAAAACAACGAGCGTAGTTAAAGTGCTATTTTCAACACATTTACGGCCGTTTAATGCCTTTTAGAAGTCTAGGATTCACAGTTAACACATTGAATGCTGAACCAGTGACCGGAAAAATACCACGAAGTGGAAGTAATTCATGTCAGGGAACAAAAAACCAGAATTCCTAATTGCTTATAGTTATTAAGAGACTGCGGATTGTTGTGCAAAATACAAATTTGCTACCTGAATTACAACAAACTGGAATGAAATAGAAATTTATTTTCTATTCTTAACATATGTAATAAAATAATAGAACAGTATTTCAAATTCTTCTAACAGTTTGACCATTTTAATTTACACCTACTTATTTTAAGATTAATATAAAAGAATTCATAAAATCCGCAGTCTAGATATTAGTATTTTCATCTTCTTGAGCTACGTAGTTTCTAACCCATGGTACATTCACGGTATCAGATAATTCATTTTTAAGGTTCTTTTTCATGTAGCTCGGCCATTCAAAAATAAGTTTCCAGAAGG
Source organism: Halictus quadricinctus (assembly GCA_028454245.1). Lineage (NCBI taxonomy): Eukaryota > Metazoa > Arthropoda > Insecta > Hymenoptera > Halictidae > Halictus > Halictus quadricinctus. Next base: position 13,140,804 of record CM052125.1, on the reverse strand, counting down.
TACAGCGTGAGTTTGGCAATTTTTAAGGCACATTGCTGCACACGATCAAATAATTTGGTAGAATCTAAAAACGTCTGTGGATATGGTAGAAGATTTTCCTGGAAAGCAGACCATTTCCTGGGAACTAGCCCAGG